>JAFIRS010000404.1:0-600000 GCA_018342105.1 Gonioctena quinquepunctata
TTAAAAAAATTTCTTATTGAGAATTCAAATATATTTCAAAAAAAGATCAAACAATCAAGTATGAGTTGAGTCTCACAAATTGAATGTTCCATTGCAAAGATCAATTTGGATGAATTCAATGGTTTCGAACCAAAAGAAGAGTGCCTACCTTCAGACATTTTTGAATGCGAAATAGGTAAGTGAGAAAATAAAATAAAAAAAAGTCTTCTATTACTTCAATGGAGGGGGAAATTCCGCAGAAAATACTTGGCAGACGCCAAATTTCAGGATAAGTTGAAAATCTAGTTAAAAAATATCTTTGGAATCTCTCATTGTACCTGAAAATAGGAAAGAAGGTAGAGAAAATAAAATTCAATGTCATTATACGCTATTCTTTATTCAAAACATAAATCATTAACAATTCTTGTTCTATATATTGGAAAATAATCACTAAATACATATCATATTGTCTGGAGCAATTTCCAAGTTTCGGGAGTCAGGTTCAACGAATTTCTGCCACTTTTCAGGAACAGCTACTTTTCTCAACGACGAATTTCTGCCATGTTTTTTTTTTTCTGCAGCTCTTGACACAACTATATTTTTATATACATGTCAAAGTTTTTGCGGTACCTGCCATTGTCCAAGTCAAAGTCCTTGACTATGACGAGGGCATCGTATTGGCTTTGAGACCAACATTCCGAACACAGCTTTTTGAATTGCTCGAAAGTCATGTCGGGGGAAACGTGCTCATCGAAAACGTGTCGCAAGTTGATTTCGTCCTGTTTGAAGAGCGCAATCATGTTGCAATTGTCACGTATCAGCTGTTTGGGTACTTTCGAATAAGTCTGACAGAGATAGATGGCATCGATGTGTTTGTGCCTGCACATTGAGAAATATTCGCGAATTTTCTGCTGTCCATCACAGGCCACATCGTCAAAGATGAAAATAGAGTGAGATCGGGCATCTTCCATAGAGATGATTTCATCGTTGTCTCTGTATGGGAAATAGCCCACATCTTCTACACCGCTCAGCACTTCTTCTAGGAATTGATACTTGGGCTGATACAAGGATTTCGAATAGACGTAGATATTTGCGAATTTGGGGCCATTGTCATTCGCCAACAACGACATCACAAGGTTCGTTTTTCCTGATCCGCTAGGACCACAGATAACAGCTCGGAAGGAATTTGGCAATAGGCTGCCATGTTTACTTCCCCCTCCATCACCACCACCGCCTCTATGTCCCACATCGTAAACGTCAAAGTTCTCGATGGGAAGCGTGTGCTCTTGCTGAACGATCTCCATGTTTTGATCGTAATCTACAGGGTGATCGTTATTTATTTCCACTTGAGTGACTGTCTTCTTCAGTCCATTTCCTTCTTTAGTCCTTTACCCTTCTTTGGACTCCATTTCCTCTTGGTGGAAACAATTTGGAAATTATATTCTTGTATTTCCATGACTTATTGGCATTGATGTTTCCGTTGGACATTTTGTGTGCATTAGTTAGCATCAGAATGGTCTTATAATTGAAAATATCTTGATCTGTGAAATTTATTGGTTGTTTTTTGGTAAGCAGTTCTTTCAACCCGTCAGTTATTTCAAAGGAATCACTTCCCAGCTTCAATGTACTGCCTTCAATTTCTATAGGCTCTCTTCCAATGAAATACTTCAATCCGTTCAAAGTAATGCCATAACAGTCAATATCAGGTAGCAGGGACATGTTGACACTTCGACGTCTGAACTGCAACTGACACTCGCTGCCATATCAATCATGTTTATAGGAACCACTGTCATTTACCCTCATTTACCCTCATTTACCCTCATTTACCCTCATTTACCCTCATTTACCCTCATTTACCCTCATTTACCCTCATTTACCCTCATTTACCCTCATTTACCCTCATTTACCCTCATTTCCCTCATTTACCCTCATTTACCCTCATTTACCCTCATTTACCCTCATACCCCTCAATCTCAAATATGAGTATAGACCGCCACCCCACCTCGAACCTCAGCTGAAATCTATATAACTAGTGATGTCATCGCTGTGACGTCAGTCTTCATGTTGGTGTACGAGGGTGAAGGTGTGCTCAACAGTCTGATAAACAAGCTCCCGTTCGAAGCTCATCTCCTGGCGGCTATCAGTATTGTGGACGTAAGTTTCATATACCTATAGTATTTCGGTGCCATCGAATACAATTTTTTAATTCGGTGCTCTCGAATGCATTTAATTATTATTATTATTACAGCTGGAACAAGGCTACAAGAACGGTTGGCACCCGCGAGACAGGTCGATACGGACAAATTGAATTTTCAGAGTATTGGAGGAGAATGTTGGAGGGGGTCAGTGGTGAATAATATCAGAATCGTTCAATGTTCGAGGATCGTTCATCGTTCGCCTATCTTTCGAAATTCTCTCAAAGAAATCTCATATCCATGTAAATGATGTTGGTATCCGCGAGACAGGTCGATCCAGACAAATTGAATTTTTAGAGTATTGGAGGAGAATAAATCTGCAGGCGAACGCGGGGCTATCCCCGAACTCTCTCTCTCACAAATGTCGTCCTTTCGAAAAGTTGATATATATTTTTGTATTTACCCTGTTTGAGCTATGTCGGTCTGAGCTCAGATGGAAGTGAGCTCAGACCGACATAGCATATCTACTAAATATCCATGTTTTTCTTCGTTTATATGCCTGCGAATTTGTCCGCGTGGTTTTCAAGAAGATTCCACTTTTTTGTAACATATTTTGATTCGATTCCAGGAATTTGCGAAATACTTGTAAAAATCTATTTCAATAAATGACGCCATGTTAACACTACTCATGTCCTTAACGTGAATTAATTGAAAAGGAGCCATATTAATTAGTGCAAATGGAATTTTAATCAAAATCTCTCATTTCTTCTTTCAGCTTCCAATTGTTTATTCCAGATAGTTAATTTTCGATGATGAATCAGTTGAAACGACCATTATTAAGACAATTTGTCCAGTCAGGCTGAATGTCTTGACATTCCAATTTTCGACTCCTAAATTACTTAAATAACTCAATTCAGCGCCCACGTATTCGAAGGTCAATGATCTCAGTTTAGCCAACTATAATGTTCGTTGAATTAATGTATTGTTTATGTATTAACGCTGAACTTTTTCTAGTTTCCAGTTAAATTGATTATTTAAGAGATAAAAATTACTAATATATTCAGAGGGAAATTTTAACCGTTTGTGATTCAAATTTTGGAAAATATTTTCTCAGTACGTACTCATGTTGGAATGTAAAAAATTTAATTCTTCTATGCTTGATACTCTTTCAGATAAAACCTTGTATCATGATACTTTTTACTGCCAAATTTCAGAAATGAAAAAAATTCTCCTTGGGAAAAACAATATAAAATTGAAGTGTTCTGCCGGTTTTTTTTTTCATTAACAGCTACATAGATTGAAATCATTCAAATATTTAGGGGGTTGTTCTAATTCATTGGGATCCAATCTCATTATCCGTTATCCAGTTTGCTGTTATCCGTTATCCCGTATCTCTTTATCCTGTATCCCGTTATCAAATTTTCCGTTATCCCGTCAAACCATTATGCCGTTATCTTGTTATACCATTTTGCCATTATACCATTATCCCGTTACCCCATTATCGTTTCATGCCGTTATCTAGTTATCCTGTTTCAGAATGGGAAGATGTACTTGAAATGGGAGCTCACCTTATATATGTTGCACTTGTGAAAAAATGTGGTTTTATTATTGTATCAAAATCGGTTAAGTGGTTTTTCGTGACGCTCGAACAATCAAAGAAACAGACAAATTTCAATGTTATTATTTATATTATCATTGGTATACATAGAGATATATATGTAGTGGTGTTACTTATGTCATCGTAGCGATATGACATACCAGTTTTTAGTCCAATCATAAGCTTAAATGGATCATCAAAATTGGTCCAGTTGTTTTTGCGTGATGCTCGATTGAAAGAACAGTCAATTATAATTTAATAATGGTATAGATATATATATATATATATATATATAATAATATATATATATATACAACGGGAAAATATATGGTGTTTGTGGAAAAATGTGATTTTATTGTTATATCTGCGGTTCCCATCATTATGGCATAATAAGATGTATAACAGTTTTTAAGTCTAATCATAAGCTTTCAAACAAGAAAAGCTTCATCAAAATCGGTCCAGACTTTTTTCGTGATTTCGAACAAACAAACAGACAATTAAAATTTATAATAGTATGGAAGATATAGAAGATAAAGAAAAGAAAACAAAACATACACATCTTCACCATACATAGACAAAGTATCAAATCAAATTAATAAAACAATGGAAAAACAACATTTTACATCGACTACAAAATATAACACCATTTATTGAAAATTAAAACCAAGTATCGAAAAACACACCAACTCATACAGTATATAGAATATCATGTAGAGACTGTCAAACAAAACAACATTTGCAAAAGCAAATTCAACCATAAGTACTCTAAAACTACATGACAGCCTTCCAAACCCGGAAAAAAAATCAACAAGAAGAAAGAAATCCAAGAGTAAGAAAATGAATTGAAATGATAATAAATAACTAATTAAAAACCTTTTTAAAGACAAGCTTTCATTTAAGCCGTGTACTGAAACGTATAGAATGATTTTAGGTCATCGCTGACAATGATTTAATTATTTTTTGTTGAATTGTTTGGATTCAAACAGCTTGTCGCGCGAAATGTTCATCAATTAATTCGATTGAGCAGTGATTGGTTGGTAAGTAACAACTTGTCGCAGTATTACAATTTGCGCGACAAGCTTTTTGAAACCAAATAATTCAACAAAAAATAATAAAATCATTGTCAGCGATGACTTGTTTTATACGTTTTAGTACACTGTTTGAATAAAAGCTTGTCTTTAAAAAGGTTTTTTATTACTTATTTCATTTTTCTCTTTTTAGTTAGTTTGCCTTAATCTGTTCATTTCTAATAGAGCATCGTTATCACAAGGTATCTCCCCTGTGAGTTTTGAGCCGAAAGAAATCATGATCTCCGACCCCAAACACATCCACACACCAATTTGAATAGAATCGACCATGATCACAAAACTCGTCCCCATCCTGAAGTCGCCACCTTGAATTTATAGATTTTGACAAAACATTCATAATCTCCGAACCTGAAAACCCCCATATACCAATTTTGAATAAAATATGACCATCTTGGGGCTGCTATCTTTAATTTATGAATTTTGACAAAAAATCCATAATCTCCGCCCGCGAAAACCGCCGCATACCAATTTTGAATCGAATCGGACCATAATCACAAAACTCTTCCTCCATCTTGGGCCACCATCTTGAATTAATGAATTTCGACAAAAAATCAATAATCTCCGACTTCGAAAACCTCCACTACCAATTTTTGAATCAGAGCTTTATTCCGATAAATTGAACCTTATTAATAGCACTTCGTTGTGAAAAAATTTTTTTATTTTTACATGTCCGGTTTCCGTCATCATAGCGAAATCAAATATATACCAGTTTTTAAGTCCAAGCATAGGCTTTCAAACAAAAAAAGTTTAATCGAAATCGGTACAGTATTTTATTCGTGATGCTCGAACAAACAAACAACAATTACATATTATAATAGTGTAGATAAAAAATAAAAATTTTCCTTCACAGTAAATTTGTCCTTCACAATGAATTGTGGTATTGTAGGATAAAAATCATAATATTCGACCCCAGAAACGTCTAGATATCAATTATGAATAGGGTAGGACCACAAATCACAACATTTGACCGTGATCTTGTTTTTTTTTCTTATGAAATATTGTCACCCAAATGATGTACACCGACCAAATTTCAGGTCAATTGGATAAGGACGTGGTTCCAAATTGACTTGAAAGATTTGACTTACTGACAAACAAGTTAAATTGAACGAAATCTTGCAATAAAAATAACTATAAACCTCTAAACACAAAACAAAGGTAAAATACCATTTATACATAATTCTTGAATAACTGAATATGTGTCACTCAATTGAATAAAAATAAAACTGGAAAATACTGGTGGTGATTATGGTCCTGGAAGATATTATTACATATATTGCAACGTTATGTGGCCGTTATTTCCGGAGGTCTCCAAACCTTTCATAAAAGGAAAACACAAGACAAAATGGGCGTGTCCAATATTTCCTAAGGTACCGAAACCAACTCCGTGAGAATAGAATATATTTATGTGCCGCTGGTACCCAAAACATTGACGAGAAGTATATATATATATATATATATATATATATATATATATATATATATATATATATATATATTCGTGCCCGAGGAAATATTTTCAGAACGAACACAAATTTGTTTTTTCAGCCTACAATCTTTTTGATTGAAGTGGAAGTTAAAAATGTTTATGAACTGTTCTTTAAGAGGAAATTTGTTGCAATACTTCCAATTTGCTTTTCAAGAAAAGATAACTATCATTTTTCACTTCCAAGGTAAGAGGCAACCCATCGAATGGAAAGGAATATGTGTATGAATGAGAGAACATTGTAGCACTCTGTCGTCATTATTCTCACTCACTCACTGGCAAAAATGTATACATTTTACTAGGTTATCAGGGCGTTTTTACCAGGTAGAATCCACATTACTTTGTCATCGCAATAACTTAATAATTTTTGAAATATATCATCACTCTATACAAAGGCAGTGACCTATGTACAATATCACATCACAATCACATCAAATAAAGTGGGAAGGTGACTGATCCTTTGATCACACGAAAATCAATAGCGAAACCAGTACTCAACCCCATAATGCCTGGGACAACACATTTTCCAATACCTAAAGATTAAAATAAACAAAATAAGTCTGATCTATATTGAAATTATCCTAGTAGAATAATTCCTACATGCTTCTTAATATTCTCAATAATATTCTATCTCAATATACACTCTAACTTCATTTTTCTGATACTTGATGCTCTTTAACTACATTTCCCTGAGTTTCCAACTCCACTTCACATATTCCTATAGCTGGGTGAAATTACACTTCAGAAAACAGTATTCTTGAGCTAGTATTGAAAACTTCATTTCGAATTATCACCATCTATGGACCAGTAGCTCAGACCTCTGCACTGAACATTTCTAACCATGCAAGCATAGGACAGGATATGTATTGATGATATTAATTGCAAGTCTTCACCCCAAAATATAATAGGCACGCAAATGTCAGCGAAACGTATATATATATATATATATATATATATATATATATATATATATATATATATATATATATATATATATATATATATATATATATATATATATAGGGTAGGTTCGCCAGTAGTCGGCCTTTTTTGTTAAACTTTAACTTACACCTTTAATTGCAGACAGCTCTTTAAAGTTAATTTAAAAAAATCTTATGTTAGCGTGTAGCACTCAAATTCAGTTTTTAAAGGGTGAAGAAAAAGAAAGATTGAATTTGAAGAGGTTTTCTGTTTATTTTTTTTTCTTAAAATTGAACACTTTTGCCAGTAGTCGGCCGTTAATATTTCACTAGTCGGCCAGGCGTGGACCAGTAGTCGGCCCTGGTAGTTTTGGCGATTATTCACCAGGTCCGTACAGAAGTATTTTGCCACTCGCCACCTGCGGTTTACTTATTAATGAAAATTATTAAGAACAAATATCCAAGTGTAGGTAAATAATAATGACAGTGAAAAGAAAATAAAAACGAAAAAAAAGCTTAGAAAAAATAAATCAAATAACTAATTTCTTCAGCAAAAATTCTTATCCATGGGTAGGTAGAGTCAATTTCACAAAACTATAGGCAAATAAAATAATATCACTGTCTTGTAGGTGAATTGTGCCCGTGATATATATATATATATATATATATATATATATATATATAAAATATTTGTTTTTTAATAAAACTCCTTAATAAAAAATGCAAAGAATGAAACATTTATAATAATAAAATTAAACAAAAGGGTGAAATAAAAATACAAAACTTTTTGAACTGTTACTGATTAGGTATACTGATAATTTGTCCGGGTTTCCCTTCTTTAAATGGAGTTTTTATTTTTTCTTCCCCAATTATTTTTTGGACAGTTTGAATCATTTCTTGTTTTTTAACTGAAAACCCACATTTAGCTAAATTGTTTATCCATTAAACCAATTTATTTTCGTTCTCCAGACTTAAAATCGGATCTGGATCCATTTTATGTGGCTTGTTGGCAACTCGGCCCTTGATCCGATCCTGTAGTGTTGTACCAGCTTAAAATGTTACGGCCGACTACTGGAGAACCATAGACAAATCAAAAATAAAGAGACTGTTTGAAACATTGGCGATCTTGACCACCAAGTTTTTGGTACGGCCAGTCGCGCATGGAGGCGCTCCCCGCAATCAACAGACGACTGACATGATAATTTTCCAATTTCGACATTTGTCAGAAAATGACAAACCACGTAATAATTTCAGAGTAATTCTACTGTTAATTGTCACCGAAAAATTAATTATATAAATTATACTATGGACTTGAATTATGAACCCAACGTCGAAAATGGAATGTTTTGTTATTCGAGTTGTCGCTGAAATTCATCGAAATATTCTTTCACAAGGTAAAATATAAGCTGCTTTTCACAAACTGATACTTATTTCGATCCATCAGTTGCAGAAATTTTTTCACAAACTGAAACTTATTTCCGTCCATCAGTTTCCATTTCCTATCACCATTTGAGGAAGTACGAAGATTATCATCAAACTGGAGTATTTGTTAAGTATACCTACTCGTTCTCCTTTGTGCTAATAAATGAACAAAATTATTGAAGGTTTGTTGATTTGTTTGTTGATTTGATGAAGACTGAAGAATATTTTTAATTTTGTTGTTTTTCGGAGTTTTATTATTGTTTTGTCTGTAGTTGTACCTTGTCCTAGATACAATTAAATGTGTTTTTATAGTGTTCAACTTATTATTCTTGTTTTATAGGATCTTTAATTTTGTTCTTGATATCATGAAATCAAGATTTACTTTGAAACTTTATTTTATTAGTGATCGATTTGCCATTCCTGTATTTCATATGATACAACCATTCATTTGAAATACAAGAATGGCAAATCGATCACTTATAAAATATATACCATATCAATCATATAAAAGTAACACATTTGAAAAACCCGCCTTATCTCAATCGGTTTTACCAACTGTACTTAGTTCGGCCAGTTGCGAGATATGTCGCCAGTGTCTAAACGTGGTGCCAACTTTTACTGCAGGTTTGACAACTCTCTTTATTTTTAGTTTCTCTATGTGGAGAACTCAGCGATTGATGTCTATTCCAGTAGTTGGCCATTCAATTCTATCCGCTGTCACCTTTTCATTTTTTTAAATCCTCACGGCCGACTACTGGTGTAGATAATCAGCTCATTTCGTACTGTATAATGATGACGGAAATAAATTGATATCTGAATGGACAAGTGTGAAAGGGACAGAAACAAAATATAGCTCATATTCCAGTAGTCGGCCGCGGTGGCCGGCTTCTGGCTACTCTGACAAATCTTTATGCTAGTGGCCGGCCCCCCTGTTTTCAAGAAAAAATAAATGAAATATGGCTGTACGAATGAAACAATATAATTTTGAAAGTATATTCCACCATCTAAACACACCAAAATAAATTCAACAGTTATGTGTGGAATTAAACTCACCTCCAAACACTTTGCTCTAGATCTTGAATCAAGTTTACTAAAAAAACCCTTATTACACTATGCCTTTTTCGTGCCTATTTGTCTGCCTGACTGCCGGTGGCTGAAATTTTAAACAAATACGCATGCGCGCGTGGCTATTTTGTTGATTGTTTCAGGCGTGAAAATAAATAGGACTGGTTCTATTTTTTCCGCCTGAATCGAGGGGATTTCAAGGACGTTTGTGGAAATGTCAGGTTTGCCAAAACAGTGGACTTGACATAACCAACAAATAAATGAAATTGATCACATATTTTTCGTTTTGTTCAGTATGACAGAAAAGAATAAAAAATATTGAACCAGATAAGGAAAAAGTTGAAACAAATAGTCCAGGTATACTAAATTACTTAATCATTTAAGGTAAATGTCAATTTTTCTTAGGTTTGCAGCTCTGAAATTAGCGCCTGAAACAATCATCAAAAAGGCACAGTGTAATAGTGCCAGTTATTTGGGGGAATTTAGCCAACAAATAGCCATGAAAATAAGCACAAAAATAGGCACGAAAAAGGCATAGTGTAATAAGACTTCAAACACTGGGCTAGTGAACTGAACACTGTTAACTTTGAGCGGGAATCACAGGAATAAAGATGGGTTTGTGGAAAAGAGAAAGTGATAGTTTTATTTCAGATAGGCAACAAATGATTTTTAGGTGTGCTATCATCTCAAAATTCGCACGAATTTCAAAATATTATAAAATAAAGTAGATTCTGGTCGACTACTGGAGGGGGCCGGCTAACTGGTGAACCTACCCTATATATATATGAACTTTATTTGAAATGGGACTTCCTAATGTACAATAATTCAGAGATATATAAGAAGGCAATATCATACAAGTAATCGTAGGAACAAATCAAAAGTCTGAAGTTATATCCATGACCGAATGATGGATATTATCATGAATCTGCACACAGGGTATGTCTGCTGCAGCCTCTCTGATACTTGATTTTCGAATCCGTAAGATCTCGGTTGATTGTAGCTAACCATAGAGCTCTTCTCCTCGATAAGTCATTTTTACTGGTCAAAAACTTATGATTTGAAACCCGAGTCTATCCCTGTCGTGACGGGACCCACAGTTAACTACAATGCAAGTAAGGGGCATTTTTCTTCAGTTGAAGCACGAATTATAATGCAAAATTGAAAGAACTACTCAAACAGACACAGAAAATCACAAAATAAACACTTTTACCACTATGGTCGCTTATGACGAATTACAATGTGTGCCAACAGCCGCCATATTGATTTCGTTTTGACAAGTCGATGGATTGCCTAATTGGGACTTAATACGGCGCATAGACAAATTAAAAATAAAGAGACTGTTTGAAACATTGGCGATCTTGACCACCAAGTTTTTGGTACGGCCAGTCGCGCATGGAGGCGCTGCCCGCAATCAACAGACGACTGACATGATAATTTTTCAATTTCGACATTTGTCAGGAAATGACAAACAACGTAATAATTTCAGAATAATTCTACTGTTAATTGTCATCGAAAAATTAATTATAGAAATTATACTAATGGACTTGAATTGTGAACCCAACGTCGAAAATGGAATGTTTTGTTATTCGAGTTGACGCTGAAATTCCTTGAAATATTCTTTCACAAGGTAAAATATAAGCTGCTTTCCACAAACTGATACTTATTTCCATCCATCAGTTGCAGAATTTTTTTCACAAACTGATACTTATTTCCGTCCATCAGTTTCCATTTTCTATCACCATTTGAGGAAGTACGAAGATTATCATCAAACTGGAGTATTTGTTAAGTATACCTACTCGTTCTCCTTTGTGCTAATGAATGAACAAAATTATTGAAGGTTTGTTGTGAATGTAATTTGTTTTTATTTTGGTAGATTTGATGATAAGACTAAAGAAAATTTTCAATTTTGTTGTTTTTTGGAGTTTTATTATTGTTTTGTCTGTAGTTGTACCTTGTCCTAGATACAATAAGATGTGTTTTTATAGTGTTCAACTTATTATTCTTGTTTTATAAGATCTTTGATTTTGTTCTTGATATCATGAAATGAAGATTTACTTTGAAATTTTATTTTAACCACGAACGAACTAACAGATTCTACGAATCGATTACTGTATATATTTTATTAGTGATCGATTTGCCATTCCTTTATTTCATATGATACAACCATTCATATGGAATAGAAGAATGGCAAATCGATCACTTATAAAATATATACCATATCAATCATATAAAAGTAACACATTTGAAAGACCCGCCTTATCTCAATCGGTTCTACCAACTGTATTTAGTTCGGCCAGTTGCGAGATATGTCGCCACTGTCTAAACGTGGTGCCAACTTTTACTGCAGGTTTGACAACTCTCTTCATTTTTAGTTTCTCTATGATACGGCGCATACAAAAAATTAACACAACCAGGGTTGTTATATGCAGCACAATTGTGCCAAATGCAGCACTATTTGATTCAAGCGAGCACCGAGCACGCACAATTGGAAAATTTGCCAAAAAGAGCACTATTTCATTAAAATGACGTAAGTTATTTTAGGGAAGGAGAATTAAGAACAACAAGAGAAGAAGACTGAAAAGTACCTGTCATATTTGTCAATGACAGGTAGGAGCTAGGGCACAAAACGTGACATATGGCATGGCATAGACCATTATAGAGAGAGATACGTATGGAATTTTGAAATGACATTGACAATAATGACAATTGACAATTTTATTGACATATATTTAAAATTTGACAATTTTTTTAATTTTTATCGTTCAGTATACTTTTATATTAGTTATATCCGAATATTAAAGACAAGGAGTGATATGTCAGAACAAAACTTTCAAGCAGTGAATTTTGGAAAGAAGCCCATTGGCCATATTCAATTATTCATTGAAATACTTGAAACTACTTCACAAATCCACTATAAGATCATAGATAACTGTATAAAATAGACAGGTAAGTAGCCCAGTGAAATGAAAAATTACGTATCCTCTATAATTTATAAAAACTGGAAAAGGGACATGAGTGGCGACATCTTGTGTCTGTAATTTCAAACAATCAAGTTTGAATAATGCGCATGCGCGGAAGCAGGAGCACAATCGAGCACTATTTTGTGGCCAATTTGAGCACAATTTAAAATGGCTCCGGAACAACTCTGAACACAACCCAAACGTCCCAAACCTAACCTCACTAACACATTCAAGTTGAGTGTAATCCATTCTTCTATAAAAAGTTATATTTTGTTTACCTACCGAAGGACAATTTGTGTACAAATTACGGAATTTATAAAAAATGATAAATAAGGATTCATGAAGGATTGGGATTCAACACAGATTTAGATTGTTTGGGAAATGGAAAGAAATCAATTAGTCTAAACTTGAAGATTCCCAAAGCCATCGACATAGTAAAATCCTTATCACATCAATCCGACGTACTCATGGAACCTTTCCGTAATGGAGAGACTCGGGCTGGGTCCTGAAGTGCTAATGAAAGACAATCCCCGACTCATTTATGCAAGGCTCACAGGGTATGGACAGAAAGGGTCATTCAGCTCGAATGCTGGCCACGAGCCACGATATAAACTACGTAGCCATTTCAGGACTTCTTTCACTTTTTGGACGGTATGAAGAAAATCCTATCCCTCCAGTGAATGTACTAGCCGACACAGGAGACGGTGGTTCAACATGCGCCATGGGAATATTACTAGCTATAATAGAGAGACATAAATCTGGTATAGGTCAACTAGTGGACAGTTCAATGGTAGAAGGTACTGCCTATTTGGAAGTGCCTTTTATCGAGGCCAAAAACTACCTATTTGGGGCCAGCAAAGGGCAAGAAACATTCTAGACACGAACACATTTTTATGAAGTATATAAGACAAAAGATGGAAAATATATGGCTGTTGGGGCACTGGAAACACAATTTTATAAGGAATTGCTTGTTGGTGTGTTATGAGGTCTGTGACTTATACCGACACGTGCTAGTCATAGAAATGTAATTATAATATACTGACTAGAACGCGTTTAGTCTATACTGCGCACCCGAATTTCGTGGCACCCTTATGCGATAGTAAGATGTCTAAAAACCCTGGTGCTGGGACTGATTCGATATTGTTTTGATTTTCGAGGGGACACCACCTGTTGAAGTCAATGGAGCTTCTCTCTGCCATCTCTGTGGTAGATGGCGCCGTCAAAAAATGTAAACAAATATTTCCTCGCTTAATGTCAAAACTTTATTTTTGACATCTCCAGCATCTTATATGAAATTATTTTCTATTTTGTCGGTGTCTATGCGTTCTCTTTGATTTGAAATCTTGCCTATCTCATTTTTTAGTTCGTTCATTCAAATTACGTCGTTTATTTGTGCGTAAGGAAGTGTTAATTTTTTAGTAGTGTAGTGTGTAAGGATACTTTTTGTAAAATGGGCCCCTTTTGCATTTTGTGTGGACACTCTAATGCAGATTAGTATACACCTGTATTCAGTACCAAAGGCAAGTACAAATCTTGGACAATTAACTAAATGACATTTTCATAGTCCATCATATTGTATGCATTGAATTTAACATTTTCTGACAATTTCATAATTCTCCGCCTGCCAAAAGAACCATATTTTCTCTTGAAATGATTTAAAAATATTCTAGTTGCACCACAATAATATAAATAATGTGGTTGCACATTAAAATGAACCCAAATAAGTACTCACTAATATAAACATAAGCAAGTTACTGTGAAAGTTTGAAATGAATTCAAAACCCTATATAAAATATGTCTTACATTTGCTTGAAATTATTATTTATAATAACGGAGGTTTGGACAAATAAAAAACGGTGGATTTACTGCAATAGACAAATAAATCATAAGTACGAATAATCCAGAAAACAAAAACTATTTAAAACTTTTTCTTTGTGATGTTTGATGAATATAAAAGAAAGGAATCACGTATCCCATAAGGTTCAGAGAACAAATCTATCTAAAATCAGGCATTCTGAAATAAACACAAGACAGCAAAATATATTAGTTTCATAACTGTGTCTTGAAATCCCACTTCAGTTGTGTAGATATCTACAAATAAAACAGTTGATGGTTTATGTGCTGAAAATAATCTCTATTCTCTAGGATGAGAGCAAACGCAAGCAATGGTCAGATTTTATCGGAAAATATCTCCCTGCTTTTGCGTTTATTTGCTCGAAACATTTTCCCAGCCATTGCATTGGAGAGAAGAAGCTCCTGAAGGATGCAAAACCATTACGCATGTGAGTATTCAGTTTCATTCAATATTGAGTACATAAGAATAGCTATTTATTCTTATATACAGTGCTGCTTTTAATAGTCTCTCCCCCTGTTCACTTTAGAACGGTTTGATGTGAAACAATGAGACATGACATTTATTGAATGGTATTACCAGTCCTACTTTTTGGGAGAAGATACATAACAATTACTCGCCAGAGGGGGTTGGGGGCACATCTACTTAAAAATTTCGAAAGGCATAGAGGTCAATTTGCACATCGTTGAAAAGGTAATTCAATTTTTCTTTCAACTATAGTTGTTCTACGGAATCACAATTGCGAGTCCAGCTTTTTATAGCCTTCCCCCCTTCACCCCTCAATGTTAACTTTTGAACTCTTTGACATAGAAGAACGGGACCAAAACTATTTTGAATGATATCACCGATATTACTCTTTGAAATAGAAGACATTGTGATTCCTCGATAGATAACGCGGGTGGGGCACATCAACTTGAAAATTTCAAATAGCAAGTGGCACATCGTTGAAAAGATTATCCAATTCTCTTTTCAACCATCCAATTTTTTTTGAATTTCGTTCAAACGTTTTTTTACAATATGCATTTGAAATTTTGTTATACTTGACATTTCAAATGCATATTGTAAAAAAACGTATTAACGAAATTGAAAAAAAAAACTAGATTGGTTGAAAAGAGAATTGAGTTATCTTTCCAACAATGTGCCACTTGAAATTTTTAAGTTGATGTGCCCCCAAGCGCCATTTATTGGCACTCACAATGTCTTTCATTTCAAAAAGTGGTATCGGTGATTTCATTCAATACCTTTTTTCATTGTTCTACGTCGAACCGTTCAAAAGTTAACAGGGGGGGGGCTATTAAAAGCCGCATTGTATATAGCATTTCGTTCTAATGATACCATAGCTGAATGATACTATAGACTTAATATCACATCTGAACAAGTCACCAGATCCATTATATGTTTTGTGAGGACTTTCTGGTAGGAAAGTAAATATAGCACATGATTTGCAGAAAATTATCTCGGGGAGATCAACAAAGTTTATAAGTCCTGTAATGCTTACTCTTCAACACATTAAGCCCCGAAAAAAATCGTTTCTGTTGGGACCAGATTTTTTTTAAAGCATGGTTTTGTTTTAAAATGTCAATACCATCAAAATCAATTGGACAGCTAATTTTTGAAAAAAAGAGGTTTTACATGGATGACACCCGGTCTGGACGAAAAAAAAAATACAACCGCCTTTCTCTAATCTAGTGTTACTTTTTTTTTCTAAATTGGACCAAACTTGGTATAATACACATGATGTTGCTCAAAAATAAATAAGCAATGCCATTAATTGACATGCACTAAATGCTCCACCAAAGTGTCTGATTATTGTTAATGCTGGGTGTTAACTTTTTTTAAATACCCTCACTTTAATCGGTTGAAATATATCATCTGCACAACTGAACACCCAGGAATACAATGTTACAAAAATATACTTAGTGAATGTATTATTCAATCAATGATTGTAATTTCTCATAATGAATGATTATTTGCTAAAATAATGCAATTAAACACAAAAATTGATGTAACTTTTCTGTATATTGAAATTTTCTCAACCCACAAACAGCGATCTACTCTTGGGACCGGGCGTTTTGATTTGCAATAACGTTAACATTGAAGCGTGTAGTACATAGCACCTTCCCGGCATGAAACTAAATGTTGCTGTGTGTCTTTATCCTGATACCTCGATGTCCCAAGGAAATGTTGGGGCTTAACGTGTCAACTCACAGACAGTTATCAGACTTTACAATAATTTGGAAGCATGCATATAACAACAAGCTACATCTCTCAAAAACGAGTATTCAAAAAGATATTTGCACCAATACATCATTATTCGACAAATTTCCCAATCTAATTTCCATTATATTGACTTAAATCAGTTGTGAACTTTTATTGTTGTATAGCTGTTCTCATTCCTGTCAATAGGATACAAAACTTAAATACTTACTAAACTTACAAATCCTCTAAAAAAACACCCACCCACCACCTCAGCGTCCAATTGTTCCTTCTCAAAAACAGGTTTTTTCAATCATTACTTTTCATCATGTTTTTGATCACTGGCCATCAGAGGTAGGTTTTAATCCATATTATAGTCATTCAGGTTATAAGACCTTTTTGTTGTTCCAAAGATAAATTGACTTGAATTCTTTTTATTTTTCAGAGGGGTTATCCAGTGGAGAAATTTCTTTTTGAAATGCGTACAACTTGAATAGTTGTCTATAATCCTATATTATTCTGCAAACAGTTTTTTACAATAATTGATTATACTTTTGCTGAAAATCTTGTAATTAAGGTGTTATTTGACTTTTTACATTCATTAATTGCTCAAGATAATATTAATTGATCCAAACAGTAAAACATGACGTTCCTATTGTAAAATTGTTTCAATATGTACTTTTATAATAAAAATAAATTTGGTATTGATTTTTTCTCTGAATTTTTCAGTGAAACCATACCCGAACATCCGATGAAATTAATTCCTGGTCCATCCTGTAGCACTGACCCTGGTTCACCTGCTCCTATTCTAAAACCTATATCGGCGAATCCTCTCACTATCCAAACAGACATTCCTAATACTCAATCTGTTATAGTCACAAATCTGTTTTATTTGATTAGGAATGACATTTTCATTAATCTTCCTCATTACTGGAGTTTTCATAAATTAGAAAAACATATTGTATTTTCCAAAGTGGCCATAGGGGATAACAACATTCCCTATTTGGAGCGATCAGTAGTTCTTACAGCTGGCTCTTATATACTCATGCGATAAACAAAGCTGTAGATATCGTAGAATCTATAACTACAGTAAATGATTTAGAAGAGTACTTGAGAAGATTAGATAGGAGACAAATTTGCAAAGGCCCGAGTAGCTCTTGTAGAATTTTCATTTCTGCTAATGCAAATGATTGCAGAGCTTGCTCAAAATTCAAATATAAACTTAGGGTGAAAGGCAATAAACAGAAGAAGTGTACCGTACCAAAAAAAATGAAAATTAAGCAACAGTTTTATATGAGAAGGAGGAGGAAACAACTTGAGTCAATTGTTATTAATATGAAAAAAGATTTGGTTGACTCAAAAACGATTGACAATTATATCAGGGACTTACCAGAAGTGCAACAAAATATGATTAAAACTTGTTGTGAGGCAAGTGCATGTAAAAAAACAGGAAAACGTTATACCCTTGACTGATATACCCTGTATCTGATAAAATAAAGAGCCCAAAGCTCTATAACCACATGAGGAAAATAATATTCTACCATTGCCATGCCCAAGCACACCTCAAGGTAAGTAAAACATTCATTGATAAAACAATTATTTGGAAAATTTACAATTTTAAATCAACATTAGACTACTAACTTTAAATTATTTTGAATAATCTGATTGACACTGGTCGAGTATGCTCGAAATTGAAAACATGATCACAAATATTTTTATTTCCTTTCTTCAACTAGAAACCCCATGCAGAGGTCCAGACAATTTTATAGAATATTCCTTGAACCATTGTGATTACAGAATATGCATTCTTCAATAGTTATAATCTTAACCCCAAGAAACATCAGTGTTTCTAATAGGGACCTTAATCTAAATACTGATTTCTAATTGATTGCATCAAAATTTGAAAGAACAAAAAAATAAATGTCTCTTAAAGTTATCTTTGAATAGATTTTTTTTAAATTTCATTCCTGATAAAACTTTTGAATTGCTTAGTTTGGTAATTATGAAGTGTATCAAACATATGAAATTGTAAAGATAAATATTTTTTATTATTGATTGGCATTTTCAATTTTTACAAACTGATATTCAATAGATCATGTGGAGCATATTAATCTAGATATCACAATTAAAAAATAATCTCGAGGGAATGAATCTCAATTACTATACTGAATGATGAAGTAAACTCAGCTGATTGCAGGTATATTTTTTGGCATTCTATTATTACCTAATATTCATATGCTCTCCATAAAATCATTGTTTTTCTAAATCTATTAGTACTCAGACCCACCTTCAATTTAAAGATCTAAAAAAAAACAATTGTGCTAACAATAATTCAAAAGAGTTAAGATGAACATGCAGAGTAGGTTCTATGATCCTCCAAAGATAGGAAAGCAGCAGATTGTCATCATAACCAATCTCGAATTACACACACTTCATGAATGACCTTTGTTGATACTGAATCTAACTGATCAATGTAGCATTTGTGAAATGGCAACCAAATGGAACCTAGGTTTTACATAAGCAGTGCATAAAGCAGCGTTGGCATGATTCAATCATTTTAATTTAAATCCAATGATTTTTTTTGCTGAAGGGTGCTACTTGCCCCAAAAAATTAGTTACTATAATAGTTGGATACATTTTTACTGTTCTCTTTCTCAAACACATTTTTTGTGCCATCACCACCAAGTGTGACATTGAATTGCTTCCTCTGCGAACATTACAGGTTTGAACGGTTTTGATTTCGATTTGAGTTTCACTATTAGCGGCAATAAAACTAATTCAAACTATTAGTTCCATACTTGAAACATTTCGGTTAATCGCTGGTTTACTACAGGATTTAGTATCTACGTTAGGCTCAGTCTATAGCACTTGCAAAATTCAATCAAACTATAGGTTTTTAAAAAAATCGTGATTTTTTTAAATTCATAATTTTTTGTATTAATTGAAAAAATCATAATGTTTTCCAACCCTGGCATAAAGTAATAGACTAGTCTTCATATAAAGAAAATAACTTTCAGAAATTATTCTCATACTAAACTAGAGGAATTGAATAATAAACTAATATTATGTGAATGGGCACTTAATTCTAATGATATTGATTGTATTTATAAAAAAATTATAGAAAATCTGGAACAAAAGGTGAATAAAATTTCGCCACAAAAAACTATCAACTGCAAATATAATAATTTTCCCTGGTTTGACTATGAGGTAATGAATCTAACTAATAACAGAAATGAAGCTTATCGCACTTTTAGAAATAGTACTAATATAAACGAAAAAACAATACATTGGGAAAACTATAAAAAATGTAGGAGTGCAGCAGTGAATACACTTAAAAAGAAGAAAAAACTATACTATGAAAACAAAATAGACTCAAATATACGTAACCCCAAAAAAATGTGGAAAACATTGAAAACACTTATACATCCAAATAATCCTGAAATTCCAAGTATTATAACATTTAACATAGATGGTTGCATTAGCTCAATAAAAGATGATGCAAATAAGGCAGAGAATTTCAACATATATTTCCTTGATAGCATTACAGAAATAAAATCTATTATTCACACAGCATCATGGTCAGCAGTAGAACTTCCTCAGATAGAAAGTAGAATATCACACTTTGAAAAACTCTCAACAAACTGAAAAGTATAGTATGTGAAATAGATGATAAATGTAATTCTGATGTAATCAATGGTAGGATTTTGAAAAGTATATTTCAAGTAATTGGTCATGTCATTTTGAATTTCGTCAATTCTTGAAACTGGCAAATTTCCAGAACAACTTCAAACTAGTACAGTTATACCAATTCCAAAAATTATCAACACTACTGAGGCAGCTAATTTCAGACCACTCAATACGTTACCCTGTATGGAAAAACTACTAGAAATGTCAATTTACTCACTAATAAAATATATAAAGAAGAACCATTTACTAATGGATTATCAGTCAGGATTTTTAGCAAACCACTCTTGCGAAACAGCCTTACAAGCAACAATTTCAAAATGGAAATTATTGATAGACAAAGATAAGTATATTGTAATAGTTATGTTTAAGGAATTTTTTTAATTTTAATTGGTTTGATGGTTATGTTCTAAAATGGTTAACAGACTCTTACTAATCGCTTTCAATCAACAAAAGTAAATGATGTGATATCACAAAAAAAAAACGTCTTCTCTGGAGTAGTTGAACGATATTAGCTATGTGAAAGTCTTTTTGCAGATGATACTATAATAGTTGCAAGTGACCAAAGTCTAAATATGGCAATTGAAAAGATTAATAACTCTTTGAACAACATATCAGAATTTTTTAATATTAATAAACTAAAGCTGAATGTGCAAAAAACTAAAGCAATGATAATGGCATCTAAATATAAATATAGTCAAATTGACATAGACCAGATCAATACCTTGTCATTAATTAATCATTTTAATTATTAAAAAAAATATCAGTAAATAGCTTTTCTTCCTGTCTAGAGTCACATCAAATTTAACTGTTCAAACTTCAATAACAGTTTATAGAGACATAACAATGAATACTGTGCTAGTCTGCTTTACTTGATGAAAATAATGTGCTGTCTCAAACTTAGAATAAGCTATGTTTTGTGCTAGATGTAATAGGTATACACCTACTCAATTGCATAATTTATGCCCCTCTTACTTTGGGGAATATATAACTTTTTGTCATCAAATACACAACCATGCTACGAGGAATAATAGATATGTTATGCGAACTAATTATACAAAAACCATGAATTCTTTATTTCACCAGGACTTTCGAAATATAACAATCTTCCAAACCACATAAAAGAATGTTCAACACTTAATTCTTTCAAATCAATGCTACTTCGCTCACAAAATCATGTTGATTGTATTACATATTTTTTGGATTTGCTATGGAAGAGCACCTCAAATGCCTTTTAATTCTTTGAAGAACCTGTAAAACTTTTGAAATAGTCTGGAACTCTGTATATAATTATTAGTTTGAAGAAGGGTTTGGATTATATGGTCAGTTATGAATATATCCCAGTAATACTCGTGATTTTTTTTATCATCACAATTTATTCCAAAAAAGTTATAAACACCTCACAGATTTTTTTTCGTTAAATTGGAAATAATATTTCTACAAAAATAATGTTGATTTTATTTCAGATATTTCCATAAATACCTACTAAATATATTTTTCAGTGTCAGAATTCAACTACACGAAGTTTGTATATTAAATGTCTCAATTCTTTCAGGTACATTAGAAACATAGACGGCACATTTGGATTTAAAAAAGAAGTTTTTTCCATGTTGAAGGAAAAAACTAAACATATGGAGGAGTATGAAAAACATGAATGTTTATTGGTGGATGAATGTAAAATATCCAAAACGAAAAAAAATTGACAAAAATACGATGGAATTTGTTGATTTGGGAGATCATACTCCAAAGAGAATGGAAAACAATCTTGGATTCCATGCATTGGTCATAATGTTCCAACCGTTTGCAGGTCACGGTCTTCAAGCATTCGCCTGTTTTCTTAGTGGAGGTGATGTGACCGGGGAGATTTTATCCAAAATAATGTTGGAGTGTGTCATTCTGTGTGAGAATGGCAGGACTTTACATTGATGTTATGACCAGTGATGGAGATAGTCTGAACCGAAAAATGTGTAAACACCTTGGTGTAGAGAATAGCCTGGAACCATTGTGTGAACACCCCATGGATAAATCCCGTAAATTGAGGAATAATTTAAAAAAAAAATTAGGGTATGCCTGCCATAATTTATTTTATCACATATCATCATAAACAAATTATTTAAGATTCCCGGAGGTTGGGTTATGTAAAAAAAATTTTTTTCCCATTTTGAAAAACTTTTCGAACATGAGTCAGCTATAGAATTCAAAATGGCATTCAGGTTGACATCAAGCCATATCTACCCAAAATATGGAGAGAAGATGAATACAAGGCTAGCATTTCAGGTAACCTTTCGAATGAATATAATCAAATGAAAAATATAGAAAAACTGTTTAATAATTTGTTTATTTTCCAGTTGTATAGCAATACCACTGCTCTAGCTTTGGGCATATATCAAGACAAAAATATATTCAGGAATGTTGATCCAACAATTATCTATTGCAAAAAAATCAATAGACTCATTGATATTATGAATTCATCAACACCCGACACTGCATTGAAACTTAACTAAACACATTTTAAAATAAACCTGGAATAAATAATATACATTTTGCAATCTTGAGGCACAAAAGCACTGGAGAATCAATTTTGAAAGTATTTGTTATATGGTCATATGTCATCCATCTGGACCATACAATTAACATAAAAGCCACATAATAAATTACATGTATAACCTTCCATTGAATTATTTACAGGATCTAGATACATTTTTGATATATTTGGATTTATGGAAACAATGTTCTCCTGAAGATGTTTTCTTGTCAGATTCTACTTATGAAGGGTTCAGAGCAACAGTCTCATGCACACTTGACTTGATGAAGTATCTATGTGAACTTGGTTTCAAATACTTGATGACATCCAGACTGAATCAAGATCATTTGGAGGTAATTATGATACATCAATTCTATCGAATCTATCGACTGCAATTGTGATTTTCAGCACTTTTTTGGGATGATGAGAGCAGCAGGTGGATGCAATACTCATCCTGAATCAATCCAAGTTGGACAAATAATTCGCTTGATGTCCCTATATTCTCTAATAAAACCACCCAGGGGAAGTAATGTCACTGGAGGGAAAATGATGAAATCTCTTCATGTTGGAGATCTGAAAGAAAAAAAAAAGTCATTTTCGATATTGAAATAGGAGAAAATATATCCGAATTTGAAGAAAACTTCTCCAACATTGATGAAGCTTTCGCTTATTTCTGTGACATGTGGCAAAAAAAAAAGAAGATTCTTAACATTTCCTCAAAAAACTGATAAATTTTCTTCATGATGTTGAGGCTGCAATATCTGAGGTTTTTGAGAGCGAACTAAAAAGAAATTGTTTTTCGGAAATTTTAGGCAAATTGACAAATTTCCTCCTAAAAGTTCTATAGGTTGTAGACTCCATCAGGAAGAACTATCAATAGATACACTGAGAGCATATTTAATCTCAAGATTGAGTATATGCTGTACTAAAGAGCACAATGAAAGAGCGCTCAAAAATAAATCCAAACATTTAGCTAAAATGGCTGTTATGTTGAAATGGATCAACATTAGTCTTCATAACTTGTATAAATTCTTCTATTTTCTTTCAATTCGACTTTCAGCTTTGAGAGAAAATATGTTGAATAGTCCACCAAACAAGTTTTTGGGTTGTAAACTGAGTTAATTTTCTGAAAAATTCACAAAAATCAGAGATTGTGTGCAGATAGAATATTTCATTGGATAAATTGTGTGTGCTATTTCTGAAATTCTGAAGCAGAGTTAAAGATTCGTTAGGGTTATTTAATTTGATGAATATTTAAAAAATAATGAATTTCACAATATAAACATGGATTATGACACGCCATCTCACAATATTGCACTTCGTAGACCTATTTACGTAAACAAATTACTTTGGGAGATTCATGATTATAACAGTTTAGAAAATACGTTCAATATTTTCTGTTGGAGAAATACAACTTACACAATATGTAAACATTTACAAAATGTGATTTAAAAATATTAACTGATAAATATTACACATTCAACTGAAGAGTGGATTATGATAACTGTTTACAAAAAGTCTACTTGTATCATGATAATGAAAAAAAAAACTCTTCTCGCCCCACTATTTCATTCCATGTCTTTTTTTATTGCCAAAGAATGAACTATGAAACTCTGAGTATAATTCTTCAACAGACACACTTCCATGACAATGAATTGTTAGTATCTGATAATAAACCATTTTCAGAAACGTAAATGTGAACTTCTTGGTGAGTCCCATTTACTTTAGGGATATTTTTCCTGTTTGAAAATAATCCAGCAGTGAATCCTATTCCCCACGGAATGAAAAAAAGATGAACATACTTGAAGGGTTGATACGATGAAGGTGGCAAGTGACAAAATAACAAACAGAAAACTACTCTTTCATTTGAAATACCTCAAACAATTTTCTCATACATCCTTTGGCCACTAGTAATTTTTCTTTCGTAAATATGAACAAGGAATTTTGTGGTTAATGAATATTATCACTTGGAACCACTTACAACTATCATTCATACAGAAAATATTTTTTTGTAAAATGTTACACTCTTCATCCATTACATTCAGAATCAATCCCTATGCTGGCTATATGAAAGACTTTTGTATTGCTGAATTCTGAAAAAAAACATAATTTTTTACATATTATAAAGAAGAAAGATATTTCACTCATATTATTGGAATATATTTTTGGGTATCTAAAAAACTGAGAGTACAGCATACAATTTTTTATACCTATCAATATACTGTATGTATTCTTCACTGAATTTCAAAACAAACTTGTGCTGAGTAACAAATTCTTTCAACACGTGAGTAAGGCATGAGATCATGCGAATGCCACGCTTGTTTTTATACAGGGCGGGCGCAGCATTAATGTGATGCCGCACAACATGTTTTCACTCAGACAGCGTATATCTCATCGGGACCTGCGTTATAAGCTAAATAAATGGTAGGCGATCAAGCGCCGTCCTAGTGACCAACTTATATGAGCCGAACCAAATATCAATTGGGATGGTTTTTATGGACATAAAAGTGAAAAATTCAAAAAATTACCATTGTTTTTTATACGAAACCGCGTGTTTGCTTCGTACATAGCCACAACAATGAATTGTTTCTAGCCAACAGATGACCATAACGCCTACTACATCATGTGACATTACATTGGTACCATGCCGGCTCAATAATACAATTACTTCTATTTAGACGGCTTGAGATCAACATGATGATGCAAATTAAATCATTCAAAAAACCAATTTAAATTCAAAACAAACAAAAGACATACATAAATAAAAATAAACAACAATAAGTCATACTTGAATGAAAGTAAGAATAATTTTTTTACCAATTATATATAAATGTATTTTTAATTCCAAGTGACAAGAATAACAAGGTAAGAATCAGTGGCGCTTATCAAACACAAAGTAAGAATAATTTTTTTATCAGTGTGAAAGTCAGCATTCTGTAGATGGTGTATTTATTGGAATACATTGGAATTGTTAAAAACTCTCTGAAAACTAATAAATATACCTGCACATGGATATATTAAAACAATATTATTTTTCATCAAAATAAAAATTGGAGAAGGAACTTCCGCACTACAGAAAAATATAGTAGAATCGACCGAAATTATAAATGATTCTCAAGTATGGTTATTGAATATATTGGGTATATAATACTGCAAGAAATTAAACAGATCCGTTTAAAATGAATTTTTGTTCAACTTGAAAAATGTATATAAGGAACCGAAAAGAAGAACAGGAATTTTGCCAGGCTCTTTCACTACTATACTCACTTAACATAATAATTTGTGTAACAAGTGCAAACAGTATGTAAATATTTATTACACATGGTACAATTGGCACATGAGATGTTGAATGCATACAATTTTTCATATTATCAGATTCTTTTATAAATAAGCACAGAGACCAATAAATGTCCCAATGTACAATCTAGGTATCAACTTGTTATTGACAGGTTGAAGATGAACCTATTATTCACTATATGAATTGGAATTTTGTGAATTTTTATTTGAGTCAAAACTTTCCAAATTAGTTTTAAAATCAACACTGATCAACATAGTCATTAAACTAGGCACTATAACCACTTATCAGCAGTAATAAAGATATACCAACAACCAATATTTTTAAGTATAAAATTCTATTATTTATCTAATACCATCAAAATTATATAAAACTATGATTGGAATCAATTAGGAAAAATACTCCAAATGAACATTTCTCTCTCATTACCAAACCACTCTTTTGATATTTCAATTTTTAGACCCCCTAACAGACAGTCCCCCTCAAGCCAGATGGTTTTATAGTTGCTTGAACCGTGATTGTTCAAAAACATTCTTACCTTGGTATTCGTAGGTTTCAACTCATCCAGAAGTACTACATTTGAGAGAATTCTTATTTATCATGTATTTTGTATGTAACTATTTCAGAAAATAAATGTTTATATACCTACACATCTTCCAGATTTATTTTCAATAATCAAATATAGGAATTTGTTTTCTTTTATTCTGATGAATAAGGTATATCCCAGCAATGTAGGTATCTGGAACTCTGGGAGAAATTGGAATATTTTATATTTCTGTACAAAACAAGTCAAAATGATTAAAATCATATTTTTTCAGAAGGGAGGAAGATCCATTTGACAAAAAACAGAAAATGTCATGAATCTGGCATTTTTTTGAAAAAAACTAGAATTTTATGTTTTACATTGATAACATATACCTTTAAAAAAAATATATGTTATTCGTTGGCACAGAAGTAGTGCTTTATTAGATAAAAAAATCAAATGTCAATTACTGAAAAGTGTCCGAATGTGTACTATGGGTGGATACCTTCGGACATAAGGTAGTACAGGATTGGACGACTCTTCTTATTCAAAAAAACATTTATTCAAACTAAAATGTTTACGTTCAAATACAAGAAAACTTAAAAATATATTTTGTTTCTTTTATATAAGTACTGCGATAATATAGAAGTAAAGTTCACGTTTGGATGTCCAAATGTGTACTATATAGAAATATAGTACACTCGGACATGCACCCTCTACACTGTCCGAACCTGTAGTCAACGTAACCTCCAAAGAAATTGATATAGCGCAAAGTCACAACATGACCCTGTCCATTCATTTCATAATAAAAATATCCCTCTAATTGTACAAAATAAATAATATATAACGGCCAGGACATAGCTAATACCTAATTCATCTAAAAAATAAGGAGAAAGTAACTTTTTACTTTTTTTTCTGAATTCCACTCGCAAACAGAAGTTCTCGATCACAACCAGATTCAAACTGACAGCAATGTATGTGGAACTGCATAATATATTGTTGAATCGTCATCCAACAAAGACGGGTGAACCGTTGTCTGAATACGTACCAGTCCGAAGGTGGACCTACCTCCCCTATATGCTATTAGACTCATTGATAAAAAGTATTTTTTGTAGAGAAATGTTTCTTGACATGATTTTATAAGGTTTGTAACATTTCAAAGTCTAAAAATTACTCTCCAATCAAAGACTACACTCGAAATTTAGAAAACCTCTGATCTATTTCACTTGGATTAAACAATAATTCAATTATTGTGTCTACAATTATACCCTGTCTTCAGAAATGATCCTAAAAATTGGGCTGCCATTAACAAAAAAGTGACACAACTATGAGGCAACAAATTACTCACCTGATAATACTGCAAAACGAAGAAAGTTTATCCAACAATTCATATGAAGTCATTTCACAAGGAGTTTTGGTATTCCTGATGTTCATCAATCTGTCTAAACATATTTCAAATGAGACAAAGTATTCACAATAAAATCTTGTTTGTCACCATTCATTTCATTTCAAGTTCCTTCCAATGTCAGGTGCTGAAAAACATAGAAAATATATTGGTTATTTCCAGTTTGCAATGATGCTGAAACATTTTTTGTCCCAACGAGGGAGGCCTGAATGCCTTTTCCACCGGCAACAAAGGAATTGAATAATCATTGTTCATTGTAACTCATAGAGAGAAGGGTACTTACAATTGAAAATTCCTTTGGAAGTCAGTCACGAAAAAGAACCATCACCGCGCAGAGCTCGATAAGAAAAGTCAATGGAATATATCTACAAAATAATCTAGTGGATTTGTTCTCTAATCTGCAACTCATTTACCTCACACAACAAAGAAACTGCGTGATTATTTTCAATCTTCGAAAAAATATTCAGTTAACCTCTCAAATGATTGAAATGATACAAAAAACAACAATAAGGTGGTTTCTTTGAGCAATGTTCAGGGGCTTCTAATTCTAGCTTTGCTATTGGTGAAGTTTGACAGATGTCTCTTTTCAACCAATAGCAAAGCTAAAATTAGAACCGGCGAACACTTCGCCTAAAAACGAATGCTGGGGAAATAAACACACCCTGTGTGGTCTGTTGTTACAGTTTACTGAAATGAAATTAGCGCCATCTGAAACGTTAGTGATCTCTATTATCAAGTAGGCCAAGTGTCGCCAAGTCGATCCCAAACTTTTACAGGTATAAGTGCAAGCACCAGGGTTTCTAGACATCTTATGCGATAGCAAGGAGGACACCAAACAATGAAGAAGAGTATGACTTCATAAGCATATTACATGCGTGCGACGAAGATAATCAACTGAACGTATGACGGTAGTATTTATATCATCTATTTGTAAACATAACGGCGTTGTCGGTTGGCACTTATAAGCGTTGCCAAATCATTCCAATTTTCTTTAATTCCTTTGTGTTCGGTTTGGATGTGTCTTTGTACTTTGTTGTCTTTTTTGTTATAGTGATTATAGTGGATAAATTGAAAACTGTTATATATAATGAAGTGTTACATTAGTTTGTAGTAGTAGGTAATGATATGTGGCCATGCTTATTTATACATATTGCCTTTTCAATGTGTCCATAAAGTAACGCATACATTCATTATTAGCTGAATGAACAATATCATAAAAAATTCCCGAAACACGTCGATTTTTTATTTCAATTTACTGTTTTTTTTAAATAATAATCCAATATACAGGGTGATCTACCTTCGAGAGATGACGTCATCAGCGGTGGTTTTATTAAATGAACACCCTCTTTTTTTTTATTTATGAGTTAACTTGCTGATTCCAAATTGGTAGAGGGTGGGCAACAATACAAAAGGTGTTTTCAAAATTTTATCAGAAAGTTATGCGATACTGTATTTCACAAAAAACGAAATGAAGAATAAACGTATTAAGAATTATTATATGAAATTACGTAGTTATGCAGCTACTGGATACACCACCAAAGATGCATCAAAATGTTGCGGTGCGCCTTCTGCGGTCTAAATTATTGGCTATTTGAATATCAGGAAAAAGCTGGGTCAACTCAGGAATTAATGTATTTTGTAAGAAATCCAGGTGCCGACAAAATTACGTCTCGTCTTGTTGATTATTTTCATTAACTGTAGGTCTACCTTGGTTTGGTGCACCCCTCACGTGTCCTAATTCTCTGTATTTTCGCTCTATTCTGCTTACAGTAGATTGTGAAATAAGTTCACTATCTGGGTGCATTTCATGGAATAATCTGCATACCTCTTGTTGAGTCCGCATCATATCGCCAACACCAATCATAATTAAAATTTCAATCCTTTCCCTTTCAGATGAAGGCATTTTCAAAAAACAGTTTTAATATGATACATTTTGAAGCGTCAACAATACAGAATTAAACAAATGGCAAAAAATATTCTCAAACAATGAAAATATACGGTATAGTCGAGAGGCAAAAAAAAAAAAAAAAAAAAAAAAAAAAAAAACTTAGTCCTAATAACTAAGCATCTAAACTAATGTGAGTAACTAATTTTGAGTCGGCGCCAAACAAACAAGCTAGGTAAAGCGTAAAATGATGGCATCGGATGATCGATTTTTTCGAAGTAATTTAATGATCTTCGTTGATTATTCGTTTGGCGCCGACTCGAAATTAGTTACTTACATTAGTTTAGGAGCTTAGTTATCAATTACTAATGTTTAGGAGCTTAGTTATCAAGACTAAGGAAGTTTATTTTATTTTTTGATTTTCAGTTCCGTTTTTCGTCGGTTTAATTTTTTTGTTAAAAAGTTTTTATTTTTCAATTTTTTGTGGCTGAAGTATACTAATTACTACCTACTTAACTTTTGAATAATTCCAAAATACTTACTTATACCCACCTCACTTCAACTAATAACAGTTAAATAATACGATTATCTACTTCAACTATTTATTGTTATATATTATAAATTATTTTTGATATTTCTGGTAAGTTCATTTCATCACTTTGTATATAATTCCATCCTTCCATAGAATGTTATTATTGTGACGGATGTAAGAGAACAAAAATAATGACAATAGCGATCTGTCAATGTCAACTACATATGTGTGCCAATGTTCACAAGTGAAAAATCAATCATCCCCTATTTTTCTACCCATAGGTGATATCTAAAATAAGAAAAAAAATATTTTCCATTTTGCTACCCTTAGGAGTGGATTTTTTTCGAATTCAAATGGGACTAACTTTGGAGTATGCCCTATCCAATGAAAAGAGAATAATCGGAATCGGACATACATAAAAAAAATATACGCGTCGACTAGAGAACCTCCTCCTTTTTGGTTTCGTCGGCTGAAAAATGGATATATACAATGACAATGGCACCCACATCAAATGTGACCTTATAACTTACTCATTTTTCAAATATTGATGTAATAGTGCAATGAAAAATCTTGATAGAAATACCTATTCAATTATAAGGATATGTAAAACATGTCTCATATATCTTCATATAATAGATGGGTGGAAGGGTGAACATTTTTTACACAGGTATATAACATTTATATTCACAATTCTCTGTACCTTTGATGCATCATCTATTTAAAAAAAACGTTTTATGATGATATACCCTATTTTCCATTACAAGCAATGCCACTGGAATTGTTCCGCTACTGCGAGGAGGACATAAACAACAATGGCGGCCACCATGCATGGGACATTTCGCGCAGCTTGAAACGCATTCTAGTCAGTATATTATAATTACATTTCTATGGTGCTAGTAACGAAATGGAAGAGACGGACAGACGCAGACGGAAGCGATTTGGAAATAGTTTTATTTTATTTTGGTTGGTAACATTGATAGTTTTCCTTCGTTAAAACTCGTGCACACCAAAGTAGCACAAAGTCATAAAATTAACATCATGACTTCTTATACCGTCTTAAAGACCACGTATTTGTATGTTTTGAAACCAAAAAGTTAATGTGCGTTTTATAACCTTCAGGCTGCAGGCGTTGCTATGACGTCGTGTAGTAGATATAACGAGAGTACGTACAATAAAGAATCCTCGAGATGAAGTTGTACTGTGGTTTGAATGTAAATAAATTGTATGTGTCGTTAAGTAGAGCTTAAGAGCAGTTGCTGTGTGGTCAGTATGACAATGAACATATGTGGTTCTAATGAATATATTTTTGAAACGTTTCTACGAATACATATTGTACTCATGTAATGTAGTTTTATCAAGTGATGAACTTTGGTCGTAATGATTACATTATGTATCTAGGTTAGATTATTTTTGTTGGTTATGTTATTTTTGTTGGATACGTATATTGGTTATGTATGTAGAATATTCAGTTCCGTATGCAAGATTAAAATGCCGAAAAAAAATCAAATCTGCCTTACAAGAGAACTGGAGCGTAAAGAAAAATTTAAAGAGGAAGGATGAGTGCCTACCCCAAAATTAACATATGAAATAATTAATCAGTATATCGGGACACTGCAAAAAAATGAAGTTCATCCAGTTCCTTCAATTGTTTTCACAACGAGGAAAGATATAAATAATATGTATGTGCACTTCGAGTGATAAATAAAAAATATTTAAATATAATTGTTCAACATCAACATTGTTCTGTTATGTGCTTAGATTTAAGTTGGTACTCACTGTCATAGGTGTGGCAACGCTGGCAACCCGTGTGGGCGGCGAGACGGGGATGCCGGCTGAAGGAAGTCGAATAAACTTTTCTCCAGTAACTGATTTACTAGTCGGCTTGTGTTATATAGTTCTTTGTTTTGTGAAGCTTGCAGTTCTGCTTGTTTGACTATTAGTATGCACTCTTTTAAATCTAGTTGTTCTTTTAATTGTAGACGTTCAGAAGTTTGAGCATCGAGCATGCCTACAACTATTCTATCTCTGATAAATTCTTCTTTAAGTGTTCCATAGTTGCAATGCTCGGCAACAGAATGCAAGTTCTTTATGAAAGACTCAATAGGTTCTCCTGGTTTTTGAATTGTGGAGTGGAATTTAAATCGCTCGTATATTATATTCCTACGAGGAATAAAGTATTTTTCGAAACTGTCCAGAGCATCCTTATATGATGTTGGCTGCACTGGAAATTGCAACATAATTTCCTCGGATTCTTCGCCCATAATATAAACTAGAATGTTTATTTTTTCTTCCTCTGGTTTGCTCATTTGGCCCGAGACTAACATATACCTCTCGAATCTTTTTCTCCATGTTGTCCATGTGCCAGGGGATGAAAAAGTTAAAAAGCTATTGCAAAATAGCCCTACACTAGCCTATTTTGACCCCAGTAAACAAGTATCGATCTCTGCAGACTCCTCATCATACGGCTTAGGGGCCTGTTTGATACAAACCTCAGAAGGGAAGAATGAAATTGTTGCATATGCTTCACGTTTACTTTCGGATACCGAAAAAAGATATGCACAAATTGAACGGGAAGCGCTTGCACTTGCTTGGGCAGCCGATAAATTTTCAGAATACATCACGGGAATTCTCATTTTATTACAAACTGATCACAGACCCTTGATCCAGGTACTTCAAACTAAACCCATTGACGAATTGACTCCTCGTCTACAACGTTTTAGAATTCGACTTATGCGATATGATTACAAAATTTACTATTCTCCAGGAAAAGACTTAGTAGTCGCGGACGCCTTGTCGCGAAATTTTTCAGCCGATCAGGCAAAACCTAGTGAAAATGAACTAGCAAGCGAAGTGGAAGCGCATGTAAGACTTGTAGTACAATCTCTGCAAGTAAAATCACTATTTCTGGAAGAAATTAAAGTCGAACAAGCCAAAGACGCGATTTGATCAAAAATTAAAGATTTCTCACATATAGGGTGGCCTAATAAAAACAATCTATGTAGCGATTTACTAAAGTTTTATCCTTACAGAAATGAAATTTCATTTTCAGAAGGATTTTTGTTGCGAAATCTAAGAATTATGATTCCACCTTCTTTACAGCTAAAATGTTTGAATTTTATTCATCAGGGTCACTTGGGAGTAGTTAAATGCCGCGAAAGAGCTAAATTATCAGTTTGGTGGATTGGCCTTTCCACTCAGATAGAAAATCTAGTTCGAAACTGTCCACAGTGTGTCGAAAATAGAACAAATAGTAAAGAGCCATTTTTCAAAGATGCATTTCCAAACCGCCCATGGCAAAAAATTGCCTTAGACCTATTCAAATCGGATTCATGGTACCTCATAGTTACCGACTATTATTCAAGATTCTTTGAGATTTTTAAAATGACAAAAAAAATGACAGAATTGGTCATAATTGAAAAGCTGAAGGAGCTATTTTCACGATATGGTATAAGCGAAACAGTTCGTTCAGACAATGGTCCTCAATTTCAGACTGAATTTAAAAAATTTGCTTTTGAGTATGATTTTTGCCATATTACTAGTAGCCCTTACTTTCCCCAATCGAATGGATGTATCGAAGCGGCGGTTGAGATTGCAAAAAATCTCATTAAGAAAAATGATGATATTTACTTAGCCTTGCTGTCGTATCGCACTACCCCCCTTGAGTGTGGATTGTCTCCAGAGTTGTTCCGGAGCCATTTTAAATTGTGCTCAAATTGGCCACAAAATAGTGCTCGATTGTGCTCCTGCTTCCGCGCATGCGCATTATTCAAACTTGATTGTTTGAAATTACAGACACAAGATGTCGCCACTCATGTCCCTTTTCCAGTTTTTATAAATTATAGAGGATACGTAATTTTTCATTTCACTGGGCTACTTACCTGTCTATTTTATACAGTTATCTATGATCTTATAGTGGATTTAAGAAGTAGTTTCAAGTATTTCAATGAATAATTGAATATGGCCAATGGGCTTCTTTCCAAAATTCACTGCTTGAAAGTTTTGTTCTGACATATCACTCCTTGTCTTTAATATTCGGATATAACTAATATAAAAGTATACTGAACGATAAAAATAAAAAAAATTGTCAAATTTTAAATATATGTCAATAAAATTGTCAATTGTCATTATTGTCAATGTCATTTCAAAATTCCATACGTATCTCTCTCTATAATGGTCTATGCCATGCCATATGTCACGTTTTGTGCCCTAGCTCCTACCTGTCATTGACAAATATGACAGGTACTTTTCAGTCTTCTTCTCTTGTTGTTCTTAATTCTCCTTCCCTAAAATAACTTACGTCATTTTAATGAAATAGTGCTCTTTTTGGCAAATTTTCCAATTGTGCGTGCTCGGTGCTCGCTTGAATCAAATAGTGCTGCATTTGGCACAATTGTGCTGCATATAACAACCCTGATTGTCTCCTAGCGAGTTATTATATGGTAGGAAACTGCGTACACCGTTACCAGTGTTGCCAAGTCGGTTGAATGAAAATATAAATTCTAATTTTTCTTATACCAGAAAGGAGGGTATTGCGAAGGACAAATCAGCAAAGCAGTTTGACAAAAGGCACCGAACTAGGAAATTGTCCGATTTAGCAATTGGAGACTATGTCTGGGGAAAGTCATTAAAATACTAGATGAGCCACGTTCATACTTGATCGAGTCAATCAATTCTGGCGTTTACCGCAGAAATAGATGGCATCTGGTTCCTGCTCCTTATTATTCCGAATCTACAGTTACCCCGAGATGGGCAGTTCCAATTGATAATAACTTTAAAAGCGCAGGTATGTTACCGGTAAACCGTGAACCACAGGTGAATATTGGCACTGAAAATATAGAAGATACTGTCCGACAAGACACTAACAGTGATGTGTGTGCCCCGAATGTGTCTCAGGAAGAGCAGCAGGACATTTCCGCGAGTGTCTTCTCTCCGAGACCTAAAAGACTAATCCAGAAACCGACTTATCTCAATGATTATATTCTTAAATAATCCTGAAGAGGGGGATGTTCTGTTATGTGCTTAGATTTAAGTTGGTACTCACTGTCATAGGTGTGGCAACGCTGGCAACCCGTGTGGGCGGCGAGACGGGGATGCCGGCTGAAGGAAGTCGAATAAACTTTTCTCCAGTAACTGATTTACTAGTCTTTTATTCATTCGTACCTGATGATCAAACAAACATAACCTCTATTGTAAATGTCAGTTATTTTTAGCGTTTTCCATTAGGCGGAACTAGCGGAATGCTTTTGCACTCAGTGTATATCTTTTTCTGTTTTGATAGCGTTACGACGTTAGTACAACAAAACTTGCTACTTGTGGTCACAGCGACTACATTACAACTTTTTTATGTAAGATATTGCGATGTCTTCGAGACACTCGTATGATAGTACATACCGAAGTTATTACAACTTTTCGACTCTAGAAGGACGGCATCCATGTTTTTCGATTGATTGATAACATCATTCTGGTAGCCATATTGGAACAAAAATATTTAAAATAAAAAATATGGGACCCTGGGTGTTATATCTATTTAAAAATCATTGGAGATGTGCTAATCAAGTATCTTTCGTAATATGGTCTACATATTTCAACGATTAATGAGAAAAACTGATGAAATATATTTTTTCTGAAATGAAAATAAATATTTATCTCTCTTCATTTTCGAGGCGCATGAATTTTAAGTGAGTAGAATTGGATTTTGATCGTAAAAATGGATTTGCTTGGTCACTAGAGTTTCAGAACAATTTTTAAAGACACATAAATGAAAATCATTTTTATCTCGATAACTATCACGGTCACAGAGTATCATAAACATGTAAAGGAAGGCTGACTTATATATTATATTGATATTATATAATATCTTTTGATATGGTATACATATTGTAATACTATATTAGAAAGATTATGACCTTTACATGCATAATGATATAATGACTACACTAAGACACAGAACAATCCTTTTGCGACTGGCTTATATAAGTCTATGTTGGCAAGTCATTGCCACTCCTTTATAACGTCGATGTGACGTCGCAAGAGTGTGCCTTTTTGTCGTATTGGCATACATAGCGACGTCTTAGAATATTACAAGACATAAGTCATGGACTTTTGCGAAAGGTCCAGTAGACGTCTGTACAACCGAATTATGACCTCTGTGTGCTACTTGGGCACTGAGTGCATTATCTGTTGTGTGTTTCTGAATTGAAAACGGTGAAAATACATTAATTGTGACACGGTGACACCAGTGGGAGAATATATTTGAGCCAATACTTGAAGTTGGAGCAAAATCATTTGATACTTTAGAGAAATAATAACTTTTTAACCCTTTCCGTACGGCAGCTACACGAATTTTTTTTTTCCGTACAGACAGGACTTTTGAGCGTGCCGAACAGACGGCTGTCGACTATGTGCGACACTATACAGACCGTGCCGAACAGACGGCTGTCGACTATGTGCGACACTATACTTTGATACTATACTTCAGCCTCAGATAATCCACAGTGGCTATCGTGTTTTTTTTTGTCTTCTTGCCCGCGACGAGATCCCCGAGTGACCAGCAGCATTCTCCGACGACATTTCAAGGCATACTGGCGCGAAAAAACAAAAACACTGCACTCGACTTAGCACTGGCCATGCCAGGTTGCCGGATGTCGCATATGATCGACGGTGTCGTCAGCCGCCTGAGCGGTTAGCATGCAGTGAACGCAAACATTGCGACAACAGTCTGTATGCCAAATCTAAAAATTTTATACGTCGCATCCCAACCGACAGTCGTCCAGGAGACAGTGTACATGTCGTCGACCATATGCGACAGCCGTCTGTGCGGCACATATCCTCGGTGTCGCATATGCTGCGTCAGCCGTACGGAAAGAGTTAACAAAAAATTGAACCGACGAAATACGGAACTGAAAAGTAAAAAATAAAATAAACCTTCTTAGTCTCAATAACTAAGCTCCTAAACTAATGTAAGTAACTAATTTTGAGTCAGCGCCAAACGAACAATCAACGAAGATCATTAAAATACTTCAAAAAAATTATCAGAATGTCACCGCGCAACTCGATGACATCATTTTACGCCTTACCTAAATCTTTTGCTTGTTTGTTTGGCGCCGACTCAAAATTAGTTACTTAAATTAGTTTAGGAGGACTCAGAGGGCAATGGAGAAACATAGGAAAACATGGGCAGCTTCTTTGATGAGTGAAGACAAAACAGAAAGTGAGCATATTATTACATATATATATTCATCAAATAAATAATATATGGTATGGTATCACAATTATGATATAGAATTCCACAAACACAGATATAACAAAATATATATATATATATTCAGTTCAAAATCAAGAGCCTTTAAAGGATGTTTGTATATTTCAAATACATAGTCTTTTGTAAATCAAATAATTTATATTTGGCGTTTCAACATTTTTATATAATATAGAGGCTTCAATGCATTGACTGCTATAAAGACCAACCCAGCAGATTGTTTCGGAGCAGATGTCCCTTTTTGACAATGCTTATCACTGTTCTTCATTATCCATGATAATTTTTATTGCACGTTTTTTGTTGCCGTTGAAATTTCCTAAGCGATAGAATGAATAGCTTTCCATCCTAATATTGGCATCTACTTCTCCCATCAAAAGCGTTATCATTTTCTTTCTTTATTATCACTGTCCTCTGCTCCAAATATCAAGAGATTATGTTTTCTTCTCATCCTTTCATTTATTTCTTCGATAAAGCTTTCCTCGAATTTATGTACTTGGGTATCTTGAGTTTTTGTAGGGATACTTTTGTTAGTTTTGATGAAATCATCTATATGTTGGCGTAGGTCGGCAATTTCAGTTCTCCACATTGGGACCTGACAGAGCCTGTTTCGACAGTCCACACAAAAAACAATAAGCTACGTTTCTTGAGTTGAAGGCATTTGGTCTCTGAAGCTGTGAGACCCCCGCATTTTGTACATAATGGTATCTTGCAACTATCACAATTCCAAATATCGTCGTGTTTGTTGGTATTGCACTTTGAGCAAGTAGCCATTTTCTAACCTAACTCTTATATAAAGAGTCAAAATAGATACATTTCAGACCAAAGTGTCCATGATAGAAAAAAATGCTCATCAAATAATTCAGCTACCTCATGAGGATTATGAACAACATTGGAGTTATGATTGATGGTTATGGCGTTTCTCACACAAAAATGTGTTTGCTATCCTAGTTCTTTATATTCCACGTTTCTTTGGTTTTACTATTAGAATTATTAATTTTCCTAAAGTAATAGTTGATCTTATTATGTCTGATAGTTTTCATATGCTCTCTCAAACTATCTTTATACATAGTCATATTCTGCTGATCAATTTATTGATAACTATTGATGAGGTGGAACATATCTCTTAAGTGTTTGCTCACCTGGGTTACATCTTTTGTTAACCAATTATTTGTGCACTTTTCAACTTTTATATTTTTCATGTGGCATGATATATTGAAACACCAGGCACTAGATTCAAGAGAAAACCCTATTGGGAATTCAAAATTAGATGCCAGCGCCAGAGTGGCGAAAGTTCAAACCAGACATACGTACATTGTTTATCTGTTTTCTCAGAGGTTATACACTTGTGTTTGGAGTTTTTCTTAAAATATTTCCAATTCGTATTATTTTCCAGTTTTTTTGTGTAGTGTAATTCATTTCAAGACTCTAGTGAAGTGGTGTATTTAAATCTTAAGACAATATCATTTGCGAAAACTCACTTTGAAGGAGACAAAGTATGTTCTAATTTGCTTGCAAAACAAATATTTTTCGTAGTTTCTGGACAGCTTACTGAAGTCATCTGTAGTTATTATTATTTTGAAAAAATGTTACACACTATTTGTGAATGTTTGAATTGAAATAAAACCAACAAAAAACATTTTTTTAATTTTATATGAAACAAACAAAAGGTCTGAAAATGTGTCTTTATTTTTGTGAATGTTTAAAGTTTTAGCATTAAATGTCATTTGTAAGTATTATAAGTTAGCAATGCATCATCACCAGTTGGTAAGACAATAAGTCGTGCCTTTCATTTAGTAAATACATAACACTTATCTCCTAGATTTACGTATATAGTCACTCTTTTTCCATACTGTATGAGTAATATTCGGTATGTTGAATAATATTTCTTTTTTCTCTTAACTCTCTTTTCTTTCTTCTCAATTGTCTTTAAAGGTTCTCTTTTCACTTTTTTTTGGTCACAGACGATACAGGAAAATTTTGGGAAGGAACTGTATTTTACTTCAAGAGCCCGTCTATAGACGCACTCAATCCAAATTAGTCTATACCAGAATGTTACGTTCAATTTCTCACGGAAAATGACGAAAACATATTCCAGTACAACGGGATCGTTTTGCCCAAGAGTCACTCATTTTTTCCACCAGCTAAACCAGAATGTCATTAAATATCAACAATAAGACTAAGCTAAATTCATATAAACGTTTATTTTTCAAAAAGTAAACAATTTACTTATGTATAGTTTCAAAAATCGACACCAGAGAGAGTATCCGTTATTTTGAATTCACAATAGCTGTCAGACAAGACCTCAGCAGAGGACAAGACGGGTTTTCGTATAGAACAATATTGAAGTGGTAGTAATAATCACTGTTTAGATCATTTCAAACCCCTATATATATTGGCACTTGTATAGTTAGAACTAAGATGTCTAAATCTTAGTTAGAACTTCAATTTACTTGGGTAGGTCCAAATGAAAAATTTCGTTTCGGCAACCGGTGGCTGGTCAGATTGACGAGAGTATATTGATATCTGAGACAAGCAACATCGGGCACGTTTAGTACTTGGATGGGTGACCACCTGATAATGAAGGTGCGGGTTAAAATGCCCTAACAACTGTAGCGTAGTAGCAAATTCGCAGCTGCAGGCGTCTTATCAATGAGCATGATATAAGACGATAGATATGCCGTACTTCGGAGGGGACGTTAGGATGGCGGTCCCGAGTTCACAGATGTTGAGCTCGTTAAAGAACCCTACCTCTGAAACAACAGAGGATTCGGCAAAATTTCCGGTTGAGGGAAGTGTGCTCACCGGCGTCGGTGTTTTGCCCTGGTCGCAGAAATAGGCTGACGTTAAATAAAGAAATAAGAAAAACTCATGCCTTTCTCAAAATATTTTTTGATCAAACATAGAAATAGTTTTTTATTGGCCATTTACTTAAAACTTTTTTTTTTCTAGGTGAGGTAAATGAAAAGGGGGGAACATATAACATACTTTTTTGTACGGTTGTATGGATTTTTGAAGAATCAAAAAAAAAATCCGTTATAAATTTACCTATTAAGAGGTAAATAGACAAGTAATATTGCAGCTTCGAAATGTATGTGAAAGTACAAAATTCCTATGAATAGTTATTAATACACTAGGGATGAAATTTTGAAATGTTTACTGGGCAAACCATCCTTTATTCTGAATAATCCGTTCCACTGTCGATTCAACGAATATGGGATTGACAATTTAGTTGAACAACAATGTTTTTCTACAGAAATTTGATGTCTTCTATTAATTTTCATCGCCAAATACTACTATAAGGGCCAGTAACATAGGTTCGGTTTAAACTCCAGATTAATTACCCAATGGTTAGATTATGCCTTTTCATTCTAGATATTTTTTTGTGCGCATGCCTCAACTTCTGCCCTGTTTTCCGGACACTTTATACGTGAATATGAAGGATTCAATGTAATATTTTATTAGTTTTCCAAAACCTTGATCCGAATATCTGAATAAACGAAACAAAACCATCCGAAAAGTGTGCTAAATATAATTGGTGGGTTAAAAGATGTGGACGAGGTGATGATCGATTCCAACTGATTGATCATGTTAATAAAGATACATATATTTGTTCACTTCGTAGGAGAAAGTGGCCCAACAAGGAAACATCCTGATCCCAACACGATATGCTGTGTGAATACTATCTAATATTATCGACCACTTCACTGAAGGGTCCCTGAATATTATTAAACGCACAGATGAAAATGTAAACACAACATTCAAATGAAACTGATACCTTCTTTTTGCCGCCATTTGTATAAAAACCTTTGTCTAAAGACAGTCAGTCAATGTCTGTGGAAAAAGCATTCAATGCAATCGCAAGAGCTTTATTAAACTTCCAGGGAAACTATTCGAAACTAAACTTCCGTTTGTTTTTAGAATAATATAATGAGGAAAAACTACGAAATTTATTTTGTGCTAAATTTGATCCATCTCACTCGGACACTGATATCTCATTTTTTGGGCACAACACACTAACGTCATCTAATTATGGACCCGATCTCCATTCAAGGATAAATCCCTATTATGGTCTAAAGACATATATGTAATAAGTACCAATATTTATAATAAAGGGCAAATATGAAGCCAAAATAAATGAAGGATGAAGATCACTCCGACTCTCTCATTGACAGCGTGTAATTGATGCGCGTGACATATATTGGTGAAGTTCGGTTGTTCTAACTACGCGCTGCCAATATGACAAGGAAAGACATATATAACCCGACTTTATTTTAATTGCATTGCTCTTATGGCCAGTTATCAATATTCGTAGTTCTTAAATATATGATAAAATAAATTGTTCACTGATCGAGTGGTTTAGAATATCAAATATAGATGTCATCCACTATTATATTTTCCTCCACTCGATAGCAGGGTTATTATATATGTAAGATTATATATATAATAACCCTGCTCGATAGAAAACTTGCATCTTCGATCTGTTGCAAGCATCTGTTCTGTGGTTGCAAGCAAGTAAGCGACCAGAGGTGTTTTCTGGCGTAAAAACGTATTCAATCTTGCATTTGAATATGATTCTACGTGACGTCATTATTATCACGAACCGCAAGAATGCATAATATCGAATGCGATTCAATAATCGAACATAACCTAAGAAATTTTCTGTGAGAAAGTCGTAGATAATATTTTGATAAACTGACCTTGTAATTCATTGTAGGTTTCCAACTCAATTGTTAATAAATAATTTCCTAGTTCAATTTCATTTTAAATTTCAAACTCTCACAATTATTAGTGGAATGTCCCACTACCAAGATTTATTTGGGCTATTATTATGAATTGATGAACTCGACTCGAGTGGATGAAGGTGATGATGTTACAATCCTAAAAAAATCTGTTCATTTTTGCATAAATGAAAGTTTTCTTGTATGTACCATCTTTAACATTAATGAATCATTCGTGAGTGAAATTGTATGATCTTCGATATTCACGTCTTCAATTATGACAATCACAAAACAACGAATTATGTTTTGAAACTGAATTCGACTTGGTTTCAAAACTCTACGAATACGTTTTGAATCGTTTTATATATGACGTCATCGTTTCAACGCCAGAATGGATGTATTTGAATCACAGGACAATACGTTTTGAATATATGGGCGCCAAAAAACGGCTCAGAGCATAGACAAGAGTTCTATAGACCAGAGACCAGAGTTTGAGTTCTGTGACTGTGAAGCTGCCTGAATCAAAACAAAGTGAGTGTTAAAGTTAGGTTAAACAGGGAAAAATCAACACCAACTTTTGCAGTGAATTATTGAAGAATGACTAGCAGTTATCCCACCGATTGGGATATCGATCAGTACAAAGATGACACGGACCCCGAGGAACACTGGGAACTACGAAGCGAATTCATGCGGGTACATAAGGGTAAATTTGCCGAAGACTACCTCGTTGCACTGGCAAAAGCTTTTACAAATATAGAATTCATGGGATGTAGGTAAGAGAGCAGCCAATTTGCATAAATGTTTTCTGTTAAAATTATAGTCTTATAATATTCTAGTTATCCTGCGCCTTTGATGGCTAGAGTAGCTGAACTTTCCAATGATGTGGCGCAGCAGTATCGAGAGATCAAAAAGACGAAATTGCAGAGGACATTTGTGTCTGCTTCGAATGCTGCAGAAAATAAAATAAGTAAGTCCTAAACACAAACACAAATGCTGCATTAAAACACTAATATATATCGTCGGCCTAATTCGTTAATCTGCTAAGTCCATTTTTTGGGCCATTTTACTTTTTATACCGGTCAAAAAGTTTGGACGATTACTTATCTTATGGTAAAGGAATAACGACGATATCTCTATCTAAAAAAGTTAGAAATGCCATGTCCGAAAACCTGCTTATTGACCAAGAGCAAATCTACACAACGAAAAACTACTAAATCCTAATGGGGCATCAGTTTTGCACTGACAATGTTCCGCAACCCACGTGCCTGTTGCGATGCCCAGACTTTTGTCATGTTTTAGTTAAATATTTAGTTATATTTGGGTGAGTGAACAACCAATTGTGATCAAGGTGAGTTTATTTTGTTTTATCTATAAGTTTTTTTTCATTTAATGTCCTAATCAAGTGTTTTTTAACACATTCAACTCTTAGGAGTTGAATGTGTTAAAAAACACATTATTAAACATTAGGGACTTGACAGGTTTGCATACTCTAATATCCTATTTGAAAACGGATTTAGTAGTTTGTCAATTTAATATAATTTATTGTTTAGCGATTAAAATTATAACAATGAATAGTTTAAAGATTGAGTTTATTGAATTACCTATACAACTATGATATATAAATAAATAGTTGAAGTTAAAATATGTTTTAGGTCTGTCTATGTATTGAATATCGTTTGTTTTGTCATATCATTATATAAAAAAAAATCACTTGTTTTCAGGATGTCTCGAAGAAAAAATGGTGGATTTGGCTACTGAGGCTTATAAATTATTGGATGGATTAGAAAATGTAGTTTCGAAGTCAAATTATGAGCCAAATAAAGTGATACACGTTATAGTATCCAAAATCAAGGGAGTTTACATCAGAAACTTCAGATGACAATGCAAACATAATTTATTGTGAGATAAATGAGGATATCAACAATATATCCCTTACTGATTTATCAAATACTTCGATCACAGAATACATGGATACAATGTGTTCTTATGTTCCGTACCCCAGCTCTACAAGCTCAGTTTATAATGTTGACAATATTTCCTTTATAAATAAGATTTTGATTATGGTACCTCACAAATTGAAATAGAATTACAAAAAACTAATATTTTGACCTCAGACAACATAAACAGTTCAGATATGCATACCACTCAAATATTTGAAAGCACTTTATTGACAGACAAACATTCGAGTCCTATAGGAATTATCCCTCTTCTTGACACCACTCAACATGTACCTAATACAGACAAGAAACTTGTGCCTTATTCTGATTCTGACTCATACTCGCTTACTGAAAAGTAAGAAACAAAAGAAATGTTTTGAAGTTGATAAGAAGGAATGGATTTCGGAAAAGAATAAACAGAGAACAGAAAAAGGTAAAAGATATTTGGGAGAGAAAAGAAAGAAGACTCTTGGAATTACATGAAACCAAAAGAAACACGTTCCATCAAAATGCTCCCGTAAGATTGGGAAGTACAGTACTTTAAAATGTGAAACAATAGATGAAGATGTAAGAATAGTAATTTTTAATCAATTTTGAAGCCTTGGGCTGAAAAAAAGTCCGCTGTCAACGAATGGGTAACTATTATCAAGACAGTCCGGCCACGAAATCGAAACACCAAAGAGAGCTAAAACCTTTGTTTATCATCTACAAGTAAATGATGAGGTGGTCAAAGTATGTCAAAAGATGTTTTTGAACACTTTAGATTTAGGAAGATGGACTGTACAGAATTGGAAGCAGAAGTTAGTTTTCAATGCAACCTCCTAGTACATTGAGACTTCCAAAACAATCATCTGAATCTGTCTCGAAACCCAAACAATGACTAATTCAATTTCTGGATTCTCTACCTGAAATGAAATCTCATTGTCGAGCAACATCACAGAAGTTGTACTCGTTGCCAGAATGGAATTCTAAATTCTCTCCAATTTTTAAGTTGACGATTGGTGTAAAGAGCGAAATATAAAAGCACTTTCCATAAGTTTCTTTTCGAATGTATTTCAAGGCAAAAATTTGGCGATATTTAAGCCGAAGAAAGGTCAATGCGAAAAATGCGCCTGCTATAAAGTAGGAACAGTTACAGATAACAAATATAGAAAACATTTTGAAAAAATTAAACAAGCGAGAGAAGAAAAAGATAAAGACAAGAAGGGAGAAAATTACATTTTTACAGTGAACTTACAGGCAGTATTAATGGCACATTATTTATGTTTCAGTTTCTAGGATTTTTATGATTTAGCTCTTATTCATTACCTGTGATACACTTAATGGTAAAATAATTAATGGCTGCCATTAAAATAATAAAACTTCAAACTACTGATGAATACTACACTTAATGTTGGATTACATATTGTTTATAAAATAGTCTGTCTTAGATATGATACTGTTCCTTGTTAAAGAAGACTGATTTTTTTATTATTGATAATAAATATAAATTTGATTATACTAATTGAATTAATTTGATTATAAACTTATCCAATTTACATTCCATACTCATTTAAGTCTAAAAACTGCTATGTCCTCAACCAAATTGGAACCACGAAAAGCTGCTAAGTACTTATTTTCCTTAATTTTTTGAGCTGTGCATAAGACATGCGACTATTAACGCTTACAAAATATGAAGGGAAGTTATAGGAACCAACGGGATTTCCAGAATCTTGATTGTTAAAAATGAAATGATATTATTCAGTTTTTTCTTCCTCCTGTAAACTATATATTTAGCAGGTTAACTAATTAGGCCAACGATATGCATTTCTGGTAAAATGTTCACAACAGAAAAAAGCGTTGTTTAAGTATGACGCACAGAGCAATTCAACTCAGTAGTCCAGAAGTAAGACAGGAACGTTTGAAAAAAATCTGAAAAACTGTACAAAATCATAACTGTCCAACAAACTTCATCAATAAAATAATCAAGTAAAGAACAAAGGACCTAGCACCGCTTCAATGAGAAATTGGCTTTCGGTGAATTTGCTCGAATTTTTTATATATTGCAGAACTCGTCATGCTGATCAAATGTCTCCATTGCACCACCGCTTAAATTCAACAGTTTAGATTATATAGGGTGCTAAAAATAACTTTTCCAAAATTTCAAATGGCCATTGTGAAGAGACTTTTTCGAATATATAAACCAAATCGAGTATGTATCGATTGTTCATACGGCCGATTTGAATAAACTATAGAGAACAATGATTCCTGCAAGTACAGATAATTGATTGAATTCTATGATGATACACTTAGTTAATGTTTACATTTGTTCATATTGTTAATTTTGTTCAAACTTTTTAATGTTTTTGTGAAAGTATTTAATTGAGTCTCACCATTTGTTTTTATATTTGTTTTTATCCTGTGACGTGGTTATCAATTTTTGACAGTGACTTATGTTCATTCGCATACTGTGAATTTTTATTTATGTGTTTGTCAACAAGATTTTTTCTTATGTACAATAAACATATATTCTCTCTCTCTCTCTATACAGGGGGAGTCCAAAGATGGCAAGTTTTTCAGTGATTTAAAAAAAATTGAGCGGTGGAATTTCATTCATTTTAAGATATTTTGTAGGATACCAATATCAATTGCGATTGATGATATTAGCATCTCGTGAAATAAACTGACATATCTATTATGTATTTCTCATGAAACTGCACTAGTCCTGCTTATTGATATATCCAAATGCCTGAAATTCCGGAAAAGTCGGTTACAAACTCGATCGTTCAGGTGAAAGTTCACTCTGCAGATGAATAAAATATACAGGGTGGATCAAAAACTAGTGTCCTTTACTGATAATTTCCTTGAAGTAGTTATGATTGATATTGATGTCATTGAAGCATTTCCACAAATATGTGTTCAACACACATCTGTTGAAAGATTTTGAACAATTTTCTTTGGAATATTTTGAATGATATGTATAAACCTATATATACTACGAGTAGTAGAACGACTCGAGTGAACGTAAAAGAATCTCGAAAAATATCAAAAAATAAAATAAAATCATTGAATAACAATATTATAGGTAACTGAATATGCTCATATTTCATTACAAAAAATGTTTTGTACTTATACAGAGTGTATCACATTCGCGTAACAACAATCAATTTCAATATTCCTTGGAGAATTTCTAGATTCTAGATATATGTTGCATATGGAATTTTAAATAAACCACAATCGACTTCCCACCAATGACTAGCAAAACTACCAATTCGCAAAACATACTCGTTACTCGAATTCACACTCAATTGTTGAAATGTCGATTGATTGGTAATTGAAACTTCCTGTATATGGAAAGGAATACATGTTTAGTAACCTGCGTGAACCATTTGTGGCCAATATAATATCATATAAATGCTTTCTTTATTACGAAAAAATATGGACTCACACTTTCCATTTGAAAGCCTATGCCTTAAAATATTCACTCTAAGTCATGTATACTATCCGACACTAAGTTCATTTGAAAAGTACCCACACTTGGAGAGGAGATGGACTAGCTGCAACTTTAGTTTGGTCAGAATGGCTCTGGTTTGGAATGACATATAGCAACCATATCCATTTGTTTAACAATACTAATTGTCATTTTGCAATCATTGCATATGTTAAGTTCTCATAGAAATCATATCAATTATTGAAAAAATGGCTAATTGTCACCGATTGAATTGTTTTACGTGTGATGTTATATTCAATACACAAAATATGGCGCGACTCGATGAAGAACCAAATTAATTGAAACGAGAAATTGCCATTGAAAGGCGTGACCAAAGGGGACTTCCATATGTCGCAGAAATTGATGGAAATAGAATCTGTTTGACATGTAACCAATAAATTATTCAAGAGATTCATCACCTTCAAGAAGATCCAGGATTTTTGAGATTGAATATTTTAACACAATCCTCAAGGCACACGTGTCTCATTTGCAATGGTGTAGCTGATCTTCAAAGACTCACAATAGATTGCAGAGTCATTATAATAAATAATGTTTATTCAGTAAATTCAGTTACAGAAATATGGTATGGTTTAGAATAAACATGGAAGAACCACAGAAGCTGTATTGCAAATACAGCTTGTATGTGTTCATAAATTAGAACATCTATATACCAGAAAATACCCGTTCCTGTAGAATTCATCTTGATGATTGTGGGTTTTTAATTCCCATCCTACAGATAGGCTTAAGATATATCACTAGACCTTACGCTCTGAAAAGTCACGTACTTCAATCATTTTTAAATGAACTCAGAACTGCCGGTGAGCTTAAATTGGATTACGTAGACAAGAATAGTTTTTCTGATGAAGAATTCAAATCCATTGCTCCACTCACAAAAGAACAGTTTGGTGACTTATGTAATTATTGTGTATCTGTACCAAGACAAGATAGAGGTGAGAGACATATTTCTAAAAAAGATTTATTGGCATTCTTATGCAAACTCTGACATGGTATATCTGATAATTTTTTAACTATCATATTCAATTAATTAATTTAACCATCATATTCAATTATTCAAGTTTAATTACTATCGTTTCGGACGTCCATCGTCTTAATGTATTTAAAAGGTTTTCACGACGTTTCGAATGCTTGTATCTGCAATCGTCTTCAGGTGAATACTGACAAGTTTAGGTGCTACTTACCAATTTATATGACTGTCGGCGCAATGATGCGTGCAATTCCGCCATGTGCAGCGGTGCGTTTAATTTCGCGCGGTGTGGTGGTGCGTGAAGTTTCGCGCCTCTGCAGCCCGCCAGAAAGAGCAATCAGGGGTTTCCATACGTTCTTGATCTCAACGCTTGGTTGACTAAAGGCGTTATTGGCTTCGAAGTAGGCGGCCTCTTTGAACTTTCGTATGAACCAATGTTCCTCTCTATGTAGAACACTTGCGTCGTCCCATAGAACTCGATGGTGCTCAGTCCAGGCGTGGTCAGCGATTCCCGATTTTGATGTTTCTCCACGTTGAGTCCATTTCTTGTGCTCATCCAATCTTACCGATAACGGTCTCTTTGTCTCTCCAATGTAGGAATCTCCGCATTCACATGGAACTTCATAAATGCAATTCTTACTGATTTCATTTTTGTTGTCAGGTTTTGTCTTGGTCAGGAAACTCCGTATAGTACTGCCGGATTGGAAGCAGCTCTTGATGTTGAACTTGTTTCCGACCCTTCTAATCTTCTCGGAGACACCTCTGATGTACGGAAGGCAGATCACTGTGCTTTGTTGTTGCTCTTCAGATGTCTTTGTTCTCCGGAGTTGTTTCAATACTTCTTCTAGAAGTTTCTTGGGATATCCATTCCGGTGGAGGTCCTCTCTGATGTGGTTTAATTCGGCATCTAGTGACTCCACGTCGTTGCATATGTGCGTCGCTCTCTCTACCAATGTTCTCACGATCCCTCTCTTCGTCGAACTCGGATGGTTTCCAACCATCCGAGTTCGACGAAGAGATGGTTGGAAACCATCCGAGTTCGACCGCGCGAAATTACACGCACCGCTGCACATGGCGGAATTGCACGCATATAAATTGGTAAGTAGCACCTAAACTTGTCAATATTCACCTGAAGACGATTGCAGATACAAGCATTCGAAACGTCGTGAAAACCTTTTAAATACATTAAGACTATGGACGTCCGAAACGATAGTAATCAAGTTACCACATCGTCTACAACCTTCAAACAAACATTCAAGTTTAGTCATAACTAAAGTGCGAGAATCTTTGATGACTCGTTTCGTACCCGATGTATAGGATTTACCGCAATAGCAAGAGAACAATTTATAGAACGACATGTTAGTGTTTTTGCGAATCAAATGTACAATCCACAAAAGCAATAGTTTATATAGATGGTACTTATTTGTACATCGACAAAAGTTGCAACTTCCGGGTATTACGACAATCATATTCTCAACACAAAGGGAGAAATTTAATCAAACCAGTCCTAATTGTGGGTACTGATGGTTACATTTTGGATATTGAAGGCCCATATTTCGCAGATTCGGGAAATAATGATGCACGCATACTGCAGAATGAATTGAGTATAGATGTCAACCAAATGAGAAGATGGTTTCATCCAGGTGATATTTTTATTGTAGATAGAATATTGGCCTTCATTGTGAAATGCCTTCAGTTCTACCTCGAGGATAAAGACAACTACTAACTGACGAAGCCAACAAGTCCAGAATCATAACAAAACTTGATAGTTGAGGCACAGAATGGTCATTTAAAGACAATATTCAAATTTTTTTATCACAAAATTGATACAAATTAAAAATATAAAATGTTTCCTACAAATAGCAGGTGCGATAATAAATAAGTACCATTCGCTTATTCAAATGAGAGATGCCAACCTAGAATTAGCCAATATAATGTTGGAAAAGGCTAATAGAGTCAATGTAGTTCAAGCCAGAGTTGAAGTAGAAAATCTAAATATGAGACGTGGTCAGTGGACATTACTCAGACAGGATCATTTCAATGAATTCCGAAGGTTAGATTTACAATTGGTATGAGATATAACTGTTGGCATATACCAGGTAGAATTGGCAGCATCGTATATGCAAGATACTGTATATCATCATGATGAAAATGAATTTCAAATGGATGCAAATACGAATGAGCGTGGATTTTTACGAATGAGAGTTCATTCAAGATTCCTTAATGCCACCAAATATTAATTATTCATAGCATTCGAAGCAAATGTAGAGAATATTGAACAAATCAATAGTGTTGACGATGTTATATTTGGATATTATTGAATTTGTAAAACTGGAGCCAGGACCCTTGGATGTTGTGCACATGTGGTCAGTGTTATCTGGTACCTTGGCTTCGCACGTCATGAACAGTATACAAGGTATCCATCAAATGCCCTTTTCATCCATATAGAGGATGCTGAACAAGGGACAAGTTAATCAGGTGTTCTGACTCTATCATCCTTTTCTGTACGTTGTTCATGTCATCATTAGTTTTAGTTCATTGGTACCCTGTTATATATTGTTTTACCGTTCAAAGAATTCCACAGTTTTGATATTGAAGTAAGTAATATAATACATCATCAATCAATCAAGATCAATTGACAGTTGCACGGCGGTGAGCCCAAGGTTTCCAACAGGATGTCATCTGAACGCTGAAACTTGAATAATTCTAGATTTCCTGTCATTCTTCATTAGCAACCTATACATTCCATATAGGTACGTCTTTTTAATGGAATATGAGCATATTTCGTTTCCTTTTTGTTGTAACTCAATGTTTCTGTTTTAATTATTTGCAATATTTCTCGAGATTCTTCTCGAGTTGTTCTACTAATCGTAGTAGATAAAGTTTTATTTATTAATAATATTGTTCAAAATCTTTCGGCAGATGTGTGTCGAACAGAATGTATTTCTGAAAATGCCTCAATGACAAAAATATCAATCATAACTACTTCAAGGAAATTATCAGTAAAGGACATTAGTTTTTGATCCACCCTGTATATTTTGTGTATCTTCAGAGTGAATTTTCACCGTTAACGATCGAGTTTGTAACCGACTTTTCGGGAATTTCAGGCATTTGGATATATCAATAAGCAGGACTGGTGCAGTTTCATGAGAAATACATAATAGATATGTCAGTTTAATTCAGGAGGTGCTAATATCATCAATCGCAATTGATATTGGTATCCTACGAAATATCTGAAAATGAAAGAAATTCCACCGATCAATTTTTTGGAAATCTCTGAAAAACTTGCTATCTTTGGATTCACCCTGTATATCGTATGTAAGTGCAGGATTCGGCCGTATGAACAATCGATGCATATTCGATTTGGTTTATATATTCGAATAAGTCTCTTCACAATGGCCATTTGAAATTTTGGAAAAGTTATCTTTAGCACCCTATATAATCTGAACTGTTGAATTTAGAGCGGTGGTGCAATAGAGACATTTGATCAGCATCTCGAGTTCTGAAATATATAAAAAATTCGAGCAAATTCACCGAAAGCCAATTTCCCATTGATGCGGTGAGAGGTCCTTTTGCTACTCCAAAACACCCGAAAAAAGAAACACCGAATCCAAATAACTATGTTGCACTCCCATATGTACAGGGCCTCACATAAAACAGAAAATATTTTGAATAAACAAAATCTTCGACGTTACAACTGTTGAGCAATATACTCAACGGCAACATACATATATATATATATATATATATATATATATATAAAAAAAATATTTAAAAAAAAATTCAATAAAATTAAAAAAAAAAAAAAAAAAATAAAGAAAAATGATTCATTAAAGAAATGATATACAAAAAAAAATCTCAAAATACCATATACAATAGAACTGACATCAACAACCTAAACCAAACATATCTCACCCTTTTATAAATGTTCATAAGAGCACAAAGATAATCATCCACAGACATAGCCTTACTTACCGATATAAACAACCATAATTCGCTCATGCTCTCATCATTTCAACCCACATTCACTTCCACAATGCACTTCTGGTTAACCTCGTCGTTCCACCACAACATAACTTAACATTTTGAATAATTATAATTTCCAAATGAACATGAACAAAAAGAAAACAGTGTCGAGTGACCTCCATGTTATGGCTTAGGTACATACCAGACTGTTAATTGAAACAAATAAAAATTTCCGTCACTATGTTTAAAAAAATCACTATAACAAACTATTCTAATCTCGACGGCCTCGTGACGTCATCGCAGAGTTCCAACGGCCACAGTCGTCCGTGATGTGAGGTGAACAGGGGCATACTCCGGTTATTTGTGGCACTGCCCTCTAATTTTGATGGTCCCGATCAAAAGTCATTGGTTCACCATGATAGGGCTTCAGTCTTTCGAGGTGAACAACCCTCATCTTTGTCCTAGGGCTGCGCTGGATTATGTAAACAACGTCATTGATCCTCTTCTTTACTTCGTACGGTCCTTCCCAAAAAGGTGTCAGTTTGGGAGATGCATCTTAGAGACACTATGTCTAATTCACAAGAAATATAGATATGAACTAAATAAATCTTCAGTTTATTATATACGTTTATGCCACCATATTCCACGTCCATCCCAACTTCAGCTCTTACTTAAAATTCCCTTATTTATAAGAGCAAACATTTATTTAATCACCTTCCTAACAGATGAAATGAAATACAAAGTGTAATCATTTTCAGAAAAGAAGTAAAAAAGCTCTTGGTTGTGAAAGCTTATTATACTCTGGAAGAATTCTATCAAGAACAATTTACTTGATAGAATATAAAGATTTTTTTTAAACTTTACCTTTTTCATTGGTTTATGTATTGCATCTAACTATTTTTATTACTGTTATCATTGTGTTTTATTTACCATTAACTTTTTTATGTTGTACAAGACTTTGTCAATAAGATATTAATCTTCAGGCAATAAAGTATATTTTGATTGATTGATTTGATTTCTTTCTACGTGGATTATACAGCCAAACCTGGTCGCCTTCTTTGAATCCTCCTGAATTAGCTTTCAAATCATAACGAGCTTTCAGTATCAACCTCTTCCTAGCTATTTCGAGGATTTTCAGCAGGCTGCTCCACAGTGTATCTGCATAGCCGTGTATTTCCACCTCTTGGGTGCCTGGCGACTCGAAAACCAAGTCACAGGGTAATCTAAATTCCCTTCCGAAGGTAATGCTAGTCGGGGTGAGCTTGGTTGAATCGTGGACGGCTGCTCTGTACGCCATCAGAAATAGTGGACGTCTGTCCCAGTCTTTTTCCACTACCTTGGAAAGATGCTCTTCCATAGTTCGGTTGAATCTCTCAACCATGCCATCTGTCTGGGGGTGAAGCGCCGTGGTCCTGGTCTTGTTGATACCCATCACCTTGCACACTTTCTTGGTACTCCAAATCTTGTAAACAAGTTATCCACCGATGTCCTGACCTCTGTGGATGCTTCTTGGCTTCCACCAATTTGCTGAAATAGTTCATGGCAACGAGGATGTATTTGTTACCATCATCCGTCACAGGAAAGGGTCCAGCTACATCAATGGCAATCCGTTCAAATGGTGTGCCTACGTTGTATTTCTTCATCTCACCCCTGGACCTTGTTTTGGGACCTTTTGTGGCGTCGCACTCTGGACATCTTCTGCACCAGCTTTCTACATCGTCTCGACATTGAACCCAGTAAAATCTCTGCCTGATCTTGTCCAAGGTCTTATTGACTGCCAGGTGTCCTCCTGATTTTCCCTCGTGAATTTCCACAACCAGGGAATGCCATTGTTCCCACATTGCCTTGAATATGGGATCTCTGCCCGAAATATCTCCCCAGGAGGGTCTGCTGGATCCGTCCTCTTTCCAATGTAGAAAGTCCCTAATGTTTGGATCGGTTCCCTGGTCCTGTCTCATGTGTGCGGTAGTCCATTGGTCTTCAGTTAACAGTCTCGTGCGTCTAATATCGGTGACTCCTTCGTGACATTCAATACACTGGCCTTGCTTGCAGGCTTCTGAACACGGCTTCTACATAAGGCAACCGCATTACTATGTAGTCGTCCTGGGCTATGTTTGATTTTGAAATGGTAATGGCATTACTATGTAGTCGTCCTGGGCTATGTTTGATTTTGAAATGGTAATGGTTCAGCTTTTCTATCCATCTAGCTATTTGTCCTTCTGGATTTTTCATCTCCAGTAGCCATTTCAGGGCCGCGTGATCAATCCTAATGAGAAACTCCCTTCCATATAGACATTTGTGGAAGTTATCTACTGCCCTGACTGTCAACTGTCAACTTATGCAGGGGAGCTGTGATGTCTGCAAATTCTTCCACAAAAAGGTGGTAATAGGTACACAGGCATAGGAAGCTCCTCACTTCGTGCTTATCTTTTGGTCTCGGTCAGTCTCAAATAGCCTGTATTTTCGATTTGTTAGTTTGAATTCCTTCTGCCGAGACTGTGTGGCCCAAGAAATCGACTTGTTTCTGGAATAGGGAATACTTCTGAAGATTCAGCTTGAGGTTGGCATTTCTCAAAGGTTCGAAAACTTTACGCAGGTTGGCCAGATGTTCTTCGAAATTTCTTCCTATAATCATGACATCATCCAGATACACCTGGCAAGTTTTTCAAGTGAGTCCACGCAATATCAGCTCCATCAATCTCTCGAAGGTCGCCGGAGCATTACAGAGACCAAAAGGCATAACGGTAAACTGATACAGTCAGCTACCAGTAGTAAACGGAGACTTTTCCTTGTCGTCGTGATGTATGCTCACTTGCCAGTATCCGCTTTTGAAAACCATTGCGAGCCTGTTAATGTGTTCAGAGTGTCGTCGATTCTGGGTAATGGGTAGCTGTCTTTCTTCGTGACTTCATTTAGTTTCCTATAATCTACACAGAATCTTGTAGATCCTACTTTTTGGAAAATAGTACCACTGGGGCGGACCATGAACTCGATGATTCCTCGATAACGCCATCTTTGGTGATTTTCTCGACAAGTTTTTCCACTTTCTGTTGTTTGGCAAGTGGTAATCTTCTTGGTGGTTGTCGAATTGGATGGGTTGACCGGTATCTATCCTGTGTTGGACCAAGTTTCAAGGATTTTCCCATGGTACTTAGTATGTCATTAGCCGTGCCTTTTCTGTCCGGATATCCGCTTGTTTCGCAATCTGCTATCCACTCAACTGACTCGCATACCACTATGATGTCTCCTTTCCAGACTGTTATACCCTCAGGAAATTTCTTAGCAATTCTGACCGGAATGTCCTGTTTTGTCCCAATTAGATCTCGTGCAAGAATATTTGCTAGGTATTCTTCACATGGCTGTACTATTCCAACGCAGCACCCAGGGTCTTCTTGTAGTCGAGCTTCAACGAACTTCTCAGATGAACCAGGTATCCTGACAGTTTTGGTTATCCACAATTTCACAGAACGCCCCCTTTCAGATGGTGTTGTTAAAATGAATTCTTCCCCTCCAAATCTCATGGTTTTCTGCTCACCATCGAAATAAAATCCATAGTCACTGATCAGATCCATTCCAAGAAAGAACTCGTCTTCTATATCTGCTACAAAAACTGGTGGTCATTATTCGTAGTCTTCCGAGGGTTAATATAGTACTAGTATGGTTCTAGCATACCGCTGTGGATCAGTGAATCTGAGGCACCAGCGTCTATAGTGCATATGACGTCTCTTTGGTTCATCTTTCCTCTGATGGTCATACTATTGGTGGTTCTTCTTATCCTGTTGACGTGGATGATCCTGGGGGCTCCGTTAGCTCAAGCCAGCATGCGCCCCGATATGCTGGCTAATTGTAGTTTTGCTGATGCCTATCCGAGGACTCTTTAGATGGTCCCGTCTTCGCAGGCGAGTAAGAACGTGGGGGTGTCCTGGCAGATGATGACGACTGTGGTGCTACCCTCACCCTGCAGTCTCTCTTGAAATGTCCGCTCCTACCAAATGAAGCAGTTTCCTCTCGATTTGTTTGTAGCACTGCCATTCCTGCATTTAAGTTCTTTTAATATTCTGAACATCTGTGTTATGTTTTCGCTCAGTTTATCTTCCTGAGGTTGCTCTTCGATCATTACCGCTCTTACTTTCAGCCTTGAGGTGTTGAAAGCCGCTTCTAATTCCAAGGAACGAACTAGAGCTTCACTGCATTTCTTGAAGCTTGTTAATCTTAGGGCCCTTTGTATTTCAATGTCCTTCAACAATTACTTGCACTGCCAACTGTTCTTTAAAATCCTCGGAGGCATCAGAGTAGCCAAGCTGGATTAGTCTTTGCACGTCTGCTCCAAACTCCTACAGACTTTCACCCGACTTCTGCACACGTGTTTTCAACTGCTCTCGATGTAGGTTGCCATATCTCAATTCTAAAGCACCAATGAGATCCTCATACTTGCGTTTTGGGTCTTCTGGGATGGTCTGTAACATTGCCAAAGCAGGTCCCCTCAAAGCCATTATAAGTGCGGTCGCCTTTTCTTTATCGTCCCATCCATTGGCCGTTGCCGCAGCTTCAAACTGCTTCTGATATAGGACCATTCCGACTGCCTTTCAAAAGTCGGCGGTTTCACGGAATTGTGCGATGTGGCAACCCTGTCGTGGTGGTCTTGAATCTTCAGTGAAGCAACTTTTTTTTCCAGATCTTCCAAGTGCAGCCTTGTTTTCTCATTCACTTCTCGCACCTCACACACTTCTTTCTTTGCTTCTTCCCGAACTTCTTTTCTCGCTTCTTCTCGTACCGCATCAACTTCTTTCTTCAGTACTGCGATCTGCCATTTAGTTTTCTGGAACATCTGCTCGAGAAATAATTTCTGTTCTCGCTCCTTATTCTGTTCTTCCAGAATGTTTCGGAAATGTTCCTTTTCTTGTTTTTCTATTCGCCGCTTTTCTCTCTGTCGGCGTTCCGCATCCTCTTGTTTTTTTTTCTGTCATCGTTCTTCATCCTCTTGCTTTTCTGTCAGTCGATGTTCTTCCTCCTTCTGTTGACGTTCCTCTCCCTGTTGTTTTTCTTTCTGCGTCGTTCTTGATCCTCTTGTTTTTCTTTCTGCCTTTGTTCCTCCTGCCTCTTGATCATTTCCATGATAGCCTCCATATCGTTGTAGGGTGTATTTCTCGTAGTCACCATTAATTGTTGACAATAGTTACTGAAAATCATCACTTCCGACACCAACTGTTACGAAACTGGGGTTCAAAAATAGTCCAATAAATTTAATATCCGTTTTATTACACTTTGAAAAACAACACTATAATACACTGACAATACAACACTTGTTTACTTCACTAGACTTCGCTAATATCAGTTACTTAAATAACATCAATAACTAAACTCAACTCTGTCGCGTTCGATCCGCTTATATATTCAAATATAATTTAGAATCCACCAGAATCCACCACTTGGATGACGTCATCGCTGAGTTCCAACGGCCACAGTCGTCCGTTACGCGAGGCGTACTCAGCTTATTTGTGACACTACCCTTCTAAGAGCCACGCCTTTAACTTTTTACAGTACTTTCACATACGCTTTTTCAAAAGTAATAAAAACTTTTGAACCATTGTATGGCTTATAATTGTCATAAATGTTTTAAAATCTCATGTTAACCATTATGATTTTACTATATAATTATATATTTTTTCAGAGAGAAGGAGGACGGATCCAGGACCATCAGCTAAACATTGAATCTTACCAATCTTTGAATAAAGGAATTAATATAATACTTTTGTATTCATAAACTGAAACATAAATAAAAAATATTTAATTTTATTTTAATAAGTGCAAAAGAATTAAAAATTATAGAAAATCCTGGAAATTTATTCAAATTCAACTTCTACCACCAAAGTTGAAGTGGACTCTTTTACTATGTTGCAGTAAAAATAGAAAATGAAGTAATTTATCACAATAATGAAAATAAGGATCACATGTGTTTGTTGCGATTTTTCCAGTTGTATGGATAATATTAGTGAGGTTAGGTTAGTGGATCCGAACACTGAATTCCCCATTACGCAAATCTCTCGGCTGTTTTAAGAAGCTTTGGCAAATTTTTTAAGATTTATTTCTGTTGAAATAGATCCAATTAACCTTTCTCAACAAGCTATAATCAAAATTTTACAATAAAATAGCATATTTTCAAATAATTGATGAATATAAAATTGGTGGGCAAATTCGATGGAAGTTTGTCTTAGCTTTATTTATTAATTGGAGGAGGCAAAGTTTGGCGGGAAATTCAATTTTATAAACATACATAATGATGCAGTATGGTCTAATGGTGGAGAAAAAAAAAACTTGAAATACTGCATTGTTTTGCACCTGGCTGCAATCTCAGACACCCAAGTGATTGCAATTTGTATTTAATGCCAACAAAAGAAAAATGTGGGTAAAATACTTGGCTTGGTATGTAACAAATACTTTCAAGAGATGAATTATGAATATTATTGTTTTGAACGTGAATTTTCAGCCGAACTGACAAAAAACCCAATAAAAATAGTTGTGTGTGTAGTTGTCACTTCAAAGATGGTTTGAAAGAAAATGGACCTATTATTCGTAATCCAGGATCCAAATTACACATTTCTAAATGTCCAGATGAAAGACTGTTTTCACCCCGTTGAATGCATTTCATATCATCCTGAAAGTTTTCATTTATAATAGATAGCTTGATAATTCTCGAAGCCATTATTTATTGGTGTTAACTAAACAGATCACAGCCACAAATAATATAACTCATAACCTTAATCGGACATGTAATGATTAATGATTGACGCGTAGCAGAAATCATCTACGACATACTGAAATATTTCGAACAACACTGTTTTCAATTTTAATTTAAGGGTAGGTATATAGAAGTAGATTTTGATGTGGAATGGACGAAAACACGCACTAATGATGAAGGCACCCAATATTTGATGTCTCTATACTAACATTCACTTTTAAATAGCATGGTTCCATCTCAAAATTGAACCTCCATAAGACTCCCATGTTAAAAAAAAATTATATGGATCTTCCGCCAAGAGAGTGATTTTAACCTCACTAATATGGTCTCAAACTGTACTATTTTTGTTTTTTCAGAATCATTTTTTTAAAATAACTAGAAAGAAACGTGAATTTATTCAAAGTAACATAACATACATTTTTTCTGTATAATCTTTTTACTTTACAAATTGTTATAACAAAATAAAAAAGCTAATATTTTGCTGGCCCGAGCTCTAATAAGGCTTTGAACTCTAGCAGGCATACTTTGGATCAGTCGATTTACGAAATCTTGAGGTAAATTCATCCAAATTTCCCTGAAAACTTCAACCAACTGTTCTAGCTTGTCCACAGGTTCCTGTTCAAATGCCTCGAAATTTGGGCCCAAACATGTTCTATGCAGTTCATGTACGGCAGGCCACTCCATTCAAATTCAATTCAAAACGAGCTTTATTGTTAAAGATAAAGATCTCATAAACAAAGTCTCAGCAATCAATTAAACCTAAAACACAACCTTAAACAATAATTATAACAAAACAAAAACAATGGTAAATGCACAGATAAACCAAAACAAATTAAAATCTGTCTTCAAAGAATTCTTCTACCTAGTAATAAGCTTTAGATAAAAAAACATTTTTGGCTTCTCTTTTAAAAGTCTTAAAATTATTAGTGTTTTTAATTGTACTTGGTAGGTGGTTAAACATTCTCGCCGATTGCACCCTCAAAAGGAACAATAAATGGTTCCACAATGATACCTCTGAGCGGACATTGTGGTACCGATCAAAACCACCAAGTCAGTGCGGCCGTTAAAACAAATTCCACCACAAATGCAGATAGAGTCTCCACCAGAAACAGAGACCGGAACCCTCAAATGTCTATCTCTGACCTCATCATCGGAATTATATAGACGGAATCTGGATTTGTCGGTGGATAAACAATTTTTCCATTCGTTGATTATAGCTACTTCATGGTGCGCTAACCCTTTGTTGATCCATCATATTGTTTATTATTTGTTTTATTTTCTACTAGTAATCTGTTTTAGCATGTTATTTTATATGTATAAACTACATAAAATAAAATTTAATCGTGATTTTAATTAAAAAAATTGCTTTATTTATACAAACTATTTTATAAGGTATTATATATATTTGTATATTAAGACATTCCTATTTAAATAAATTCATTCATAATTTGTTGCATGTGAGCAGACTAAACGCTTTCAAGGCATATTTTTTACAAAAAATGTAACACACTACCTTTAAGACAAAGGAACCAAAACTAACAATGTAAAGAATGAACATACCAAAAATAGTTTTTGAACTTTTTGCTATAGTATAAACAACACCCAAAACATACAACCACAAAAACAAACTTTATTGATAAATCGTGTAAACAAAGTCAGTATGTATATAAGAATATTTTTAAATTTATTTTATTTCAACCAAAATTAACAAACGATATTACTTTGATTCTTAGCAATTATTGAGCACTGTATTTATTGGAATAGACACCCTACTATACAAACATATAGACAGCTCACCATTGTAAGCATCAGCATAAACAATAGTATGTAGTATCGAAGTTTGTAATTTCAAATAACTAAGATATAACAGGCATCATAATTAATAAAATTCGACAACTACCAATAAACCATAAAGGGGTGGTAAAGCTATTGTAAAAAAAGAATGAACAACTTAGTTTTCATCATATTGTGCTTGTATATATTTCACAAGAGAACCTTTGAACTGTTAGATAGTGTTGCATTTTTTGAGTTCATTTGAAAGTTTAGAGAATGATGGAAGTATATTTTATAGTTTCGTGTTCAGTCACGAGATAGAAGGTCAAATTAAGAATCACAAATATTTAAAAGAAAATTAAGATAATAATATATTACAGAATTACAAAAGTTTATTACTTGGAAAAAAAAAATTAATTCAAATAATAAATTAGACGATTTCGAATAGTTTATATCACAATATCACAGATTCCGTGTATCATTAAAATATTCCTCCAAGCAATATTCCTACCTATCAATAAATGTTTGACAGATTTCCTAAATTTATCAAAAGGTGGAATGCCTCTCATATAATCAGTTGATTTGTAAATGTTACACCCATTGTAAACAATATCCGATGAGAACTATATATGAATGGGAGTTAAATTCATTTATTTGTTAATAATAATCTTTATTGGTTTCAAAGACCTACAAGGTATAAAACAAGTCAAAATTTAACATTCAACATAAGTAAGACAAACAAATATATTTAATTTAAATAAAAGAGCATGAGGAACAAAGAGAACTCACCCATTGTATAAAACATGTTTTCCAATAAATATATCTTCAGTGCTTTTCGGACTTTGAAGAGAGTTACTTCTTGTTTAATATTTGGAAGTAGGTGATTGTAAACCCTAATTCCATTAGAGATGGGGCCTTTCAGGCATATATTCAAGTGATTTTGAGATGCACAGATGATGGCTCAATCTTGTTGACAGGGATGATGTTTCTGTTTTTATGTATGTAACAGGAAATTTCCAGTATATCTATGCAGCATAATGGAAGTATTTTTAATTGGTTGAAGAGAGGTCTGCATGATTTTCTTTGATTTTTACTAAACATTGCACGTATGCTTTTTTTCTGAAAAGTGCTGAAGAAGACATGCTCCACAACAATATGCCATATGCTAGTCGAGGCTGTATTTCAGCAAAGTAATAGATTTTCAGAACATTCAGGTTGAGCACTCTCTGAAGGTATCTTATTTGATATAGCTTACAGTTCAGATTTTTTGTTGTATCCCTTATATGTGATTCCCAGTAGAGTGTGTCACTCATAGTTATACCTAGAAATTTAATAGTATGTTTTCAACGGTTCTCTGTTTTGTGTGATAAATCAGAAACTGAGTTTTGCTAGCTTTAATATGCAGATTATTGATGGAAAACCATCCATGAGGTTATTGCATGCTTGTTAATGAACATTGGGGGAGCTTTTTGATACCAGTATAGAGAGGTCATCAGCGTAGGCCGGTGTGAAGTTAGCGGCCATTTTCTAGCGGCCGTTTTTATCTGGCGGCCAAATGACCAGTGGCGTCGGATGATAAATTAAATTCGAAATTTCTTCGAAGTTTCAACCAAATCGAATGGCTGAAGATTTGGAATGGAAATGTGGATTCAATTTAACAGAAAATGGTCGAACACAAAAAATGGAAAACTTTATACCAAGAGATAATTGATTTGCTTTTAGATACAAAATTAAAACCAACCGTCAAAAATGTTTAGCCAAGTTGATATTTAGTATACGTGTTAGTGAGAGGTTAAATAATGATATACCTAGAGTTGATTGATTTGCAGGCCGTCCAAGGGGTAGTTTATTCTTGTCGATATTTTGAAAAAAAAAACAAAACCCACCTTCTAAAATTTTTGGCCAAGTTCATTTTTGGTATACGTGTTACTGGAGGGCTATATAATGATATACCAAGAGATGATTGATTTGCAAGCCATCAAAGGGGTGTTATATACCTGTTGATATTTCTAAAAAAATTCAAAACCCACCCTCAAAAATGTTTAGCCAAGTTCATTTTTGGTATACGTGTTATTGAAAGGCTATATAATGATATAGGTATCAAGAGATGATTGATTTGCAGGCCGTCAAAGGGGCAGTTTATACCTGTTGATATTTTGAAAAAAATCAAAAACCCACCCTCAAAAATGTACAGCCAAGTTCATTTTTGGTATACGTGTTACTGGAAGGCTATATAATGATATACCAAGAGATGCTTGATTTGCAGGCTGTCGAAGGGGTAGTTTATACCTATTGATATTTCGAAAAAAATTCAAAACCCACTCTCAAAAATGTTTAGCAAGGTTCACTTTTGGTATACGTGTTACTGGAAGGCTATATAATGATAAACCAAGAGATGCTTGATTTGCAGGCCGTCGAAGGGGGGGTAGTTTATACTTGTCGATATTTCGAGAAAAATTCAAAACTCGCCCTCAAAAATGTTTAGCCATGTTCATTTTTGGTATACGTGTTACTGGAAAAGATGATTGATTTCAAGCCGTGATATTTCGATAAAAATTCAAAACCCACCCTCAAAAATGTTTAGCCAAGTTGATTTTTGGATACTGTTATTGAAATGATTGATTTGCAGGCCGTCGAAGGGGTAGTTTTATATTTGTTGATATTTGGAAAAATATCAAAACCTACCCTCAAAAATGTTTAGCCAAGTTCATTTTTGGTATATGTGTTACTGGAAGACTATATAATGATATACCAAGAGATAATTGATTTGCAGGCCGTCAAAGGGATAGTTTATAATTATAGTATTTCGAAAAAAAAAACCCACCCTCAAAAATGTTTACAAAGTTGATTTTTAGTATATGTACTACAGAACAATATTATACGTGCTACAGAGCCATTTGATTTGCAGGCCGTCAAAGGGGTAGTTTATACTTGTCGATATTTCGAAAAAAATTTAAACCCACCCTCAAAATGTTTATAAAAGTTGATTTTTAGTATATGTACTACAGAACAATATAATACGTGCTACAGAGCCATATTTCAAGAGGTGATTGATCTGCAGTTAGTTAAAGATGTACTTTATACTTATCATAATTTCGATAAATTTCAAGAATATTTAGCCAAGTTAATTTTTGGTACACTGATTCTACTAGGTTTAGAAAAAAAAAACAAACACTGATATTTGTTCGTTATAATATTAAACTGAAAATTGATGGGGAGAAAACAATGTTTGTAACAAAAAGGCATGAGGAGGGTAACAAATCGACACAAATATCCAAAGCAATGGTTAGAAATATTTAAAAGAAAAATAACGGATACCAGTCAAGCCATACTTTGAGGCCACTCCTTTCTTCAATTAAAATAGAAGAAAGTATCATCTATATTTCTTGCAAAAAATGATTATCTGGTAATCTCCTTTGAAAAAATATTAGTTGAAATGAAAGTCCTCTAAAGGTTTGAAAACATAGTCTTATGGAAAATAATTATTTTCCAATTATATCTTTCTTTAAAACTACTGGCGATAGTGGTCCTAAAAGACGGATCCAAGATCCAACCAAGTTGATAGTTTTCCTGTATCGTGGAAAGAAGAAGAAGGTAGCTTTGCTTCCGATGAAAGGGGGTGAAGTTTATTATAGTACAGATACTTGATTATGTAGAAATGAAAAAGCAAAATTCACAAAATGCCGAGAACCAGATATAATCCAGTATAATTTGATATTTTTGGTTGGGGCACTTCAGTTCTGAGTCATCGTTGTTTAGTAATTTTTTAAGAAATCGACCGATTTGACCAAGCTATTGTGATCTCATCAATATAACCTACAGAGATCACAAATACCATGTGTTTCATTTTATCATCCAGAGCAAACCCGCATTTGATTACATCTGCTGTTAAAATACACTTATGAGTAGATCTATCACATAATCTACAAATAAAATCGTCAAACTTTCGAGGATGTCCGCAAAAAAGAAGCAAATATCATGAATTGGCGAACTCCTCAAGAAAAACAATTTGAGATAGTCTCTATACCAATCAATATAGATTGATTCGCATAAATTTCCACCTTCAACCAGTTTGGAGAATAAATAAATAACAAAAATACAACAGTAATAAGTGTCGTAGAAAATGTTTGTGGCATTTAGACAAGAAAATGAGAAATAGAACTGAAAAATAAAAATGTGGATCGGCCAGGAATCGAACCTGGGACATTTCGATAAGTGTCTTTCTGTATTTTCACACATAATTCATTTTTTATTCAAGAAGTTCATACTCTTCTCAAAATAAAATGGAATTTTTATGCTCTCTCCTCCAAGTAGATCGATCAGTGTAAACTTTTTTTTCTGTAAATCAAGTTCAATTAGAATGCAATGACTATTTATGACGACTGGAAGAATCAAATATATGTTTTTTCCAGTGATTTACTGTGAAGAAGGACTTCCGATAAATGAGGAAAATTAATTATAATCGATGATTTTTCCACAGATAAAATTTGAAAATCATCTTTGAGTAGATGTAAACAATATGTTACGTAATGAAGCTACTCAGGCACTGTTTTTTCGAAAATGTGGAGAATACTCGTATATCTTCAACTGGACAATCAGGATAACAAGTATTCCAGTAACACGTATACCAAAAATGAACTTGGCTAAATATTTTTGAGAGTGGGTTTTGATATTTTTTCGAAATATCGACAGGTATAAACTACCCTTCGACGGCCTGCAAATCAATCATTATATGAAATGAAATCTTTATTTGAAATAGGAAACATCCTAATTTACATACATTTCTAATATTTGTAATTAGTAATAAAAATATTTAATGCTAAACAAAAGAAAATACTAGAATATAAAGAAAAAAACATAAAAAAATATACAAAAATACACCTATAGTGTCACAATCATCAGAGATTGAGTTAATATATATTATACTCATGTACACTCAGTATACATGGGTAGCATAGCATACACACGCACATACACTCATACACATGCCTTCCATAATTCATCTTTTCACATGTACAGTGGTGAAATGAATTCATTTAAACGAGTTTTGAATGTGTTTAAAGACGGTGAATTTTTCACTTCATTTGAGAGGTTATTGAAATCATTTAAGCCCTTGAAGAATAATGTTTTCATTGAGCTTGTATTTCGAGTTCGAGCTATATGGAAATTGTTCACGTTTCTTGTAGGATAAGTGTGGATCTCATTATTATACGTAATTAATGAACTAAGATAACTTGGAACTAACTTTTTTGTTATTTTATAAATGAGCACCATTGTCATGAAAAACAGTCGTTTGTTTACGTTATGCCAGTTCAAAGTTCGTAACATCTGATCAATTGGAACATATTTATTGCATTGCAGAATGATTCTCATACCCCTATTTTGAAGTTTTTGTAAGGTCATTGTTAAGGTTTCCCCTTATTCCTGACCCATCTTTTGTTAAAAACTATTATTTTTATTTTTTTTATTCTTTATATATAAGTATTTTCATATGGTCGAAGCAATTCCCCTTAATTTTGAAATATATATATCATTTCGCGTTCATGAAAGCATACTTCCACTTTACGCATGCGCGAAGAAAATCAAGCAAGAATTCAGTTTTCTTTCGACTCCGCTTTGAAACACTCCGCTTTCAAGATATATGTCTCGCCAGTTTAGTTAAAAACGGAAAACATTTTGGATCTTCAAGTTTCCGTCTCACCGCTATAGTGTTAAAAGGAAGACATTGTCACGTGTGTGATAACCCACTTTTCGTAGTTTAAACACAAGATTCCTGAAGGAAGGAGGAAGATCCATCCATCTAGGCACCAGAGGTAGGTGGAAGTTCTTTCTCGATTTTAAATCGTTCAATAATCCATTTGAACCAGCAAATTTCATATTTTTTCATATTTTTCATTTTTACCGCCACATTTTTGGTCCTTCTGAGCCAAGAATCCCCTGGATTATTGGTTTTTTCATTTATTCATTTAAATACGAAGAATTGCTTCGACCATTTTTTCAAAATATAAATTCAAGGTCACCGGTATTCAGCTGGTGAAACAATTGTAGGTAGGAATTTGTATCCTTTTTTTGCGATAAAAAGTTGCCAGGTCCGTTCTTGGGTACAGTGGTTTTTGTGTATTTATTTCAATTTATCAGTTATTTGATTAGTTTCACAAAATGGCTGATAAGATCAAAAAATTGAAAGCTCTTCGAAATACTGAAATAAAGAGAATGTCAGAACTGAAAGAGGTAGCTGAAATAGCCGTTATAAATAGTAAAGCTCATTCTGAGTTTCGGCAACGATTCAAAGTTTTAAAGGAAATTGAATCGAATTTCAATGATCATCAGTCTAACATTATCAGTAACTTAAGTTCGTTGAAAGATCTAACCACAGATATGTTGGATACTGAAGAATCTGTCCGCACCGCATTTGATAAGGATTTATTTTCAGTTCAAGCAATTCATGCTGATTTATTTGAAGAGGTTCCACAAACTCAGGTTGGACAAATTATTGCCCTCCGCACCCAGAGTAAAACTTCCTGAAATGAAGTTGCCAACTTTCAATGGGGACATAAAGGCGTTCACTCCATTCATTGATCTTTATAACGTTCTTGTGCACAATAATGTGTCTCTTTCTAGCATTGAAAAGTTTGCCCACTTGCATTCTGTATTGAGGGCCGCCAAAACGTTGATTTCGTGCACACCGCTTATTTCAAGCAATTATTTAGTAGCTTATAATGCAATCACAAAAAGATATTCAAACCCGCGTCTTTTAGCAAATGCTCACTGGAGCGAAATTGAGTGCAGTCCGCGCATGTCAATTGAAAACCCGCCTTTGCTTAGGAAAATTATTGATACATTTTCGGAAAACGTTGCCGCTCTCCGCAATTTATCCTATCCTGTAGATCAATGGGATTTCATCCTTTGTCATATGCTTTTGAAAAGACTCGACTCCACTACTGTGGCCCGCTATGAATTAGAACTCAGTTCAAAATCGATTACCAATCCTAATTTCACTGACATGATAGATTATTTAACAAATCAGTGTAATGCGTTCGAATCACTTTCATTGAATTCTATCCGTATGAAACCCAAAACTCATAATACTTGTAATATATCTAACATGAACCGCACGAATCCTAATCTTTCTAGTTTTCGAAATACCACTTTGTTTGCCGCAAATCCGCAGGCATATACGAGTAAAAGGCTATGTCCACTCTGTAAATCTGAACATGCTTTATATAAATGTCCTTCATTCCTGGAAAATCTCCTAGAGAAAGATATAATATTGTTAAACAAAACCATTGGTGCAATAAATTGCTTAAGTCATACTCATTCCAAGTCAAAATGTTCTTCATCTCGTACTTGCAATTATTGCCAATCTACTTATCACCACTCAACTTTACATTTTGACAGACCGCAAAATATTTCAGCTTCATCATCAAATTCTAATAATGATGGTTCTTCCGATTCAGTCCTTCGAATTGAAGAAACTCCGCAAACTTATATTCCTGAAACCGGCCCTGCAGCACTTAGTGCGAATCTTTCACAGCAACACAATGTCTTATTGGCTACCGTTAAATTGAGAATTTTAGATTGTCGTGGTAATTTCCAGGTGGTAAGAGCATTAGTGGATAGTGGATCGCAAGCAATTTTATTTCCAAACGATTCCTGCATCGTTTAGGTTTGAAACCGTTCAAATCAGCTGTTGCTGTACAAGGGCTCGGAAATATGACCGCTCAGGCATCGCTTGGCAAGGTTAGCTGTACTGTTCAGCCGACCGGAGCGACGCATCCGATTTTAACTTTTGAAGCAATAATTTTGATCACATTTGTTCAGATATGCCTACTTTTAAGTTTGATACATTTATTTGGGAGTCACATAAAAACATTACTTTGGCTGACCCACAGTTCTCGAAACCCGCACCGATTGATCTACTTTTAGGCGCTGAAATATTTCAGAAAATTCTTTTGACGGCCGTAGTGTTGGTAATGAAAATTTACCCAGTGCGTTTAATACCACTTTTGGTTGGATTTTATTTGAAAAGTTGCAGCTACACATCAAAAGTAATCAATTCATTTTTGAACATTGTAGAAATATCTCAACTAGAGAATACGCTGAAGCGATTTTGGGAAATCGAAGAGATACCTTGTGAAGAAACGATTTCTGTCGAGGATAAAAATGTGAACAATTATTTTGGACACTACAACTCGCACGGAGACCGGACGATACATGGTGTCCCTCCCATTCAAAGAATCCGCAGTCGTGAATTTTGAGAATTCTAGAGATATAGCTCTTCGACGTTTTTACAGCCTCGAAAGGAGATTGGCCCGCAATCGAAATTTATATAATGAATATTCCAAAATTTTTAAGGAATACATAGAGTGCAATTACATGGAAACGATTCCGGAATCCGAATTATCTAAAGTTCCTTCTTATTATATACCACATACTTGTGTTTTCAAACCAGACAGTACCACAACAAAAATTCGAATAGTTTTCGATGCAAGCGCAAAATGTTCTAATAATATTTCACTGAATGACGTGTTGATGACAGGACCTAAATTACAAAAGGATATTTTGGCAATACTTTTGAATTTTCGACTACATCTCATTGCATTTACCGCAGATATTAGCCGTATGTATCTTCAAATTTTGCTCGAACCGCTGATAGAGATTTTCAAAGAATTTTTGGAGATTTTCTCCAAATGAACCGCTGCTTGAATATCGTTTACGTACGGTGTCTTTTGGGGTAGCCAGTAGTCCTTGGCTTTCCTCCGCACGTTGGCAAAATTGGCTGACGATGAAAAACAAACTATCCACTAGCGTCGCAACTTTTGCTGTCCCATAATATTTATGTAGATGACGTCATTGGTGGATGTGATTCTTTGGACGAATCACTTGCAGTACAAAGTCAATTGATTTCATTATGTAAAAGTGGTGGTTTTCATCTCAAGAAGTGGTCGAGTAATAATGTTGAGTTTTTAGAAAATTTACCTAAAGATTATTTGTATGATCAATCATATTCGATGGATAAAGAAAATGAGTCAACCATTAAAGTCTTGGGGTTAAAATGGACTCCTTCTTCAGATGTTTTCTTTTTTTCTGTTAATTTATTAGAGGAACCGCTTACTAAACGTAATATATTATCCGAACTTAGTCGAATATTCGACCCTCTTGGGTTTCTATCACCAATCACATTGTTTGCAAAACTGATAATGAAAGAATTATGGTTACAGGGTGTTGGTTGGGATGAGCTCCCTCCCAACCAAATTATAAAAAAATGGACATTATATAAAAGTCAACTACCAGAAATATCGAAGATTGGAATTCCCCGTCTCATTCCATTCCAAGATTTCACCTGTTGTGAATTACATGCCTTTTGTGATGGCTCACAGAACGCATATGCGTCTTGTCTGTACGTCAGAGTAATAAAAAATAACCGCATTTTTGTATCTCTTTTGAGTGCAAAATCTAAAGTTACTCCTACCAAATTATTATCTATTCCTAGGATAGAGTTATCTGCTGCCCTTTGTTGTCAAGGTTAGTCTCTTACGTTTTGGAGATTTATTCCAAAAGAGTCAGATTCGATCAAATATATACTTGGACGGATTCGTCAATTGTTTTACATTGGGTAAAGTCAGATCCAAACAAGTTCAAAACTTTTATTGCTAATCGTATATCTATGATACAAAATAAAGTTTCTCCTGAGTGGTGGCGTCATGTATCTTCCAAAGATAATCCCGCTGATTGTTCCTCCCGCGGCCTCCTTCCCGGAGAATTAGTTAATCATCCGCTATGGTGGGGAGGCCCATTTTGGTTACAGAAACCCGAAACCGATTGGCCCATCCAAAAATTCAAATTAGAATCTCACAGCTTCGATTGTCAAGAGCGCAGAACGGTGCTTGTAGCATTCACTGATGTAGATTCATTGCAGAATATTCTACAAAATTTTTCTTCTCTAGAGAAAATCCAGAGAATCATAGCATACATCAGAAGATTTTATTTTAATTTGAGACATCCGCTGAATAAACTAATTGGTTCTTGTTTCAGTGATACTGAGTTACACGAGGCTTTACTTGTTCTTGTTAAATTCACTCAGTATTCTGTATTCGAAGATGAAATTTCTAGATTAAAAAATAATAAACCGCTTCCTAAGTATTTGAGAAAACTCAGTATTTTTATAGACCACAAAGGTTTATTGCGAGTGGGTGGAAGGTTACACAACTCGCTTTTAGAATATGATAAAAAACACCCTCTTCTTCTACCACGTTCGAATAGACTCACTGATTTAATAATAGAATATACTCATAAACTTCACCTGCATCCCGGACTGCAGACGTTGCATTTTCTTTTATTACAAAATTTTTGGATATTATCCCCGCGTCGCACCATCCGAAAAGTGTTGGACAAATGCTTCCGATGTTGGCGCCTCAATCCGCGAAGCCTACAACCCCCTATGGGCAATCTCCCGCAAACCGAGTTTCACAGGTAAAAGCTTTTCAGTAGTTGCTGTTGATTTTGTGGCCCATTTTCATTACGTTGGGCAAAATCGCGGGGCAAAGACGGTTAAATCTTATGTCTGCGTTTTTATTTGTTTTGCAACTAAAGCCATACATTTGGAACTTATTTCAGACATGACAACCGAGGCATTTCTGGCTGGCTTACGCAGGTTCATGGCAAGGCGAGGCCGCTGCTCATACATTTTTAGTGATTGTGGTAAAAATTTTGTTGGTGCAAATAAATATATTAATGAAATTATGAAAAATGCCGCAGATAATGAAAAGTTAGTTTGGTCATTTCACCCCCCGACAGGCAGCCATTTTTCCGGCTTAGTTGAAGCAGGTGTTAAATCATTCAAAACACACTTTGCTAGAGTTATCGGTTCGCAAAATCTCACGCACGAAGAATTGTAGACAGTTATAACTCAAATTGAGGCTATATTGAAGTCTAGACCGCTTTGCCCGCTGAGTTCTGATCCAAGTGATTTGTCGGTTCTGACTCCGGGCATTTTTAACGTTAGAACCTTTAACTTGTCTTTCAGACCCTGATTTCAGTCATCTAAAACTGAACTCTTTGGGACGATGGGAGTTATTACAAAGGATGAAATCCTGTTTCTGGTCCAGGTGGCATTTAGAATATTTAACTAATTTGCAGCAGAAACACAAATGGAATGATCCTGATCATCCCTTGAAAGTTGACGATCTCGTCATTATAAAGCAAGATAATTTATCGCCTTTACAGTGGCGTATGGCCAGAGTTGTGGAACTTCACCCTGGATTAGACAAAGTAGCTCGCGTTGCTACAGTGAAAACCAGTAGTGGTACCTATAAGAGACCAATTAATAAATTGTGTCTCCTTCCACAGAATTAGTTTTGTTGAAAGCCTTCAACAAAACGTGGGAGAATGTTAAGTTTTCCCTTTATTCCTGACCCATCTTTTGTAAAAAACTATTATTTTTATTTTTTTATTCTTTATATATAAGTATTTTCATATGGTCGAAGCAATTCCCTTAATTTTCAAATATATATATCATTTCGCGTTCATGAAAGCATACTTCCACTTTACGCACGAAGAAAATCAAGCAAGAATTCAGTTTTCTTTCGACTCGCTTTGAAACACTCCGCTTTCAAGATATATGTCTCGCCAGTTTAGTTAAAAACGGAAAACATTTTGGTTCTTCAAGTTTCCGTCTCACCGCTATAGTGTTAAAAGGAAGACATTGTCACGTGTGTGATAACCCACTTTTCGTAGTTTAAACACAAGATTCCTGAAGGAAGGAGGAAGATCCATCCATCTAGGCACCAGAGGTAGGTGGAAGTTCTTTCTCGATTTTAAATCGTTCAATAATCCATTTGAACCAGCAAATTTCATATTTTTTCATATTTTTCATTTTTACCGCCACAGTCATTAAACAGTTCTTGTCCAAAAGGTACAGTAAGCTAGCACAATAGTCAAAGTGGGGTTGTATTATTGTCCTATAGATGGTTATTTTGGAAAAGAGAGACATGTTATGGGATACTCTAGATAGAAAGAATAACTTTTTTGATATTTTTTTACAGATGTAATCGCAGTGACTTTTAAAACTCAATCTATCATAAAACCTAGATATTTAAATTCCTTTACCCATTCCAGATTTTCACCTTCTATTTTAATGTGCAAATGTTGATAGTTTATATTTTTCAATTTGTATTTTGTACCCAGGATCATTGCCTTTGTTTTATTTGAATTTAATTTCATCTTATTTGTTTTCAAAAATGCTTCGAATGAGTTTAAAACATGATTTAGTCTCGTTAACGTTTCACTCAAGTCACTACCATAGCATGCTACCAAAGTATCGTCCGCAAAAAGATTAAGAAAATCATAGCCCGTTACGAAATTGATATCATTCAGGTAGATAATGAATAGGAGAGGCCCCAAGACACTGCCCTGTGGCACCCCTATATCATTAGCCAGCTCACTAGAGAACAATTTCTCTATTTTACATTTCTGAGACCTATTGTTTAGATATTGCTCAAACCATTTCAACACATTACCTTCAACACCGTAATATTTTAGTTTTGTTAGTAGCATTTTTCTGTCGATGGTTTCAAAGGCTCTTTTGAAATCAAGAAAAACTGCAGTTATATAGTTACCCTTATCTATTTCTTGCTTCCAGTTTGATATCGTTAATTGTAAGCGGTTTCAGCACTAATGCTGTTCTCTAAAACCTGACTGATTACCAATTATAAGTTGATTAGTTTCGAAGTACTTTGACAATTGTTGATGTACAATGATTTCTAAGATTTTTTCGATGTTTGGCAACGTGTTTATTCCTCTGAAATCTGTTACTTCAGTTGCGTTGTTAATTTTAGGGATAGGAATTACAGTGCTCATTTTTTGATTCTCAGGAAATTTTCCTGATGTAAGTGAAGCATTGATGAGATTGAGAAATGCATATCCTGTTGTATAAAATGTTTCTTTCAAAAATTTTATATTGACTACTTCTTCGACACTGCCTTTGTTCGGAAGCGAAAAAATAATATTTTTTAATTCTGTAAGACTAACATTCTCAAATTTTACAAAGTTACTAGTTATTAATGGTAAATCTTCATGATTCCATTCAGATTCAGGTGTAATCTGAACGGAAATAATTTTTATACTTTCAGTAAAGAATTCATTGAACATATTAGCTGCTTCGAGTTAGTTTTGAGCTACGGTGTCTGTGCCAAAATTGATACATTTGTAGTTTAACTTATTTTTTTCACCTTTTATCAATTTTTTTTAGTGTTTTCCACATTTCTTTTGCCCTTCAGTAACACGTATACCAAAAAATAACCAATAAACAACATTTTTAAAGACAAGCTTTTATTTAAGCCGTGTACTAAAACGTATATTTTCAAATTTTTTTCTAATTGTATATATGTTTATTGTACATAAGAACAATTGCTTGTTGACAAACACAGGTAAAATTATAAATAACATGAAAAATACAACCTCATAGAATTTAAAAAGCTGCCCAATGATAACAATGCAGGCATGTGGGTATATACATGATAATCAAGGTTAAAATAGGAAATCTGTTGATTATAAAATTCTTCATTTAAAAGTATAAAGTAAACATTAATATGTATAGTCATAAAACTCTACTAAACTATAATATGTTTGTCATCGCTGACAATGATTGAATTATTTTTTGTTGACTTACTTGATTTTAAAACTTGTCGAAGTATTAATTTTATTACAGTTTGCGTGACAAGCTTTTTAAAACCAAATAATTAAACAAAAAATAATTAAATCATTGTCAGAGATGACTTAAACTTATTTTATACATTTTAGTACACAGCTTAAATAAAAGCTTGTATTTAAAAATGTTTTTTATTAGTTATTTAATTTTTTGCCTTTTATTTAGTTCGCCTTAACCTGGTCATTTCTAATAGAGCATCGTTATTACAAGGTCTCTTCCCTGTAAGTTTTGAGCTGAAATAAATTATGATCTCTGACGTCAGAAACTCCCACACATCAATTTTGAATAGAATTTGACCATAATCACAAAACTCGTCCATCATCCTGAAGTCGTCATCTTGAATTTATAGATTTTGATAAAAAATTCATAAGCTCGGAACCTGAAAACCCACACATACCAATTTTGAATAAAATATGACCATAATCAGAAAACTCGTCCTCCATCTCGAATTTATAAATTCAAAATCTCCGACCGCGAATAACGTCGCATACCAATTTTGAATCGAATCGGAACCATAACACAAAACTCGACCTCCATCTGGGGGCCGCCATCTTAAATTTATGAATTTTGTCAAAAAATTCATAATCTCCGACCCCGAAAACCCCCGCATACGAATTTTGACAAAAAAATCATAATCTCCGACCCCGAAAACCCCCGCATACGAATTTTGAATCAAATTGGACCATAATCACAAAACTCGCCCTCCATCTTGGGGTCGCCATCTAGAATTTACGAATTTTGACAAAAATGTCATAATCTCCGACCCCGAAAACCCCCACATACCAATTTTGAATCGAATCGGACCATAATCACAAAACTCGTCCGCCATCTTAAATTTATAAATTTTTACAAAAAAAATCATAATCTCCGACCCCGAAAACCTCCACATACCAATTTTGAATCAAATTGGACCATAATTACAAATCTCGTCCGTCATCTTAGAGCCGCCATTTTGTTTTTTCTCTAACAAAAATTCCATAATGCATTGTCACCGGAATTATTAACACTTGCCAAATTTCAAATTAATTGGATGACTAGAAGTTGGTCGAATTTCACTTGCAAGATTTGAACCTAACGAAATAACAAGCGAAACTAAATAAAAGCTTGTAGAAATGAACTTGGCTAAATGAACAGGGATAAACTACCCCTTCGACGGCCTGCAAATCAATCATCTCTTGATATATCATTATATAGCCTTTCAATAACACGTATACCAAAAATGAACTTGTCTAAACATTTTGGATGGTGTTTTTTTTCCAAATATCAACAAATATAAACTGCCCCTTCGACGGCCTGCAAATCAAGCATCTCTTGATTTATCATTCAAATCAAATCAAACTATGCTTTATTGTCAGAAGAAACTGGTCTTATCGACAAAGACGTTAAAGAAATACATATTAAAACAGAAAAATAAACATTGAAAACTAAACAATAATAATAAAAACGACAAATGGTAATTAAAATTTGTATAGTTTGAAAAGTTAAAAATTAAGAAATGTACATTTTTTAATAAGAGGGTACATCCCCACGATGCAAACATATTAAAATAATTCCTTAATGAAGGGGCTAGTGTAGTTCACTATAAACGAAAGAGTTCACAACTAAAAAATTCCTCTATATTGTAGAAAGGATGAATGTATAGTAGTTCTTTTAGTTGTTTTTTGAATAATGCAAATGCTTCAATTTCTCTTAGGTTTAATGGTAAGCAATTATAAATTTTTAGCCGTTGTAGATGATGGATTCTTTAGCAAGATTACTTTTAGGTATAGGTAATGGTAGTCTAAATTTTTGCGAAGAACGAGTGTTATGATTTAGAAGCGCTGATATATATTTGTCACGGTTTCTATGAATTAGACATGTAGTTTCTAAAATAAAAATCGAGGTGACTGTGAGGATTCTGTGGATTTTGAAGAGTTCCCTGCAAGAGTCACGCGGTTTAACTTTACAGAGAGCCCTAATGGCTCTTTTTTGAATAACTTGCACCATCTGTAATAATTGATTGCTACACACTCCCCAGAATGCCGTATATCAGATGGGATTCAATAAGAGCAAAATATGCCGTTTTGGCGGCGGTAAAACCCAACTCACGTGATATCCTAACGGCATAGCATCCGGAGGACAATTTCTTGCACAATTTTGTAACATGTTCGTCAAATTTCAATTTTTTATCGATGTTAAGTCCGAGGAATTTGGTGAAGGAGACATTTTTAATGGTGTTAGTTCCAAAGTTGAGGGTAGAGAGCTCGCAGCGGAATGTAAGTAAATTCGTTTTAGAGGCATTGAAGATAAGCAAGTTAGATAGATAGATAGATATCCTTTATTAGTTCTTTGTAATAAAAACCTTTTCAGGTGTAGAACATGTCAATTACAGTAAACATAGAAGTAGTAGAAAATCATGAAGCAGTATCATTAATATTGGTTAAAAGTATGCATTAAAAGGCCACAGATGTGTAAATAACAAAGTTATCACAGTCAATATACTTAATGTAATATTATTATATCAGATACAGAGCACATACATATACATCTATATATATAGGGTTTAAAAGAGACTAAACTAAATCACAATACAAAATGGTACGACCTGAAATATTCAACAAGAACAACATCAGTTTAAAAATTATCATTGAAGAATTCTTCCAGCGAATAATAAGCTTTGGAGAGAAGCAAAGTTTTCAATTTATTCTTCATGATCTTAGAAGACAAAGTTCTGAGAGATTCAGGTATCTTGTTATAAATATGAATGATTGAAAAAGGTATATTTTTTTGAAGATAGGTCAAATGTGTCTTCATATTCAAAAGGTTATTTTTATTTCGTGTGTTGTGGGTATGGTTCCTATCATGAGTCGCAAAAAGAGATATATTTTCTTTGACAAATACCACAGATTCATAAATATAGAGACCTGTTAGTGTTAATATTTTCTTCTCTACGAATATTTTTTTACAGCTTTCTTGAGAAAATATGTGCAGACATTCCCCAAAACATAATGCCATATCTAATGTGACTCTGAATATAGCCATTATATGCTAACATCGCAGCCTCAGTGGATATATTTTGTGTAATTATTTTCAAGGCATAGCAGTACCTTGACATTTGTGTTGCCACTTTCTCTATGTGACTCTTCCAGTCCAGCTTTGAGTCAATTATAATTCCAAGAAAGGAAAGTTGGGTCACTGGTTCTAAAGTAGTTACACCATCACTTAAAGTATTGTTAGTGCCGTTTTGGGTAAAAGATATGATTTGTGTCTTTTTTTTATTCAGTTTGAGATTGTGTGCTGTAAAGTACTCCTCCAGAATCGTTAGCTTGAAAAAAATATTTTCCTGTAAATAGTTGTGATCGGTTGAACTGAAGACCACAGAGCAGGGCATACTGAACCAGTATTCATCAACAACTTCCGGCACATTGTTAGTGTAGAGAATGTATAGTAGTGGGCCCAACACTGACCCCTGGGGTACACCTCTTACCATATATAGCATTTCTGATTTCATTAGATTTCCATCAGTATCCCGTTCAGTGACACATTGCTGTCTATTTTTCAGATAGGACGTAATTAATTCGAGTGGCAGCCCTCTGATACCATAGTACGACAGTTTTTTTATCAGTAGATATGGTCAACACTGTCAAAAGCCTTGGACAAGTCCAATTGACAGCTGTTGTAACCTTTTTACTATTGATAGATTCAATTACCTTACATAGGGCTTGATAGTTAGCTCGAGTAGTCGATTTCTTTCTTCTAAATCCATTCTGCATATCACTTAGAAGGTTATTATTCTCTAGATACGTGATCAGTCTATTGTATATTATTTTTTCAAAGATTTTACTAACATTTGAAAGTATTGCAATGGGCCTATAGTTGATTATCTCATGTTTATTTCCTTTTTTGAAAATAGCTTTGACATGTGCAATTTTAAGATTATCAGGAAAAATACCTGTCAAAAATGATAAGTTAATTATATGTGCAATAGGTTCACAAATCTCAGAGGCTACATGTTTCAATAATTTAGTTGGTATTTCATCTTCACCTACTGCTTTACTATTTTTTAACTTCATAATAGCATCATAAACTTCTTTTGAGTCTGTTGGGATAAAGAATATGCTTTTACCAAAAGATGGAGGCTCTAAATACATATTGCTCTTATTTACACTATTCAAAGTTGTGCAATTATTAATAAAGTACTGATTCACCTCATTTAGAGCTAGTGTTTTATTGGTTTCGTCGGGAGAAATGTTTTCCGATACTGACGTAGGTGTCTTAGTGTCCGCGCCAGTAATAGATTTAACCAGATTCCATACTGCTTTGGACTTATTAGTGGACATTTGAATGTAATTTTTATTACAGCGTTGTTTTGCTTCTCTAACTACTTTTTTGAAAATATTGCTATATCTTTGGTATGTATCATTGGATATGGTGCCATTTTTTTTAAATCTGTATAAATGTTGTTTACGTTTGCTTGATGTCTTTATTCCTATGGTAATCCAATCTCTATTTCTCAAGTTGGTGTCTGCTTTACAAGTTTTTAGTGGGGTGACTATATTCATTAGTTGTCTAAGGACTCCAATGAAATAATCATAAGCTACATTTGGATCTTCATAGGAATAAAGTTGATACATGTTAGTATTTCTCAATTCATTTTTTAATTGATCAAGCTTAGCATCTGAGAACACTCTTTTCTTATTTTTTGTTTTTGTTTTTTTAGTTTTAATTTTACCTGGTCTTTCAATTCTGAGCATTTGAGTCTCATGATCGGATAATGCAGAGGTAATAACTTCTCCAGGATAATCGTTTTCAAAGTTTATAAAAATATTATCCAGTAGTGAAGAAGATCTTGATGTTATCCTTGTCGGTTCATTTATTTGTTTATTCAGATTATATGTTAATAAGAGGTGTAGAAAGGACTGTGTGCTTGCATTATTTGTATTCAGAAGATTGATATTGAAATCACCACATAGTATTGTATCATATTTCCTGAATTTATTTTGTACAATATCAAGTATTTCACTGAGAGATTGTAGGAATATATCTAAATCTCCAGAAGGGGGCCTATAGATACAAATTATAATACATTTAATTTTCTTACAAACTATCGCTGAGCATTCTATTATACTTTCAATACTTTTAGTTCTGATCTCGACTGTTCAAAGGATTTCTCGAGAAAATGCAGGATCCACCGTGTATTCTTTCCCTTCTTGAGTATGAGGAGGTCATTTGATAGCCCTCTAACTTCATCAGATATTGCTCAGTCTCTGTGTACCAATGTTCTGTTATGCATACAAGTGAGGGTTGACATTCAAGTGTCTTCAAAAATATTTCTAATTCCAACGTCTTATTTTTTAGACATTGCATGTTTTGGTGTATAATACTATAGTGTTCATTCAGATCTGGGGATGGAGTAATAATTAGTGTTTCTTTATTTATCTTATTGTAGGCTTTTTTCCTTTTTTCTTTTATATTGTTAATATTAGTATTATTTACCCTCCCCACTTTCTCGAAAAAACTGCAGATTTTCGTTCTCATTGATTTGTATGGTTTTCACCACAGTTTTTAAACTTTTTGGGGATAGGAAGACATTCTTGATGAAGTCACTTATCATAAATTTGCTATTGGGCCTATTAAGGTCTATTTGATACCTAAGAGAACAGTTAAGATTGTCTCTCTGAAATTTCTCTATTCTTTTTTGAAAACTCCGTGTTATATATTCATCTGGGTATTCATTCTGTTGTGGTATAATTATAAGATTTGTGAATTTACTGATATTCATTACATTCTTAATGGCAAGATTTAGTGTTTTACTATTACTGATGTTATTCGTGTTAAACATGATAATAACATAATCATCCTGACCGTAATTTATAACTTTGGCAAATATATCCTTGGTGATTTCCGACAGTTCATTACCAGGGCAGATCCATTCATCAATCCTATATGAAAGACAGTCAGTTATTAAGCTAAGAACTCTTTGGAATCCTTGGGCATATTGATCTCCAGTAATTAGTATTTTCTTCTTTTGTGGAAGTTCTGTCACTGTGGAGTTGACTTCTGGTATCTCAATCATCAGATCACTATTACTGTTTTCCGGTATTTCTTGTGCAGGTTCATTTAGGATTGAGGCATTCCTTCCTTTGTCATCCATGGACATATTAACCTGTTGGATTTCGTCCATCAGTGATACATTATTTCTTTTTTTTTCATTAGGTAATCTTGTGTCTGTATCTTCAAAAACTTTCCTTTTTTTATTCTCGGATTTTATTTTCATTTTCTCTACTTTCCATTCTGTAGTAACAGAATTCTTTTGTTTTGCTTTCGTGGTGTTTTTTTTAGGCTTATGTTTCGTGGTGTGATTTTCTTTTTTTCTATTTCTGCTCTCAGTTTGGAGAACCTATCATGAGTCATTTTTATTTCTATTTGTTTTTGCTGTTGTTGTTCCATTATTTTATCAGTTTGTGTACTTGCAAAAACTAGCTCCTCTGTCTTATCAGCAACTCTGCTATTCGTTAGTGTTTTTATTTTTGATTCAAGGATTTCAGTAGTTTGTTTTTGTTGTAGAATTTTATTTGTTAAATCCCTTTCCATTTCAATGGCAGCTTCATAGAATTTGTTGTGCTCTATTTTATTTTTTCTATAGTATTTTTTTTGTATAATCTCATGTTTTAGTTCTTCTATGCAGTTCATGAGGAAAGTATCACTATCACTGTCTTTGTCATGGTCTGGTTCAAATGCACAATCCTTGCATATTATTTTGTGTCCTTGTAGTAGTATTTTTCCATGAATTCTTTCAGCACAACTGTGGTGAAATACTGCAATGCACTTCACACACACATAATATGGATTCACTGTTTTTTTTTACAACAGGTGAACATGAAATTGTTGTTTTTATTGGAGCTACTATCAAGAACATATTCACAAGCCGCCATTTTTCGACTCTCACACACCAGGATTTAATTTGTTCAATGTCTTTTTCAATATTGTGATGTAATGTATTCTCGTTTGTGTCACGCCAAAATATCGTGGTGTCATCTGCAAATAATGTATACTTGCCGGATATATTAATTTTTGTAAGGTCGTTTATATAAAGTAGGAACAATATTGGCCCAAGTACAGAACCCTGTGGCACACCACATTGAATTGTCTGGGCATGGGAGAGGTGGTTGGTTTTTATCATTTGAGTGCGATTTTCTAGGTATGATTTGAACCACTGCAGGCTAGTTCCTCTAAAACCATAGTATTCTAGTTTGCGTAGCAGAATTCCGTGACTAACACAGTCGAACGCCTTGGAAAGGTCACAACACACAGCAGCGGCCAGCTCTCCATGATTAATTTCATCATAAACTTTTGAAAGAAGGGAAAATATAGCATCATTGGTGCTCTTACCTTTTTGAAAACCAAACTGGTTCTTGCTCAAGATATTATTTTTAAGTAGAAACTCCATAACTCTCTTCTGAACTAATTTTTCAATTATCTTAGCTAAGGTAGGTATAAGTGATATTGGTCGATAATTTGATGGGTCTGCTGGATCTCCTCCTTTATGTAGTGGTATTATAATTGAGTTTTTCAAGAATTGGGGAAAGATGCCCTGTTCGAGTGAATTATTGATGAGAGCAGCCAGTACATCAAGAGCTGAATCTGGAAGGTTTGCAAATATGTTGATTGAAAGTTCATCTTGACCTGATGCCTTTTTATTTTTTATACCTCTAATGACTTCTTTCAGTTCAATTGTATGTGTTAGAGAAAAATTGAAGGTTTCTTCGACATAGAGATTTAACATGTAATGATCAATGTTGTTGGGGCTCAAGTGTGCAGTTAATTTGGAGGCTACAGTACAATAATAGTCATTAAGGGTATTTGGGTTCAATGGGATTTCATTATGTAGCCTTCCAGTAACACGTATACCAAAAATTAACTTCAACTCTTGGTATATCATTATATAGCCTTCCAGTAACATGTATACCAAAAATGAACTTGGCTAAACATTTTTGAGAGTGGGTTTAATTTTTTTTTCGAAATATCAATAGATATAAACTTCCCCTTTGACGGCCTGCAAATCAATTATCTCTTGGTATATCATTATATAGCCTTTCAATAACACGTATACCAATAATAACTTTTGAATAAAAAATTGAACCGACGAAATACGGAACTGAAAAGTAAAAAATAAAATAAACCTTCTTAGTCTCAATAACTAAGCTCCTAAACTAATGTAAGTAACTAATTTTGAGTCAGCGCCAAACGAACAATCAACGAAGATCATTAAATTACTTCCAAAAAATTATCAGAATGTCACCGCGCAACTCGATGCCATCATTTTACGCCTTACCTAAATCTGTTGCTTGTTTGTTTGGCGCCGACTCAAAATTAGTTACTTACATTAGTTTAGGAGCTTAGTTATTGAGACTAAGGTTTATTTTATTTTTTACTTTCCAGTTCCGTATATAGTCGGCTCAATTTTTTGTTAAACAGTTATTATTTTTCAATTTTATGTGGCTAAAAAAGAATCATCCAAATCGGATAACCCAGTACAAAGTTATGCCTGATAGAAACGGTTAATGGACCAAAATTCAGAGGGTGAACGATTGTTAATGCGCCCAAATTCAGAGGGTGAACGATCGATATCCTCCATTTTGCTATCCTTAGGGGTGGCATTTTTTTTCAATTTGAGATGGGACCAACTTTGAAGTACACCCTATCCATTGAAAAAAAAATAATCATTGAAATCGGACTACTCTATGGAAATATATGCGTGGTATGTTGGCTGAAATCTACTAATTACTACATACTTAATTTTTGATCACTTCCAAAATACTTACTTACCTAGCTTACTTCAACTATTGACTGTTAAATAATATGATTATCTACTTTAACTATTTATTGTTATAGAATATAAATTATTTTTGAAAGTTCTGGTTAGTTGATTTCATCACTTTGTATATAATTCCATCCTTTCATAAAATGTAATTATTATTGTGACGGATGTAGGAGGATCTGTCAATGTCAACTACATATGTGTACCACTGTTCACAAGTGAAAAATCAATCATCCTCTATTTTTCTACCCATAGGGGTGGATCATTTCATTTCAAATTGGAATATGATCAACTATGAGGTATACCCTATCTGATAAAAAAACAATCATCCAAATCGAAGATCCCAGTACAAAGTTATGCCTGATAGAATCGGTTAACGGACCAGAATTCAGAGGGTGAGTGATCGATATCCTTCATTTTGCTACCCTTAGGACTGAATTTCATTTCTGAAATTCAAATGGGACCAACTTCGAAGTACACCCTATCCACTGAGAAAAGAATTATCGGAATCGGACGTCTCAGTAAAAAGTTATGCGCGATCATACATAAAAAAATTATAAAAAAAAAAATATATACGCGTTGACTAGAGAACCTCCTCCTTTTTGGTTTCGTCGGTTAAAAATGAACTTGGCTAAACATTTTTGAGGGTGGGTTTCGAATTTTTTTCGAAATATCAGCAGGTATAAACTACCCCTTTGACGGCCTGCAAATTCATCTCTTGGTATATTATATAGCCTTCAGTAACAGTAAACCAAAATTACTTGAAACATTTTTGGTGTTTTAATTTTAACATCTCTTGGTATATCATTATATAGCCTTTCAGTGACAGGTATACCAAATATTAACTTGGCTAAACATTTTTGAGCATGGGTTTTAATGTATTATCTAAAAGCATATCAAATATCTCTTGGTATATCATTCTAAAGTTTTCCATTTTTTGTGTTCGACCATTTTCTGTTAAATTGCATCCCCATTGCCATTGCAGATCTTCAGATATTCGATTTAGTTGAAAATTCGAGGAAATTTCAAATTTAATTTATTACCCGGCGCTACTGGTCATTTGGCCGCCAGATAAAAACGGCCGCTAGAAAATGGCCGCTAACTTCACACCGGTTCAGCGTTAATTTGAAAGGTGCAAGGTATTTTACAATATCTGCTATATAAATTGAGAATAAAACTGGGGCAAGCACACTCCCCTGAGGAACTCCAACTTCCACAGTTGCCAGACGAGAGCGAGATATTGTCTTTTGATTGACCTCTTCATTGCAAGATATCTGTACATATTGATTCCTATTTGTTAAAAAAGACTTGAACCAGCTCAAAGCAGATCCTATAATTCCATATGACCAAGCTTGTCGAATAGCCTATCATGTGGAACACAATCGAAAGCCTTACTTAATTCACAGTATATGCCTATAGTACTTTTTTTTGCATCTAATTCATTGATCATGTTAATATATGTACCTATTGTTGCCGTAGATGTTGATTTCGATTTTCTGAATCCATGTTGTTCATCTGGGATAACTTGCCTCTCCAGCATACAGTATTCAAAAAGTAAAACCCTTAGATAATTCGAAATATTGCACATATTGGCAACACTGCTATCTGTCATCTTGTCATTCTCTTCTTAAGGTGAAAATATGTATATCTCAGATTCATATTGAAAAAGATGAAAAATGTAAATCATATTATTTATTTTTCCTATATGACAATGTTTTCCAGATCACAACTGCTTGAAATTGTTTTCGGCTAATATCTCCAGACCCAAAAATATAGACTACAAAATCAAGCCTAATCTTAACAAACACAGAAATATCAGTTCTTTGAAATAATAGTCTAATCATCTATGATTATTATTATGGCAAGATATTATAGGACTTACATTAAAATATCCTTAATCTGTTTACCAATCCAATAAATATTAACCTCACTATCATTATTTCACTGTACTATTATTATGCAGTCCCTCAATCGACACACTGAGTTGTTCTAGTCTTTGTATAAGTTCACTCATGGTGTTTTGTGATCTCTGGATATCGTCATCATCCAGACTAGGCACAGTTGCAGATCCCAAGTCAAAATGCAGTTTTGCTAACTTCTCTTGCTGTTCCCGTATATTGGTCATCTGTTCCATAGTACAACCACTACCAAATGCCCGTAACTTTCCGGAATGGAAATCACCAAGAAGACCAAGAAGAGCCCTCTCCATTTGTCGAACATCGGGCACTTGGGATATAAAAGAATGGTGTCGAATATCTGTTTTAGTTCTATCTACAGGATGCAAATGAAAAAAAAAAAAAAGTAAACAAAAAAATAAAGTAATATATGAAAGCAGTTTGAGCTATGCAACAGTGTTATAGTATTCACAAAGTAAAGCTAATTCCTTTTATTTGAAACATAAATATTCAATATAGTGTCACAAAAATTACTTTGGCATAGGTGTATTTAAAATATTATTCAAGATAATAGGCAAGATCACAAACACGTAAATTTGGTTCAAACGTGCTTGAAGTTGAAATATAGTGATAAAATATGTATGCATAGTTTTTCCCAGTAGATATTATGTAATATTCGTACAAACGTCACTTTAAAACCTTCCAATTTAGTGAGACATTCAAACAACAGCGTTATTGCCACTTCTTGTGACGTAGACATTAGCATATTCCTGAGTTGCCAGTTTAACTATTTTTCGGAACTACTGGGGAAATGTTATTTAGTTTCATCCTATGGATAAAACAGAACGTGTGTCAGCATGTATTAAATTGAAATGAAGACTTTATATTGGATAGCTATTCTTGATTTAGTTATTCTTGAATAATATGTATGTATACCAAGTGCTCTGCCATTATTTTTTTGGCCTGCTCATATTGTAAAGAAATATTATGAATAATGCTTGGCAATGCTGTAATTCTCTAAAGCTCTCAGTGATCGCCGATAGTTCAGAACTTCTTACGCCACATTTCGGCGCGGTTTCCGCAGTGTTCAAACAGGAACATTCCTTAGAAAATTGATTTTGGAAAAATCATTTCGAAAAAATATTGAAAAAATCCAGCTACTTTTCTCATCGTTCTGGAGATTGTGGTATTTTTTCCAGAAATTAGTGATCTCGCCTAATATGGGATATATTTTTTTAAATTACCAGCACAATGTTTTTATTTTTAGATATGTGAAAACTAAATATACACTTCAAAAATCCTTATCTAGAAGCCTTTGAAGAACTTTGAAAATGGTCCCATATTAAATTTTCTAATTGTTAGCGAATTTACAACTTCCATCACAATTGAAAGTAAAGTGTATTTTTACTTCAATCATTAATTGTTATAAAACTACCGTTTAACTGAACATAATTATTTTTTTGTAGACATTGAAGTTATTTTGTTCTAAGGAAAGCTTTTAACAGTTTTCTGAGTCAGACTCTGGGGAAAATTTATTCTGAAGTGGAAAGGTAAATTGAACAATTTTCTTCGATGTATAACTTCCTTTATCAAATGACTGTTTGAATGATTCAATCAGTAACTTGATGTAGTGTTGACTTTTCTATCTATAGAAATTGATTAAAAGCAAAATAATTGATAATTCTTCATTCAATTGGACATCTGTCCCTGTTCTAGAAACAGAGTTATGGTGGATTTATGCAGCACCAATTAACAATTATCAAGTAACAATTATCAATTAACAATTAGCAATTATAAGTTCAACCATCATCCTACAATGGCCGTGTTTATGCAGACAAGTAACAATTATCAATCAACAATTAACAAGTAGAAAGTTGGCCAACTTTTAACTTCTTACTTTAATTGAACCAAATTTTCTTCTAGTGCGCAACTAGTACGCAGATGACCGTGGATTGGTCCGTGCTATGACGAAAGCTAACCCAACTTTCACTGAATAAAATATTCTGGTTTGTTTTTGTTGTGAATTGTAGCGTCTTTTGAAATTTTATTTGTTTGTGAAAATATATTGTAAAAATGGAAATTGATGATGCCATTTAGATCGACCTCGTTCGGCAATTTCCCGTGTTGTATGGACTTGTGCACACGCTTACTTTTCTTCCTTAATTGTTAATTGAATGTACATAAATGCCATCATTTTCGTTACTTGTTAATTGCTAATTGTTAATTGATAATTGTTACTTGATAATTGTTAATTGGTGTTGCATAAATCCACCATTATATTTATTTTGAATATTCCCCACAAAGGATTGCTTGATGATAATTTTTATTTTCAGACTGAGAAATGTTCCAAGCTCAAAAGCAAATTACAATTTGCAAAAAAAAAACATAAAAAAAAAATATGAATTAAATGAACAAAAAAAAAAGATGAAATAATGATAGAAATACCTTTATCTGTGTTTCTGGGTCGCACAGTGCTACCTTTATTTGTATCTCTTATTTTTCTTTCATTAACAAAGGTTATTTTAGATCCTGCTGGTCCACTTTGACCTCTTCTAACACTGTGGGCAACAGAACTACGACTTGTATTTCCCGAAGAAGAAATCTGCAAATGTAAAATTATTTAAAAAAATATTGCCCTTACTTTTATTATTCCAATTCAAAACATTAAGGCTCGATCTGAATTAGATTAAAAAGGAAACCCTTCTGAAAAATTATGAACGTATGCTCTGAAACTATTTCTAAAGAAAAATTGGTGGGCCACTCATATTACTGAATGAGGTAATTTTTTTTTAAGACTGCATATTAGAGTGCCTAGGATTATAATATAATATACCACTTTGCTGCTCTTGATAGGTGATATGATTTTTCCTTCAAATTCATCTTGAACGATGCTGTCTTCATTTTCTGCATCACTGGAGACCAACTGTTGCAATTCAGATGTTTCTCTTGATTCCATCATCATACCAATTATCTGAAAGATATATGAATACTCATATATTTACAGAAGTACAATGTCTAAACTGAGCCATTGAAAACAATCCAATGTTGAGTTTATATAGAACGTTAAAATAATATAAGAAATAAAATAAAGTAATTTAGAGATCTAAAACTACACAACATCCTGACTTAAACATTTCACCTCGAACGAACAGAACAAACAATGTGAATAAACCGAATTCACGTAGTGAAGACGTTTTCCTGAACCGAACAGAACGCGTAGAATGTTTTCCAAAGCTTTTCGGTAAATCGAATTGGCTCATATGGATTCATTGTTCTGGATGAGTGTTGTTATTCGTTGTGTTCCGAGCGTTCGACTTTATCTCGAATTCACTTTTTAATGGAATAGAAAAGTGTCTTCATTTCATAAACAGTTGGTGAGTTACCTCAATAAAAATAACGTTTTTATGGAATACCAATCTGGTTTCAGTAAAAATCATTCATGTGAAACAGCAATTCAGTTTACGATCCCATACTGGAAAAAATATGTTGACCAAAATAAATTCGTTCTTGCAATTTTTTTAGATCTGAAAAGAGCGTTGGAGACCATTGATAGGAACATTTTAGTTGAAAAACTGAAATACTATGGTGTAAGTGGCACAGTATTAGCTTGGCTGGAAGATTATTTAACCAACCGAAAACAGATAACCAAAATAAAAAACTTCGTATCTGAAGAATCTACTGTGAACATTGGTGTTCCACAGGGAAGTGTACTGGGACCATTGTTGTTCATCATTTATCTCAATGACTTAATTAATTATATATATATATATATATATATTTATTGTACATAAGAACAATTTCTTGTTGACAAACACAGGTAAAATTATAAATAACATGAAACATACATCCTCATAGAATTTAAAAAACAGCCCATTAATAACAATGCAGGCATGTGGGTATATACATGATAATCAAGGTTAAAATAGGCAATCTTTTGATTATAAAATTCTTCATTTAAAAGTATGAAGTAAAAACGTTAATATGAATCGTCATAAAACTCTACTAAACCATAATATGCCTTATCACTAAGTAGTTTATTTTTCTAAAAATATTGTATCTTTTTTCCTTAATTTCACAAGGTAATTTATTGTACATTTTCACCGCATTATAGATCAGGGAGTTTTTTTAGTAGATTTGTCATGGGAATGGGGAGCTTTAAACTGTTTTCGTTTTGACGAGTATATGATATGGGACATCATTTACTTCCTAATCTAATCTATTTTTGTGGATTAATGAAACTGTTTCTAATATTAAAATTGACACAAGCATAAGGATCCTATGTTTAATAAAGAGTGGTTTACATGAGTCCTGAAGATCTTCTTCACTCAGATATAGGAGGACCAATTCGAACACCAACAAACAATGATGAAAAGTATTATCAAACAATAATTGATCACCATTCTCACTTCATAACAGTTTATTTGATGAAACGAAAAAGAGAAGCACAATATAATCTTATGAATTATATTAGGGAATTGAAGGCAAAGGGTTATAGTATCAAGAATCAGAATGGATAACGGAGGAGAATTCACAGCTGCAGAAACTTTTGCAGACAAAAGGGTATCAGATGTGAATACACCTTGCCTAGCATACCCAGGCAAGATGGTGTTAGTGAAAGAGCAAACAACATTTTTGGATAAGGTTAGGTCAATGTTTGCCGAAACATCTATGGGGAGAAGCCATACTTAGTGCTGCATATCAAATTAATAGATCGCCAACAACTGCATTGAATGATTATTTACCAGTAAACATATACTATAGCAAGACAGACTTTAGTAATCTCAGGGTCATTAGCGGTAAAGCTTGGAGACTGAAAATACCCAATTCAGGTGGCAAATTAGAGACAAAAGCAATACCTGTTCGTATGGTTGGACACAACACAAATGGATACAGATTATGGAATCCTCTAACTGATGAAATAATAGTATCAAGAGATGTGAAATTCGATTAAAGTGATATAATATATGGAATAGTACGAAATGAAACAGAAGATCAAGAGGAAAGTCAGAAACTGGATGGTATTGAAAAACAAACTGGAAAGGATGAAGAAAATCAGGAGAATGAAGAGATTGTTGAACATGGTATGGACAAAAGACAATCAAAACTACCAGCAAGATTTAATGAATATGAAATGTATTATGCATGTTGTTTTTTGACAGAAAACGAGAATCCCAAAGATTATGACCAAGCAATGAGGGAAGGTCAAGACTGGAGAAATGCTATTAATAAAGAACTAGAGGCACATGAAAAATTTGGCACATGGGAACCAGTTATCTTGCCAAAAAACAAAAAAGCTATCGATACTAGATGGGTTTTTACAACTAAGCAGAATTGACTTAAAAAAGCAAGATTGGTTGCTAAAGGTTTTCAATGTTTATGTGCCAGTTGCAAGATAACAAACAATCAGAATATTTATTGGACATGCTTTACAAAAAAAAAAATAGGCAACTAGATATTCCCACTGCTTTTCTAAATGGTAATCTAAACATTGATATTTACCTAAAAATACCGGAGGGTGTTAAAATTGACAAGCAGTATGATTCACTGAAATTGAGAAAAGCATTATTTAGTTTACGAGGAGTTCCCAGAATGTGGAATGAAAGATTTCAAGAATTTGCTGATAAAAACAACCTGAATAGATCTGTAAATCAATTTTGCCTGTATATAGATGAAAACTTATGACTTTTACTCTGGGTAGACGACATAATTTTGACAGCTGTCCGGATATTTCTTATATTTTAAATCAATTAGAAATCAAATTCGAAGCCCAAAATCTTGGACAACTAAAAAAATTCTTGGGCATGGAAATTCAAACAAGAAATGGTAAAAAGTATATTTTCCAAACTAAACTAATAAAAAAAATTATTAAAAATTTGTATTTGCAAGAATGCAAATCGACCTTGATTCCTATGGAACCAAACTATCAAGTTGATAGCCCAAGACATTATCAAGAATATACTCTACAGAGAATTGATTGTTTCATTACTTTATGTATCAATCATCAGCAGATCCGATATATCATATCCTGTCATATTTCTGAGCAGATTTCTAGATAACACAATCAAGTTTTGAATCCAAATATATAGTAAGTGCTGTTGCACTTCCGAGGTTTTGTATTTGCAAGGTATTTGTGCAGATTTTGGTATACAAAATTTAAAGAAAGTCCTAACGTAAGACAATCAAAGCACTTTACGTTTCATTAAAAGTTTTGAAAATAGTAAGAGGTTAAAACATATAGACATTAAAACTCATTTTATAAAAGATGTACTTAAAGGACTAATAGAAATGATGTACATTTCTTCCAATGAAAATGTGTCTGATATTTTACTTTGTAACGAAAAATTTGAGTTTTTCAGAAACAAGTTGAATGTCAAATCACATTAATAGTTCTTGATTTACAATTAAAAAACTTGTTTCAAGTATTTACATTGAGGGGTGTAGAATATTTGAAAGTCGGTACTTCATACCTATATTTAATTTGTTATTGTTCCCTGTATAATGATCCTTCAGTTGATGTATGAAAAATAAAGACTGACGTTTTGTCAGAGTTCACAGCACAACAATTTCCAATAGAATTATCACCGAAAATCATTTTACTTAATTTCCTATTTAATTTTACTTGCTGCACAAACTCATCCTGATTGACAAAGGTTTTCCTACTAATGTTTTTGTCAGCTAGTATACAGAACAATTATGTTTTTGAGATGAAATATTTTGATTTCTACTCGTGAAAAAAATATACTTACTCTATTTTCTTATGTAGTTCGAAAGATACCATTTTGAAGTAAAACTTATACTTCACTCTCCCTTATTTTCCCAATCAAAGTAGTTCAAATAAATGAAAAATTTCAAATAAAAATAATATTCATGGCTTCATGGTTCATGGCCATGGCACACTAGTTTAGTTACAGACTTGTTGATATTCCGGTTTCGTTAAATTACGCGCACAGTATAAGACGGTTTATATTCCGGTTTCGTCAAATTACGCACTACCAATTTTATTTTGATCTCGGGCTCCTTCATGAATCCTTATTTATCATTTTTTATAAATTCCGTAATTTGTAAACAAATTGTCCTTCGGTAGGCAAACAAAATATAACTTTTTATAGAAAAATGGATTACACTCAACTTGAATGTGTTAGTGAGGTTAGGTTTGGGACGTTTGGGTTGTGTTAATTTTTTGCATGCGCCGTACCAAGTACCAAGTCCCAATTAGGCAATCCATCGACCTGTCAAAACGAAAGCAATATGGCGGCTGTTGGCACACATTGTAATTCGTCATAAGCGACCATAGTGGTAAAAGTGTTTATTTTGTGATTTTCTTTGCGAATTTGAGTAGTTTTTTCAATTTTGGATTATAATTCGTGCTTCAACTGAAGAAAAATGCGAAAATGCCCCTTATTTGCATTGTAGTTAACTGTGGGTCCCGTCACGACAGGGATAGAGTCGGGTTTCACTGGGTGTCAACAGTTTCAAATCATAAGTTATTGACCAGTTGAAATGACTTATCGAGGAGGAGAAGAGCTCTATGGTTAGCTGCAATCAACCGAGAAGATATTACGGATTCGAAAATCTAGTATCAGAGAGGCTACAGCAGACATACCCTGTGTGCACATTCGTGATATCCTTCATTCGGTCATGGATACCTAGGTATAACTTCAGACTTTTGTGATTTGATTTGTTCCTACGATTACTTTTGTATGATTTTGCCTACTTGTATATCTCTGAACTATTGTACATTAGGAGGTCCCAGTTCAAATAAAGTTCATATATATATATATATATATATATATATATATATATATATATATATATATATATATATATATATATATATATATATTATATATATATAGATAATTGATATATTTTCCACTCCAAAAGTAGAGAAAACTCCAAATGAATGTTCATATATATGTACCTACCTCCTCAAAAAACATTCTTATAGGTATTGTTATTGAATTACTGGAATAAAATTTTCTTTAGGATTCTGGTGACTCAATAATTAAAAATATTTAGAAATATGTCTTTCAATCTCAATCTTCCCTTTTTATATATTTCAGGCAATTATCGAAAGCCCCGATCAAGTCTTGTGAAGGGTGTTGTATTTGATTACTCTCGTTTCGGACGTCCATCGTCTTAATGTATTTGAAAAGGTTTTCACGATGTTTTGAATGTGAATACTGTATTGAGACGATTGCAGATACAAACATTCGAAACATCGTGAAAACCTTTTCCAAGAACATTAAGACGATGGACGTCCGAAACGAGAGTAATCAAGTTACCACATCGTCTACAACCTTCAAAGGGTATTGTAATTTATTAACAGTAAAAATTGGATATATCGTGATATTTATCGAAATTGTACCATATACAAATATCAATATTGTGTCATTTTTTTATAATTGGTATTAAATTAAGAGTAATCAACTGAATTAGTAAAACAACAAATAAACATTTATTTATATATATTCATTTGAAACATTTTATTTTTCAAAACAACTGAGCAAGAGGCAAGTCGTCCAATAAATTTTTTGACTGGATGGCATTGGCCACACAGTTTCCAAATCTGTGCGTGACATTGCCTCTAATATAGCACCAATATGACCACCTACTTCACTGTTTCCGGCCATACAAGTACAGTGAGCAGTACAAATGCCCTGACCTGAAAAAAAGTTATGTTGATTAGAAAGAACTATTATGAAAGTTGAGAAGTAATATTCTTAAATATCAAATCAATGTCTCTTTTAATAAACAAATGTGGCAATAAACATAATAGATCAGATCAGAAGTTATAAATTGCTTCTTATGTATTATTATTCCTAATTTATAATAATTCACTTCGATGACTGAAGATTTGCAACTGTACATGTACCTGCTGCCTAGGAAAAAACATTCTAGACTAACTAAAATATATGAATGATTCTGAATTTTTGTTCTCACCTTCACAACGAAGCCAGATTCAAAGTATGTATGGATTCTAAACTTGTGTAGGGCTTCATCTGCATTTGGGAAAGCTGAGTAAAAAGCAAATACGAAATAATATCCATATCCGTAACAGGAGGAGCACCAACAATTGAACAATTCAGTACAGAAATATTCAGTGTAAAAAGGATCTAAATCACTGATCAATCCTCAACTTCATTTTATACCTATAACAAATACATTGATAAAAATGTAAACAGAAGATGGGGATGTATTTTCAAGCATAACGTTCACCAAAGCCTCTGCTTTTCAACAATAGTGTCTTCAGGTAATCACTCTCCATCTGAATATTAATAATTAACAACACAAAAGCTCCGAAAATAACCAAAAATACACTTTTACAAGCCAAAAGTACACACTGACAATGATATTCTTATGTCGATTATCACTATTATCAGTTTGTGTGCCAACAACCGCCATATTGGGTCACGTGGTATGGATCGCCTAATATGGCGGCAGTATTGGGCTATGTGTTACAAATGTAACATTTATGTTACAATCGGCATGTCATGTGTTTCTACATCTCATAAAATATGCATAATATGGTACATTTTCTAGCTGGCAAAAAGGACATCTCTGAAGATAGATACTACTTCCCGTACATTTCTCTTCTTCTTTACTCAGTTTTTCCCTACTTATTTTTCGTTTCCAGCCTATTTCCTATTTGGAATTCGAATTTAACTTAGCCAACATTATAAAATTACACTAGTATGGTTCCATTTTTACCGTTGGTAGGAATAAGACCCATTTCCATTGGTCAATGATCGTTCGTCTCTCCTTTGTATGTGAAAATCATGAAATAAGTATCGTTCCGAAACCAGAAGAAGAGGAAGTATTTTTGAATCCAAATTTGGTTTTATTATTGTATGGAACGGTAAGTAGCAACAGCACAATGGAGGCGAGGGTGGACCAATCTATTTGGTGTTGAACCAAAATTTTCATGTACATACTTAATTTTTTTCATTATGGTCCATGATTCATCATTTGTTCATTAAATTTACAAATAAAACCAGAATTTTATCAGAAACCATCGTCCAAATTCTCTATCTGCTTCTTTCATTTTAAAATTCCCGTTATGTTACAATGTCGCCCACAGTTCTGTGACTTAGCCATTCATTATGGTACACTGAAAGCGCAAGTTCTTTCGGTTGCAGTGTGGCACCAGTGGAGCTACACCCAAAATAAGTCTGTATTTGTTTTCAAAACAATACAGCCGATACCCGATACTTCCACCTTTTTTACCCTACAGTACCTCATACTTTTTTTCAGGAACCTAAAGTGAACTTGTAGAACGACAGCAGAGCAATATGCAGAAAAGCAAGATTTTGAATTATGGAAACTTTGAACTTCTATCACTTTATATCCTGATTGATTATTTCATAAGAATATTTCTAATAACTTGAGAAATCAAAAATGAAAATGAACTACGATTAGATCCAATGATAATTTTGCCGTTGCCGGTTTCATAAGCAGCAAGTGAAGATCAGCTGTTGATGTCGTTATGTCAGTTTTCAACAACTGTTCTCTGTACTGTCAGTGTCAAATTATTTTGAGATGAGGCATGATACGTCCGCTGAATTGTTTATTTGTTTCTGGTGGGCGTTCAAAGTGTGATATGAAATCCAAAAAATGAATTCGAATAATATTCAGGATAAAACATTTGACCTCTGAAGAAAAGTGGATTGAATCATGAGCGATTGGTCTCGGTTTTCTACCAATTATCAGCAATTGCTTAGAGATCTGAAAAGCACCGTTGAAGGCTTACTGGTCACTCAAGTGGCAAATGTTTGGTCCATTTATGGGGGTCTCAATAGACTCCACAATACCGTGGAAAAAATTTTTCAACATGGAAGCAAAGTTTCAGCAAACGTAAGTAGCTAAGAAATTAGAACAGGCATTGAGTTTCTCTGTTGACATTCCCTTTATTATAAATTTCAGGAAAGTGGTTATTATAATTTTTTACAAGGCTTGGAATGGTTGCAACCAGAAAGTGCCAAATCTAACTTTCTTTTGGATTGTGAATACCGCCCATATGTTCCCGTTCACTTGAAGGAAAATAAGTCATCTATTTGGCTATACCGAAGTCTTGAGAATCACTCTCTATCCCTGAAACTATCTTGGCTGCTATCTGATAAATCACACCTTTCGAGCTGCTACAAGCCCTATGCATTTCTTTGCCAAGAAAAGTTTGCTGAAGCTGCTCTGATTTGTTTGAGAGCTGTCGAACGCAATCAGGCAAGTCTAATGTCAGAAATCAACCCCTATTTATTCCTACAAAAGGCTAAGGAGTTTCATAAATTGCATAGAAGATGTTCATCTTTTCCTGATAATCATTTGAAAAAAATATATGAAGAAAAATCTTATACACGTCGAATGAATATTGGTGAAAACTTGGTAATCAAGAAAGAACAAAGACAAAGGAAGTTTTGGGGTAAACTCAGACCATGGCATAGCATGCCATGTCTGCAAGTTTCTAGTATGGAGGTCAAAAAGAGGTATCATTCTCAGAGTAAGACGACTCCCTCTACGCCAGTTCACACTAAAAAAGCCACTGAGACTTCTTCTAGCATTCTAAAGGTAAGAAAAAGTGAAGAGTACCCTTAAAAATACTTTTTTGTACAGGCTCCACAAAATGCCTACTCTGGATACTGAAAATATTCTGCAAAATACCACTTTACCGGACTAGGCAACATTCTACAAAATCAAATAACAATCTGAATGAAAATGCAAAATACTTAGCAGATGAAGTTTAATGTACAGCCTGGCTCTAGCCCGGAAACTAGATGTTTTCTATTAGATATTCACAAAAAATAACTCCATTTTTATGGTGGAATTTTCAATTCACAGAAAAATCTTTCTATCCAATACCTACTTATTCAATTGAGAATGTTTCCCTTTTCAATATGAATACCCCCAAAAGGTTATCTTGAACGATGGCAGATAGTGACTAAAGTTTATCTTTGAGTTGCAGATGATTCCACATCTGCTTTTATTAACACCCTGTTCATATTTTCAAGCAGATGTACCTTAATAGTATGTTGGCCAATAACATTAATAATTATCTTACTCAGTTTTTTTAATGGGTATTTCCAATGAAAGTATAGTTATTTTCTTCTTCCCATTATTAAAATTGTAGTAAATTCCTCAAAATGTCAGGATTTTTCCTTGGACTTGTTTTCCTTCAAATTATTAAATTCTATTGATTCCTTCAAATTAATCATGTTCAATATGGACAAAACTAAACCAACTAATCTCTATATCAAATTTAATAAAAATATATAATAATGAATAGTTTGTATTGGTTATATTTACAAAAAAAGGGAAAGAAAAACCCTATACCAATTATCAATTGATTTACTTGCAACTCTTCTTTTTAGAACTATGAGAAAGAAATTAGGCCGGTTGAAAATAGAGAAGATATTGGAATTTTTTTAAACTTTTAGTAGGCTATCTTTTGAGTTTAAAACAGTACATCAAGAAAAAATAGGGAAACAAATATATATATATATATATATATATATATATATATATATATATATATATATATATATTTATATATATATATATATTTGTATATATATATATATCTATTCACCCCGCGTTGCTACCTCCAAAGTACATATATACCGTACGTACTTCCCTCATATATACCTTTCTTACCTCCGATATCGGAGGTAAGTACGCATCTCACATAATCTTCCCTCTACTGGTGATTACTGTTGTAAAGTGCGACAACTTACCTAAGATAGGTTTATATTGAGTAATTCGGCAGAAGGATCAGCGAATTTTCCCTTTTCTATTATTATCTTGGTTTTTATTTGGAAATCACTGATAATGCGCTTTTGTATTTTATTTATTCTTTCAACTCTCTTTTTTCACAATAGCAACATAACATTTCAAAATTACAAGTCATCCATCAAAAATATATATAGGGTCAAACAACTAAATTACATTATATAGGGTAAAACAACTAAATCTAAACAATTACTATGCATCTCTATCCATCTGCGAAAAAATGCATGGAGGTCATTCCTAGTGATGTATAAACTTAGATTCAGTCGCTGAGTTGAGCGATTTGCCACCAGCGCTAGTGTCGCTTTTATGCCGCGCAAATTGCCACACGTACTTCCCTCCTTAGCTCATAAAATATGTGAAATACAGTTTTTCCCGTTCTGGATGGCGCTTATTTCTTCCGAGGAAATTAAGGTTATATTTCTGTGAAATGTCAAGTAGTTGATCTGTGTTCTTTGAATAAATCATGATAATGATTGTCATTTATAACAATTTACAGGCCTGCTAGATTTAGAAGTGAATACTTTTGGTCAATTTTAACGCTTGATTTGTTTATTATAAGCTTTAATTCAGTTTTACTCCTGTTTCAATAACAAATCTTGAGACTCAATCTTGATCAACTTCTGCACAGCTTATTGACTTGATAATACGATTCATGTGACAATATAATCTGACAATTTCATGTGATAAAAATTCAAGATAGCGGCTCTAAGATGGCAGACGAGTTTTGCATTTTATAGTTCGATAGGGTATTTCCTGGAAGGCTTATTATGAATTATGTATCAAAATTTGTCATGAATTTTTCATTAAAATTCAGCATTTCAAGATGGCAGTTAGTTCAAAAATAGAGGACGACTTTTGTTATTCAGTTTATGCAAAACTGATATTTAGGGGTTTAATGTATTTTCCGTTAAAATCCATCAATTTTTCAAATAGCATGCACCATGTAAGTTACACCTTCAAAATAATTAATTGTGAAAGAACAACTCGGAATATAGATTACACCGAATTTTATTATGACTTCAGAAATGCAGATTACCAAGGTCTCAATAACTATTTGAATGCCATAAATTGGAATGTGAATCTCAATTTAGCCAATATAAATGATGCAACTACTGAATTTCATCACATATTGAATATGGCAATATCTTTGTTTGTACCCGTAAAATTTTTTAAAACATCCACTTACCCCAAATGGTTTGATGCGGATCTAAGGTTTCTAGTAAAGCAGAAGAAGTTGGCTCACAAAAATTTTATGCTCAGCAAGAGAAATCAAGAATATCAAGTCTCAAATTTGTTATAACTATATACAGGGTGCTAATGCTACGCTCAACACTAACCCAAAATATTTTTGGCAGTATATCAAAAGCAAGAAATCACTCGATAGTCTGCCGTCTACAATGCATTATGAAAATTCAATCGCAAGTAATAATGAACAAATTGCAGAATATTTTGCTGGGTATTTCTCACTGTATATGACAATTCCCTTAGTGAGTCTGATGATCATCCTAATCTAAATATTAATTCGTATATTTCTAATCCCAGTATATCAGAGACGAATTCCAAATATTTTCCTAAAAAATTGTATTTATTCTCTAACTCATCCTCTATTCATCCTATTCAAGAGTTCATTGGACCAAGCAGTTTATCCAAATTGTTGGAAACACAGCTTCATCATTCCAATATTCAAATCAGGAGACCAGGAAAATATACAAAATTATCGAAGTGTGTGCAACCAGCCATCTATTCCAAAATTACTTGACATTTTAATTTTAGATCAACTCAACTTCTCGTGTAGAGAAAGTTTGATTAATAATCAACATGGTTTCTCTCGAAATAAATCGACTGTCTCCAATCTTCTCATCTATGAACAAAAAATATTGAATGTCTTGGAAAATAGAGGTCAACTGGATGCCATATACACAGACTTTTCCAAGGCGTTTGATAGAGTAAATCACCATATTTTATTGGAGAAGATTGCGGATAACGGTTTTTAGGAGCACTTGGTTAACTGGTTTGGTAGTTTTTTGACTGGTCGTACACAACAGATTAAAATCGGGGGATGCAAATCAAGCGATATATTAGTTACATCTGGAGTACCACAAGGGTCACATTGTTCACCTCTGTTATTCAATATTTTTGTGAATGATATCGGATGCTGTTTTGAAAACTGTGAACTTCTAATGTTTGCTGATGACCTGAAGCTGTTCAGACCGATAAAATCATCTAATGATAAATTGTACGATTGGTGTGTTACAAACAAATTGTTCCTCAATGTGAACAAATGCCACTATATTACTTTCTCAAGAGTTGGTAGGAAATTTGATCAGTGTGAAAGCAGCCACGAGTTCCAGCCACGAATTTGCGGTGCTTATGTGGATGTGGGTCCGTCCGCCAGTGGTCGTCTACTGATGGTCAGAATTCGTGGCCAGCCATGAAATAAATTATATCGTTTCTGTTAAGAATGCGAGAATGTTTTTTGTAATAAATGTATGCTACGCGGAATCCTTGACAAGATGTATATGTCACCCGATTTTGTCAGGCTAAAATTAACCCTCCACTACCCCTATCATGAATTTCTTTGAAATTATTCAATTTCCATAAAAAACGCGTGGATCAGGATTTTTTTTCATAAATATATGCTACCAAGAATGCTTAACAAGATGTATATGTCACTCGATTTTGTCGGGCAAAAATTAACCCTCTACTACCCCTATCACGAATTTCTTTGAAATTATTCTATTTCCATAAAAAAACGCGTGGATGGGGATTTTTTTTCATAAATATATGCTGCCAAGAATGCTCAACAAGATGCATATGTCACTCGATTTTGTCGGGCAAAATTAACCCTCTACTACCCCTATCACGAATTTCTTTGAAATTATTCTATTTCCATAAAAAAACGCGTGGATGGGTATTTTTTTTCATAAGGATGGGGATTTTTTTTCATAAATATATGCTACCAAGAATGCTTAACAAGATGTATATGTCACTCGATTTTGTCGGGCAAAAATTAACCCTCCACTACCCCTTATCATGAATTTCTTTGGAATAATTCTATTTCCATAAAAAACGCGTGGATGGGTATTTTTTTTCATAAAAATGGGATTTTTTCCCATAAATATATGCTACCAAGAATGCTTAACAAGATGTATATGTCACTCGATTTTGTCGGGCAAAAATTAACCCTCCACTACCCCTATCATGAATTTCTTTGGAATAATTCTATTTCCATAAAAAAACGCGTGGATCGGGATTTTTTTTCATAAATATATGCTACCAAGAATGCTTAACAAGATGTATATGTCACTCGATTTTGTCGGGCAAAAATTAACCCTCTACTACCCCTATCACGAATTTCTTTGAAATTATTCTATTTCCATAAAAAAACGCGTGGATGGGTATTTTTTCATAAGGATGGGGATTTTTTCATAAATATATGCTACCAATAATGCTTAACAAGATGTATATGTCACTCGATTTTGTCGGGCAAAAATTAACCCTCCACTACCCCTATCATGAATTTCTTTGGAATAATTCTATTTCCATAAAAAAACGCGTGGATGCGGGATTTTTTTTTCATAAATATATGCTACTAAGAATGCTTAACAAGATGTATATGTCACTCGATTTTGTCGGGCAAAAATTAACCCTCCACTACCCCTATCATGAATTTCTTTGGAATAATTCTATTTCCATAAAAAATCGCGTGGATCGGGTTTTTTTTCATAAATATATGCTATTAAGAATGTTTAACAAGATGTATACGTCACTCGATTTTGTCGGGCAAAAATTAACCCTCCACTACCCCTATCATGAATTTCTTTGGAATAATTCTATTTCCATAAAAAACGCGTGGATCGGGATTTTTTTTCATAAATATATGCTTCCAAGAATGCTTAACAAGATGTATATGTCACTCGATTTTGTCGGGCAAAAATTAACCCTCCACCACCCCTATCAAGAATTTCTTTGGAATAATTCTACTTCCATAAAAAACGCGTGGATGGGTATTTTTTCATAAAATTGGGATTTTTTCCATAAATATATGCTACCAAGAATGCTTAACAAGATGTATATGTCACTCGATTTTGTCGGGCAAAAATTAACCCTCCACCACCCCTATCAAGAATTTCTTTGGAATAATTCTACTTCCATAAAAAACGCGTGGATGGGTATTTTTTTTCATAAAAATTGGGATTTTTTTCCATAAATATATGCTACAAGATTAACAAGATGTATAGTCACTCGTTTTGTCGGGCAAAATTAACACTCACTACCTATCAAGAATTTCTTTGGAATAATTCTATTTCCATACAAAACGCGTGGATGGGTATTTTTCATAAAATGGGGATTTTTTCATAAATATATACTCAAGAATGCTTAACAAGATGTATATGCACTGATTTTGTCGGGCAAAATTACCCTCACTACCCTATCATGAATTTCTTTGGAATAATTCTATTTCCATAAAAACGTGGATCGGGATTTTTTCATTAATATATGCTTCAAAAATGTCAAAAGATATCCTGATTTTGATCGGGCAAAATTAACCTCCACTACCCTATCAGGAATTTCTTTGGAATAATTCTATTTCCTAAAAAGGTGGATCGAGATTTTTTCATAAATGTAGCTACCAGGAATGCTTTATGAGATATTATGTCACCCGATTTTGTCGGGCAAGAACTCACTCTCCACAACCCCTTCTATTCATTTCTTAGAAATATATTTAGGTTTCACTCTTTTCCACACCACCTAGCGGTAGAGTAACATTCTTGGTAGCATATATTTATGGAAAAAAATCCCCATTTTTATGAAAAAAAATACCCATCCACGCGTTTTTTATGGAAATAGAATTATTCCAAAGAAATTCTTGATAGGGGTGGTGGAGGGTTAATTTTTGCCCGACAAAATCGAGTGACATATACATCTTGTTAAGCATTATTGGTAGCATATATTTATGAAAAAAAATCCCCATCCACGCGTTTTTTTATGGAAATAGAATAATATCAAAGAAATTCGTGATAGGGGTGGTAGAGGGTTAATTTTTGCCCGACAAAATCGAGTGACATATACATCTTGTTAAGCATTCTTGGTAGCATATATTTATAAAAAAAAATCCTGATCCACGCGTTTTTTATGGACATTGAATAATTTCAAAGAAATTCATGATAGGGGTAGTGGAGGGTTAATTTTAGCCTGACAAAATCGGGTGAAATATACATCTTGTCAAGGATTCCTCGTAGCATACATTTATTACAAAAAACATTCTCGCATTCTTAACAGAAACGATATAATTTATTTCATGGCTGGCCACGAATTCTGACCATCAGTAGACGACCATTGGCGGACGGACCCACATCCACATAAGCACCGCAAATTTGTGGCTGGAACTCGTGGCTGCTTTCACACTGATGGAAACTTGATACATCTTACTACTTAAATAATCAGCAGCTAGAATATACTTCATCGATTAAAGATTTGGCTGTCATTTTTGATGAACAGCTCAAATTTGTTGACCACATAAACAAAATTAGTGTGAAATCCTCTAAAACACTCGGTCTTATTTTTCGTAATTGTTCAGGTTTTTCCATGGAAGCATTAAAAAGGGTTTACTTAGCTCTAGTGGTATCTCAGTTAGGATATGCAAGTATCATTTGGTCTCCGTTTTATCATGTTCACTGTGTTACTCTAGAAAGAGTGCAAAATAAATTTTCAAGATTTTGTTCTTTCAAATTGGGACGTCAAGTGCAAGTGGTAACGCACTGGAAGCTAGGCGGTTGTATGAAGACCACTTTCCAAATAGAAATATTCCGGATGCTCGAACATTTTCAAACATTCATAGAAGGTTATGCAAAAAGGGAAATTTTGAACCAGACAATCATCTAAAAGGAGTACAACGTACTGTAAAAACCAGGAATTGAGTTAGAGGTTTTGAATTCAATTGAGGAAGATCCCAGATTAAGTACACGAAAAATTGGGAACAATTTGAATATCTCACATATTCTTGTTAAGAAAATTCTTTATGACTTTTTATTATATCCCTACCATATTCAACGGGTTCAGGCGCTACTCCCTCACTACTATCCATTATGGATGAACTTTTGCCAATCTTTTCTTCAAAAAGTGTATGAAAATCCATTACAATACTGAAATTTTATTCACCGATGAACGCCATCCAAAACTTTCACAATAATATTTTTTGGGCTGAATAAAACGAGCATGCAATCTTGGAATCTTGTCACCAGGAGCAGTTTTCCGTTAACGTGTGGGCTGGAATATGCAGTGATTATTTAATTGGGCCTTATTTTCTTCATGCGATGTTGAATGGGCATAATTACCGGCAGTTTCGCGAAGAAGAATTGCCAGATTTGATGAAATATGTTCCCATTTTAGTAAGTAATCGACTGTGGTTTATGCACGACGGGCACCAGCGCACTTCATTGCTCTGGCGCGCGAATATTCAAACCAAAATTACAATAATCACTGGATAGATCGCGTAGGACCACAGGCATAGCCACCTAGGTCCCCGGACCTCAATAATTCAGATTATTTCCTGTGGGGTCATCTTGAAACATTGGTATACACCACATCAATTCATACTGAAGAGCAGTTGAGAAATAGTATCATAGTTTCTTGCGAAACTATTAGAAACAGTCCCGGCATTTTCCATTTGCAGGAGGTTTCCATTTTGAACATCTGATTTAATTCATTTCTTTGTGCATTCAGTAAAATTTTGTGTAAGCATTCCAAAATGTATTCAGATTACTTTATTTTTATAATTTTACCGTTTACAAATTATTCTCTTAATTAAATTTTCGTTTAAAGTTACATAAATTGGTTTTTCTCATAAAAATTAACTTAAAAAACGGGTAATACCAAAGTTATCATAAAACAAATATTTTTTTCTTAAATCTGTAGTTCAAAAGTTAAGACCTTTAGGACATATGTTCATGTGGAATTTTTTTCTCAAGTAACCTCCTTAAATATTAGCATGTTAATAAGAAACACCCTGTATATTTTCGAAAACACTGAATGGTATGGATAAAAAATATATATAAGAATCAAAACAAGCCTTCATTTGAACACACTTAAAAGTTAAATATATATTTTTTGGTATATGTGTGATTTCAGTTAATATTATCTCATATCAGTAAATCTCATTAGTTGTTTTAATGAAAAACTATATCCGTTTATTTTTGATATTGTGAATGGGAATAATCCAGATAGTTGTTTACTATGGTTTTACAGAACGTTTCTGGATAATGATGACGGATGTGAAGTTAGCCACATCCACAAGTACACTGAGAAAAAATAAAATATCGATTATTTTATTTTCTCCTTTTCTGTTTTTTCACATAGGTTTTTATTTAGTTAGGGGCTTGAATATACTGAGATTTCCAGTTTCAAAAGTGAGAAATTTTTATCAGACCGATGAATAAGTTGGATTTGAGGAAGTGGAATGGTGGTGAAGTTCTTTTAAATAATTCACAAACGCCACAAATGGCTTTGTACACCTTTCTGCTTCTCATATATTATTGTTATTAGTGTTTCCTTCATCATTAATATGGTGCCAGAATTTGCCACGCCGCCAAAGGGGGTGAAAACGAGGGTTGATATAATTTGAAAATGGCTTTGTACATCTTTCTGCTATTTTTTTATTGCTTTATTTAACGTCGGCCTATTTCTGTGACCAGGGCTATACACCGACGCCGGTGAGCACACTCCCCTCCAACCAGAAATGTTGCCGAATCCTCTGTTATTTTAGAGGTAGGGTTCTTTAACGAGCTCATTATCTATCGTCTTATCTCTTGCTCTTTTTGATAAGACGACTGCAGCTGCAAATATGCTACTACGCTACAGTTGTAAGGGCATTTTAATATATTCCGATTTAAACTATTTAGGTCAATTTGTTTTAAATATTTTGTATCATTATTCAATAAATATCTAAACAACTCCCACTCCCTTATTCCACCTCATTTGCCAGTCTGGCAAACTATAACGTGGCACCGGTATAAAACTCCAATTATGTGCAAAAAGTTGTAGAAAGCCATTTGGTTTTAAATTAACCCCCTTTAAAAGGCCATATTACAAGCACAATGGTGTAAAAAGCCATTTGTGGCATCTGATTTTTTTTTAAATAACCTCATTACCATTCCACTTCCTCAAATCGAACTTATTCATCAAGCTGATAAAATGTTCTCAGTTGAAACTGGAAATATCAGTATTTTCACGCCCCTAACTGAATAAAAATCCACGTGAAAAAACGGAAAATGAGAAAATAAAATAATCTCAGTGTACTTGTGGATGTGGCTAACTTCACCCCTGTTGATGACTATCATACCCACATTTTGACTAATTTGTAGTTTCTAATTGCCTACTCTTCTCGATAGCTTTTTTGAAAATGATCAATAGTGCTAATTTCTCACGAATTCATGCGAGTGAGAATTATTTCATTAGTTAGTATTTTTTTGGAAATTCTCTGTAGTATGAGTGTTAATGCAATATGATAATTATTATATATGTAAAAAAGAATATTAATGTTGATCGTTAGAGAATTGAAGTTATACTTGTTTGAATTTCATTCAAATCCTATTACATATTGCAAACATTACATTTTCATGCGTGGTGTATTCATTCAACTTTCCGGTTCAACTTCAAAAATAATTAAATCATTGTCAGCGATGACTTAAACTTATTTTATACGTTTTAGTACACGGCTCAAATAAAAGCTTGTCTTTAGAAAGGTGTTAGTTATTTTCTTTTTTACCTTTTTAGTTGGTTCACCTTAATCTGTTCATTTCTAATAGACCATCGTTATTACAAGTACTCTTCCCTGTACGTTTTGAGCTGAAAGAAATTATGATCTCCGACCCCAAAAACTCCTACACACCAATTTTGAATAGAATCTGACCATAATCACAAAACTCGTCCGCCATCCTGAAGTCGCCATTTTGAATTTAAGATTTTGGCAAAAAATTTATAATTCCGAACCTGAAAACCCCCACATACCAATTTTAAATAAAATATGACCATAATCAGAAAACTCGTCCTCCATCTTGGGGGCCGCCATCTTGAATTCATATATTTTGACAAAAAATTCAAAATCTCTGACCGCGAAACCGCCGCATACCAATTTTGAATCGAATCGGACCATAATCACAAAACTCGTCTTCCATCTTGGGGACACCATCTTGAATTTATTAATTTTGACAAAAAATTCATAATCCCCAACCCCGAAAACCCCCGCATACCAATTTTGAAACAATAGGACCTAATCAAAACCCCCACCCCAATTTAATAAAATCAAAACTCGTCCGCCATCTTGAATTTATGAAAACCCCCACACACCGAACTGTGCATGTTGCGGGATGGACATCATATTGAGATGTAAAATACTTCTTTCAGAAACATGCTTTTGTTTTCAAAGCGAATATAAGAATTATTTTGGACAAGAAAATCTCCAGAAAATCAATGAGTTTGTGCCGAAATACTTATTTTATTTTGATGTTTTGTGATTTGATATTATTAAATATTAAGTTCTTGTTACAATACCGTATAATTTTGAGCAATTTTCGGTGTTAACAAAAAATAAAAATAACTGCACCAAAAACTTTGAAAATTATTTTACTCTTCAAAAAAACTGACCGTTTAACACAATAGTTGTGTAATTTGTAATATTACAGGCTTTTTAAATAAACCGTCGTATACAGGATGTTGTCTATTTATAGTTTTGGCTTTTTTTTTTCGTAGTCCCCATTTTTTAAAAATGGGTAAAAAAATTAAACTTCACTTAGATGGCCATGACTTCAAATCTAGATGTATTTTTTAATGCTGAACAACTTTTCTAAATAACATTTCCCGAGATTGTTCAAAATGAGGGTACTTTACTCTTGTCTCAAAATCAAATTTTTGAAGGCTCCTCGTATATTATGTGTGTTTTACTATATGTTGTTGGTGCATGTTTAGTTTAAGGAAATGCACAAACTTTTACCAAGAATAACTTTTTTCGAAAAACCCTTAATATATATATATATATACAGGGTGTAACTGAATAAGTGTAAAACATTCAAGGAGGTGATTCCTCATCGAAAAAAAGATAGGATCTTTCATATAAAGAAACTTCATTGGAGCATCCCTTGTTAAGATACAGCCCCTTAAAGGGGGTACATAAAATTTGTATAACAATTTTTTTCACAAGCACTGAAAAAGTTACAATATTGAAATTAACCTGACGTTTTGTACTACCAAAAAGACACTTAGCCAGTAATTTATTTGGTTTACCCCATGGTTGTAAGGGTGAAAAACGCAACCCTAAAATTTATTTCCAATGTAACTTTTGTCTTATTATTTGTTTACCATTTAAAAATTTATTTCCGATAGCTTGTTTCATTCTAAACAAAAAATGTCTCTTGGGTTTTGCCCAAAATAAACCAGTAAGCAGCAAAACATTATTTTACGAACAACTACAGAGATACATCGTCATAAATGCGAAAATACGAAACTAATCTATCTAGTAGGTCGCTATTAGCGATAGTGACAATTAAATTGGTATGACGCTGTCAGTTTGGGAATTTTCGAAATTGAATTAATACTAATTGTGTGTTGTTGTTCTGTTCTTAATTTGTTACTTTAATAATTCACTTGTTAATAAAATGGCATACACAAATGAGGAAATGGCTGATATGCATTACGTTTACGGTCTGTCGCGGGGAATGGGTTAGAAGCTTCTAGAAGATATGCTGAAATGTATCCTCAACGGCAGCATCCTTCACATAGAATATTTGCTCGACTTCATCAGCGATTACGAGAATATGGTTCATTCGACAAAGAGACGCAGGATTGTGGTCGCCATCGAGAAATACGAACACCACAGCTTGAGGAAGCAGTACTTAATTTGATTGAAGAACAACCTACTACCAGTACTAGAAAGATTGCTTTCCAGCTAAATGTTGATCATATGACGGTATTTCGAATTTTAAAGGAACAACTCTTATACCCTTACCATCTGCAGCGAGTACAGGCACTGTTACGCGAGACTTTCGAACCGTCTTGAATTTTGCAATTGGATGCTGGAAATGATTAGAAGAAATTGTGACTTTCTGAAGACGATAGAATTCACAGACGAATGTAGTTTTTCGGGACAAGATTATTAATTTTCATAATTACCACATATGGGCTGATGAAAACCCTCACGCTATTGTCGAAACTAGCCATCAAGAACAGTTTTCTCTTAACGTGTGGCTCGGAGTTATTGGGGATGATTTAATTGGGCCTCATTTTCTACCTCCTCGATTAAATGGTGAGGCATACGTTCAATTTTTAAGAGAAGTGCATCCAGTACTGCTGGAGGAAGTTCCTTTGGGCGTCAGAAGTGATATGTTTCATGCATGATGGGGCTCCCGCCCATTTTAGTCAAGTAGCACGTCAGCATTTAACTGAAACATATGCAAATCAGTGGATAGGTCGAGGAGGACCACATAAATGGCCCGCTCGATCCCCGGATCTCAATCCTCTCGATTTCTCTATTTGGGGCCATTCACAGCATTTGGTATATCGTACTCCTGTTCGCGATGTAGAGGACTTAAGAAACCGCATCATCGATGCGTGCAGGGTAATCAGAGAGACTCCAGGAATATTTGAGCGAATCGTGGCTCAATGCGCCGACGTCTAGACGCATGCGTAATGTTTGAAGGTAGACATATTGAACATTCACTATGAGTTAATCGTTTAATGCAGGTACTAACTACAAAATAACAATAAATCCAGTTCGAAAGTTCGCATTTATGACGATGTATCTCTGTAGTTGTTCGTAAAATAATGTTTTGCTGCTTACTGGTTTATTTTGGGCAAAAAACCCAAGAGACATTTTTTGTTTAGAATGAAACAGGCTATCGGAAATAAATTTAAATGGTAAACAAATAATAAGACAAAAAGTTACATTGGAAATAAATTTTAGGGGTTGCGTTTTTCACCCCTTACAACCATGGGGTAAACCAAATAAATTACTGGCTAAGTGTCTTTTGGTAGTACAAAACGTCAGGTTAATTTCAATATTGTAACTTTTCAGTGCTTGTGAAAAAAATTGTTATACAAATTTTATGTACCCCCTTTAAGGGGCTGTATCTTAACAAGGGATGCTCCAATGAAGTTTCTTTATATGAAAGATTATTTTTTAGTATATATATATATATATATATATATATATATTTCGACTATCTCGGAAACGGCTATAACGATTTGGATGAAATTTTGTTTTAAGTTTATCGATATAGGCGTCTTTCCTGAAAAAACTCGATTTTACACACATTTTTTTTAATTGTATGTATAGCGCCGTCTCGTACATTTTTGAGGTACTTGTTGCTATTGGATGTTGGCCTACTGATACCTCTAAACTTTGTGAGATGGCGCTATATGACATTCCGAATTCAATATTAAATATGTTTTTCCAAGAAACTCATACGGTTTATTTAAAATGTGTATTTTTGTAGCCAACCTGTGCACTACGTAAGATTGCAAAATATTTATATGTAATAAGTATGTGATTTGTATCTCCGAAAAAACACGATTTTACGGAAAAAAAACACCGAGCAAAGCTCGGTCGCCCAGTTACTGCTCATTGAAAAGGCCACTCAATATTTTCCCCATCTTCTTGAAAAACTTATGGATTTTTTTCCAGCACCACCAAATTGGAAAATATAATGCAACAGTTAATTTACACAAGAAATGCTTAGTTATCTTTACCTTTTTTTGAAAAGTGGTTGAAAAAAATGTTTGCTGAACATTCAAACTGCAACTTAACTGCGTAGAGGAGCTTTTAAACTTTTTTTAGTTATAGCAATAATAATAGGAATAACTTTAAAACTGTTATAGGAAATGCATTCATTTATTCAACGAATTAAATATAGTATTAGTGATAATGCGACCTTGAACATCCCTACTTTAATTATAACTGTTTAAGTCTTGTCTGCAACATGCAATGGTCAAGTCTGTCAGATACAAATGAATGGTCCATTCACAAAAAATTATTAGTTTTCTCAGATCATTATAAAAAATTTAACTACTGGTCTGAATTTGCCTCCTAAGTTCTCATATCTTCCAGTAGTTGCGAAAAATCTGATTCCAATTTTTATTCATAGGTCTCACTTTGAATCTTCTGGTTTGTTTTTTCTTTTTGATGACAACTAAGCTACTGACACATGCTTGCAGAACTGCCATTGCTATCAAAAGAGTTCTGCGCAATTCCATAATTGCAAAAAAAAGCCAGGAACACCTTGCAGTTGGAAATAGAAATATGTTATATTTTACAAAATTCAGAACGGGCCCGTTTTTCTATCCAACAAATTGGTGTGCTTATATAGTTTCACCCAGACTTCCCAATTAACAGAAGATTTTAATGGATTAGACAAAATGGGCCGTGTTTTCAAAAATATATTTGATTTGGGTATTGACAAGAAGTAAATACGTAGTAGTTTCGGATCATAAACATAAGAGTTATTAAGTGGACCTACATGTGCACAAAAACAACGATTGTTTTTTCCTGAATATAAAAAAATATGTTTCTACGTTCATGCAAAAAACAAAACTTTATTGAACTATATTTAGTGAAAAAACTGGTTCTTTATTGCACTAGTGCAATAACATGTTTATTGCACTAGTGCAATAACATGTTTATTGCACTCATCTGTCATTCTACTACAGCGTTTTGTAATCATGACAAACATAAACGTTCAAATCGACTCCATTTTTAGTCCATTTTCTGTGATATTGTATTACATTTTAAATAATTGCATATTTTATATTATTTTCAATCATATTTATTGCATACTGGATTACGGAACTACTAGAAAATGCAAATTATCAAAAATTAAGTTAGAGTTTAATTGTTCCTAACATAGGTATTAGTCCCTAAATTTCTCAATGCAAATAGATAGTGCTAATTAATTATTAAATATTTTGCTATCAAATTACACTTTTTATTTTCCCACAGTTAGTGCCACCTAAATAAAACATTTTTTGATTTTTTGCATGAACGTAGAAAAAATATGTTATGCAACTCGTGCAAAAAGTGTTTATTGCACTCGACGGGTTTCCAACTCGGCCTGATGGCCTCATCGGACAACTTCACGTCGAGTGCAATAAACACTTACTTTTTGCACTTGCAACAAATGCAAAAAATAAATAACTATTCTCGGGTTTTTTTTGGGTTGGGCATATTTTAACGAATATTCGTTGGTTGGGGTGCGCAAATGTTTTTTTTTCGTCTATTTAATTATGATATATACAAAATCAGTAATTGAAGGTACAATACTATATAAAATAACCTTGTTTAGATGAATAACCTTTTTTGATATGAAAGCTACTTATCCTAATGGAGTTATTTGTCAAAGTTGAGTTTTCTCAAAGTATTTTAATCTTATTGATGTTAAGTATATTAATAATATTTTTTAGAATGATTTGAGCCCATTCAAAGCAATCAAGCACCCTAGATATTAGATTGATTCGTTGGAAAATATGAACAGGGTGATCATAAAATCAGATGTGAAATAATCTGCAACTGAAAGATAAACTTTAGCCACTACTTATATATTTTCGATTGTTCAAGATAACCTCTTATAAGGTATTCATGTTGAAAAGGGAAACATTCTCAATTGAATATTTAATAGAAATATTTTTCTTAAAATTGAAAAATCTATGATAAAAATGTATTTTTTTGTAATAGCTAACAGAAAACAACTACTTTCCCGGCTAAAGTGACGCAGAAGCACAACACAAAAGAAAAAATCAAAGTAGTGAAAATATGCATTTTTTATACCAGCCTTAATTGAGAACTCATATAGATGAATGAAGCAAATAAGAATGTTTTCCAAAAAGGAGTACTCACCAGGGATCACTTGCAACATTGATGTAAGAGTGACATCACATTCACTAAGCCTTCAATACATTTTTGTCGACCAAAATCGATTTCACACTTTTACATACATCAGGAAGACTAGAAGATTTGGAAAACACATTTTCTAGAAGCAATTTCACTTTGCAATGATGGAAAAATGTCTTTCGGAGTGACACTTTGAAATCAGTGTTTTTTTTTTACACTTATAATCTGTCATAAGGTATGATAGATTGATTTGTTTAAAAATATGAACAGGGTGTTCATAAAATCAGATGTGGGATCATCTGCGACTAAAAGATAAACTTTAGACACTATTTTCCATCGTTCAAGATAACTTCTTATGAGGTATTCATGAAGAAAAGGGAAACATTCTCAATTGAATATTGAATAAGAAGATTTTTCTGAAAATTTCTCATGTTTGTAGAATTGTTTCTGAGGTACTGACTATGTCAATGTTTACATAGGCACAATATATTAAGTACTTTAGTTGAGAAAGGAAAATTAGTTTGATTTGTGTAATTTATTTTAAGTGAATAAATACATTAGGTAACTTATTTTATTTATTTATTTTTTAATTTTTTTCATTCAAGGTAAATAAGTGTGAAGTTTGTTTGTATAATCCATTTTATAATGTCTTTTTTAATTTTATTATATGGCATTACTCTAAAGTTCTGCGGTAGAGCATTGTTCACTTTGGGACCTGCGCAATTATATGTTTCTGGCAAGCAACATGTTTGGGGTTTTTCAAAAGGACATTTAGTTGAGCTGCGTTTCGCGTGTTTGGGTTCTATAATAAGAAATGTTCAACATAAATCTTGGGACTGCTTTAAGGTAAAGTCGGTTTGGAGTGAGTAATCCACTTTCTTCACATACTAATTGGGATGGGTAACGTTTTTTTAAAAAATAATTATTTTTATTATCCAGCTTTGACAAGAATATACTACAAGCATTTCCCCACATAACGATGCCATAATTTATGATAGATTCTACAAGTGAGAAATATATTGCTTTTATGGTTTATGGAGCAAAAAGTTACGCAATTCATAGAATTTATAAATTAGTTTGCTTATTTTTTTTGTAACGTAGTTAATGTGCTCCTTCCAAGTAAAAAGTTCATCTACAAAAATGCCCAAGTATTTAACACATGTCTCTCTATCAATTTCGTGTGTGCATGTACATTGTTGTTGTTCTAAGGAGCAAAGTGATTCATGTAGTTTTATGTTTTGTAAATCGGTGGGTAGGGATCTGATTGAGAGAGCGAAGGTCATACATTTTGTTTTACCTACGTTCAGGGAAAGAAGGCTATTATCTAACCACTTTTTTACTTTTGCCATTGCCCTTTTTTTGTATATACGATATGTATATATATATTATGACAACAATGTCAAAATTGTAAAAACCATAGCCAAACTAATAATATATCCCCTGACAAATTTGATAAACTCGTGCATAGCAAATAATATATTCCCAAACATTCTAAAACTGGCTAAGGTAATTCCTATTTACAAAAAAGGATCGGCTGAGGAACTATCAAATTACAGGCCTATCTCTCTGTTACCGATTTTCTCAAAAATTTTTGAAGCACTGCTAAAAATACAAATTACTGAATATTTTGAATCAAACGACCTGTTCAACAAATGCCAATTTGGCTTTCGTAAGAATCTCTCCACAACTCTCGCCATAAATGAACTTCTACAAGTCATAAATAATGGATTTGAAGAGGGTTTATATGTCCACGCGGACTTTCATGACCTAACTAAAGCATTTGATTGTGTTCAACACGACCTACTATTAATAAAGCTAACTCAGTATAACTTTAGCCCAAATAGCATTAATTTAATGTCCTCTTACTTATCAGACAGACAACAATATGTCACACATAACGGTAATATTTCTAACAAAGCCTGGATGAAACACGGGGTGCCACAAGGCTCAATCTTAGGACCTACCCTCTTTCTTATTTATATAAATGACCTATCGCATAACATTGTTGACAGCAAAGCTATACTGTTTGCAGATTACACCACAACATTAACTTCATCCAAAACCCTGATACACTCAGAGATAACGTAGCGACCCAGAATACAACCATCAAAAACTGGTTCACGGCCAATAAATTGACCTTAAATGAGAGCAAATCTCAATCACTAGTATTCACTCTACGTCATCATGAGAAAACTCTAGCTGATCCTGTTAAATTTTTAGGAGTATATATCGATCCTCACCTAACTTGGGAATTCCATACAAAAAAATTGAGCAAGAAACTCTCTTCCATTACCTATATGATAAGAAATCTCAAAAACAATGTTTCTTTGGATGTTCTCTTGACATCCTACTTTGCTTATTTTCACTCGAACATGACATATGCCCTATTAAGCTGGGGTCATTCGTGCCACCTAGACAAAGTTTTTGGAGTTCAAAGACGTTGTGTGAGAGTAATTGCGGGTCAATCCTACAGGGACTGTTGCAAACAAAAATTCAAAAAACTGAGCATTCTAACAGTGCCTTGTGCATATATCCTCGAATGTGTTACCTACCCTCTCACATGCTACTGAAACGTGAACTACTGACCATATTATACGCTGATGATACATCATTCACTCTTCATATGGAATCAATCACTGACGTTGATGAGATTTTAGCAGACATTACCGCTCACGCAAAACAATGGTTTGACCGCAATGAGTTATTTTTGAACGAAACGAAAACGCAAACATGTCTATTTTCAAATAATCACAATGTCCATCGCACTGTCTCCCAGGTGGATTCAGTAAAATTTTTGGGAGTAAATCTTGATCCATCTCTTACCTGGACTGAACATATTAGTATTGTCTGTGGTAAATTGGCAAAATCAGTTTTTGCCATTCGGCGTATAGTAGCAACTGTGAACCAGGAAGCTGCTTTAACAACATACCACGCAATATTCCACTCAGTAATGAGTTATGGAATACTGTGTTGGGGAAATGCGAGTTTTACTCATTTACAAAGAGTCTTCACATTACAAAAGGCAGCTGTACGTAGCATTGTAGGAGCTGGATACACTGAACACTGTAAACCACTGTTTCAAAAATTAAGTATTATGACATTATTTTCACAAATTGTTTATGAAAACATCACATATGTTAAAAAGAATTTACACACATTCACAACACACTCAGATATTCATGCCTATAACACCCGTAATGGACATAAACTTGTGCCTTCTATGAAGAGACTAGATAAAAGTAAAATAATGGGTATTCCTCTGTTCAATTCTCTCCCCAAGGAAATCAGAGAATTACCATTAGAACCTTTCAAGAGAACATTAAAAAAAATTCTTATCAAAATCAGTCTTTATCAAATTAATGATTTCAGTGGATCACTTGTGGACTCACTTGCGGGCATCTAGTGTTCCTGTTAGCTGATTGTTTTGTTCTATTTTATTATTCATTTGTTCTATTTTATTATTCATGTGTTAGAATGTTGATTGTATTTTATGAATTTAATGTCGATTGTATTTTATGAATTTAATGTATGTTGTATTTTACATATTATTGTGTATGACCTGTCCAAAGTTTACTTATGGATGCAATATATTCTATTCTATTCTATTCTATTCTATTCTATGTAAAGAAAAATCTGGCATCATATAGTACAGCTGGAGATTCCTATGGTTATGACACAAGAAATAAAGACAAACTGTTCCTAAAATATCATCGCCTTGATAAGACTAAAAACGGAACTAGTTATTTGGGCCCAAAAATGTTCAATGCTCTTCCACATAGAATAAAAAATCTAAATGTAAATTGTTTCATCAAAACTTTAAAGAAATATTTTGTAATGAAGGTGTTTTACTCATTTGAGGAATACCTCAATAATGATTTCAGTGATTTGTCATCATATACTGATTAAGTCAAAATGCTCAATTATATATTATTATTTTAACATCTTTATATGTGAACCAGTTTTGTATAGTCTAACATGTATAAGTGTTTTAAATATTTTTAATGAATTTTAAATTTCTACTGACTTGTGTAATGTTCTAAATCTTTACTGACTTGTGTAAATACTTAAATGTATCTAAGCACCAATAAATCTATCTATCTATCTATCTATCTATTATACTTTGATAGTCATGTCCTCGAGATCACAAAGGTAGTTGTTTCTGGTCGCCCCGACCCTGGGCATAATGTTTGAAATCGTGCAAAGATGAGCATCGCCTGATGTCCATTACCTATTTTGATTCATTATAGTTTTAATGCCCGAACCTTGTTGGTGTCTAAAATCGTCTAAACAAAATGAAAGGAATTGGAGAAAAGGAAAGCAGAAATTCTACACTGCCTGAACAGGAAAATGAGGAAAATAGAAAGGAACATCGGAGACAGGTCAAGTAGTAAGATCAATAATTCATTTCAAAAATTGACAATCTTTCATTTTCTTTTGGAAAATGACAAGGCAGCTAGTCATTTCCACTCAAAACGTGACAAACCAAACAATTATCCATTTTCATTCCGAAAAGAATGAGCCAGATCCATTTGTATTCCAAATATGGGTGAACAAAAATGTCTGAACTATATTTCATTTTAATGATATAATTCAAGCATTTTATTACAGGGTTACTGTTCCAATATTTGTAATTGTGCGTTTATTGCTAGACTACTGATCCATAATCCTTTCGGGACAGGATGTAGTACCTGCTAAGTATACTAAAAATGAACTAAACATTTTTGAGGGTGGCTTTTGATTTTTTCGAAATATCGACAAGTGTATAAACTACCCCTTCGACAGCCTGCAACTCAATCATCCCTTGTTATATCATTGAAAAACCTTACTGTAGCACATATACCAAAAACTAACTGGGCTAAATATTTTTGAAGGGGGGTTTTGTTTTTTTTTCGAAATATCGACAAGTATAAACTACCCCTTTGATGGCCTGCAAATCAATCATCTCTTGGTTTATCCTTTCAGCCAAATATCAACTTGGCTAAACATTTTTGAGGGGGTCGTTTTAATATTTTATCCTCATCAAAGATCTCTTCGTATATCATTATAAATAAAGTTTTCCATTTTTGTGTTCAAACATTTTATGTTAAATTGAATACCCATTGCCATTCCAAATCCTCAGCCATCCATTACCCTCGATTTAGTTGAAAATTCGAAGAAATTTCGAATTTAATTTATTACCCAACGCCACTGGTCATTTGGCCGCCACATAAAAACGCCCGCTAGAAAATGCCCGCTAACTTCACACCGGTTAGCAGATTGAGGATCAAGATGGTTGAGGAACAGAAACAGAGAATAGTTTGGACCCAAAAGTAATAGAAAACATTTTCAAACGATTTGGCACATCTGAAATTGACCTGTTTGTGTCTTATCTAAATGAAAAATGCCAAAATTTTGTTTCATGGCACCAAAGTCCAGAGACGAACTAAATAGACACCTTCACTCTGATTGAAAATAAAACAATTTTTACGTTTTTCACCTCTTTCGCTCTCAAATAGAACTCTTAACAAAATTATTTCTGACAAAGCTGAAGGCATTTTGGTTTTTCCTATTTGGAGAACCGGCCGAATCTTTACTCCTTTCTCCTTCCAGAGGACCCCATCCACTGCTTTCAAAATATCCCGAAAGTATACTTACCAAAAGGAGTTCCACAGAATTGACAGCGACGATCTTCTTATTGCTCAGCCCTGCCACACGAAAACAATATAATTCCACTTATTTCAAATGGTAGAGGGGTGTTAACGTTCTTCTACCCTGAACAAACACAAATCAGGCTTCAGTACTTTATTCAATTTCCAGGTTTCTGGAGAAGGTGTTCAGAACTCGTTCTAGTTTCCCAAGATACAATAAAACCTGGGACTCACACCTAGTGCTGGCACCCCTAGAATCATTGAGTTTGAAAAATGTCACAATCAAGTAAGTCGTACTACTAGCTCTTACAACAGCACAACGGGTACACAGTATTTCATAAATAAGGATCTCCAACATTAACAAATTCGATAATAGAACTGAAATTCTAGAAACGTCAGCCCCCAATAAAACCGAACCAACAATGATATCCCCTTATTTTAATGGAAAACCAAATCTAGGTGTGGCTTCCATACAACGACTACTTCAAATAACATTTTTCAATAAGAACCTGTTTTCTTTAGACAATAAACGCATTACTCGCATTACATTCAAGTGACACATAATCTGAGAGATGAATCGGATTGCTTACTGATAAAAAAATAAAGACATCATCCAGCAACAACAAAAAACATAATCAAATGGATAAAAAGTGGTCAAAAACAAGCAGGTGTTAAAGGCAATAACATATGTTACGTCTCAACTTCTTATGTTTTTCATAGCCTGAATGTGGAAAATATACGAAAGGGTGGTCGGATAAATCGAACACTTTCAATAAATTTCATAATAAGCCCTACATTCCAATCAGTTTGCAAAATATTTCTTAGAGTAAGGGTGAACCTAAGAGCAACTCAGATTGTGTTAAGTTTTCGTATCGTTTATTCAAACAATAAGTGAATACTTGATAATGTGACTTATACATTTAAAAACTAAATGGAATATTTTATTACACATTGTGTATTCTATCACTTGCTAGGACCTCAGATAGGCTATTAAACTTCTTCAAACATCTATCTTTGTGATCTCGAGGATGTGGCTATTGAAGTATCAATCAATCAAATATGCTTTATTGTGCGAAGAAACAATTCTTATCGAAAAAGTCATTGTAGAGGTGCTAAAAGTTCAAACTTAAAACCTAAAGAGAATGAAAAAAAATTAAGTAATAAAAATAGTAAAAACACTAAAAATGCTAAAAACGGTAGTGATACAGGCATTTTAAAATGTACAAGCACAAATTAACAGTATGACATTTAAGTAAAATGATAAGCAGGTACAACCACATGATGCAAACATATTGAAATTGATACTCAAAATAAGGAGAAAAGCATATTTTAGTGCTAACGCTAGTGCTATTAAAAAATTCTTCCGTATTGTAGAATGGATGAATAAGAAGCAATTATTTTACAATTTTTTTAAATAATCCAAGAGATTAAATTTTCCTTAAATGTATTGGTAACTGGTTATACATTTTTAGACCGTTATAAATGAGAGATTCCTTAACAAGATTATTTTTGGGGATAGGTAAGGATAATCTCAATTTTTGCGAGGATCGTGTGTTATGGTATGAGGGCAGTGCATTATATTTGTTGCGATTCTTGTGTATAAGGCAGGTGGTTTCTAGAATGAATATCTAAGTAACTGTGAGGTTGATTTGTTGAAAATATAAACAGGATGTTCATAAAATCAGATGTTAGGGCCTTTTCAGAATATCTATCAGATGTAGTTCAATGTCCAGCGTGGCTTTAGCCGGGGAAGTAGTTGTTTTCTGTTAGACATTCACAAAAAATAACTTCATTTTAATCGTGGATTTTTCAATTCACAGAAAAATCTTTCTATCAATATTCAATTGAGAATATTTCCCTTTTTAACTGTGAGGATTCCATGATTTTTGAATAGATCTCTGCAAGAATCACTTTTTCACTTTACAGAGGGCCCTAATGGCTCTTTTTTGTACATCCTGCACCATTTGTAGTAGTTGTTTGCTGCACGCTCCCCAGAAGGCTATGCCATAGACCAGGTGGGACTCATTAGGGTAAAGTAAGCTGATTTAGCAGCTGTAAAACCCAATTCACGTGATATTATCCTGATGGCGTAACAACCTGATGACAATTTTTTGCACAACTTCGTGACATGGTCATTGAATTGTAATTTATTGAGTCCGAGACTCAGGGCAGAAAGCTCGCAGCGGAATGTTAATAGGTTTGTTTTAGTAGGGTTGAAGACCAGTAAGTTATCGTCACACCAGGTTTTAATTTGTTCGATGTCTTCTTGAACCTTGTGATGTAATGTTTGTTCATCTTTGTCATGCCAAAATATTGTGGTATCGTCGGCAAATAATGTATACTTACCAGATATATTAATTTTTGTGAGATCGTTTATATACAGTAGGAACAGTGTGGGACCGAGAACTGAATCCTGTGGTACGCCAGAATGAGTTGGCTCAGTTCGAGGGAGGTGGTTAGTTTTTACCAATTGAGAGCGATTTTCAAGGTATGATTTGAACCATAGCTGGCTGATTCCTTTAAACCCATAGTATTCGAGTTTGCTCAGCAGGATTTTGTGACTCACAGTCAAATGCCTTGGATAAGTCACAAACACTGCTGCAGCTGCCTCGCCTTCATTAATTTCGTTATAAACTTTATTAAGAAGGGAAAATATCGCGTCGTTAGTGTTCTTCTGCCTTTGAAAGCCAAACTGGGTTTTGCTCAAGATTTTATTTCTAAATATAAATTCCAAAATTGTCTTCTGAACTAATTTTCCAATTATTTTAGTCAATGTGGATATGAGAGATATTGGACGATAATTTGATGGGTCTGCAGGGTCGCCTCCTTTGTGAAGTGGTACTATAATTGAAGTTTTTAGAAAATCAGGAAAGACCTCCTGTTGGAGTGACTGATTGATGAGAGTTGCCAGGACTTCGAGGGCAGAATCCGGAAGGTTTGCAAATATATTGATTGAGAGTTCGTCCTGCCCTGAGGCTTTTTTATTTTTTATGCCGCTGATGATTTCTTTTAATTCAGATGTATGAGTTGAAACAAAATAGAAGTTTTCTTCGACGTAGAGTTTCGACATGTAATAGTCTATCTTATTTGTGGGTATCAAGTGTGCAGTTAATTTAGAAGCTACAGTGCAGTAATAGTTGTTAAGGGTATTTGGACTGAGTGGGTTTTTAAATGCAGTTTTCTGTTTTCCTCTAAGGTTGTTAATTATTCTCTGGCTTTCTTTGGACTTACTTATTTAAGGAAGTTTAATTCTGAATAATACGACATGGACATGTCCGAAGAGATCACAACCTACCCTAATAGCCTATCTAAGTATGAAACATAAAACTATAATGAATCAAAATAGGTATTGGACATCAGGCAACATGATCTTTGCACGATTTCAAACATTATGCAAAGGGTCGGAGCAACCAGAAACAACTACCTCTGTAATTTCTTCGGATGTGGCTATCTAGCTACGTCTTATCTACATATATATTTTCAACAGGATGTAGAACTCGTTAAAATAAGTCATTTTACAAAAAAATATTTTTAGTCAAAATTTGTAAAACCATTTGAAACCTTTGAAAATTTCAGAAAATTCAAGAACGGTACTGGCAAAATAACTTTTTGTGGAGTAATGCCAAATTCATGTGATAGCTTTTCACTTTTGCGATCTCATTTGACGGCTCACAATTTATTTCATCAAATACTATCAATGTAATATGCATTCAGTCTGTCTGGAATCATATCGATATCATCTACTTCCTCCTCATCGTTAATTTGTACTGAGGTAATTTTTCCAATTTCCTTTGCTGACAATAGTGATTTTAGAGTTTTCCACATTCGTTTTGCATCTCTTTTGCAGTCGTAAATTTTTTCCTAATAAAATAGTTGCTTTTGTTCCCTTATAACCCTTACCACATTATTTCTGGCTTGTTTATAACTCTCTTTATCCTAGGCCTTTTGTTATCTTAATAAATCCTATATTTTTTATTTCTGACGATCTCATTCCACCATTCTTTGTATTTGGGCTTTTTGTACTTTTCTTGTTTCGGAGAAGATTCATCCAAACATTGTCTGATAATACTGATAAAAAAATGGCATTTCTCATCAATATTGTCATGATGGTATACCCAGTTCACCCCCGCTAGTCTATTATTGATTTCGTGATAGTCAATTTTACCTCTGGTCATGATAGTGAATCCATCTTGTTTTTTATTAATTCCAAGATTAAGCTGAAAGGTAATTAAATAATGATCGCTTATTTTTGGTGTTTCGTGAACTTTACAATTGGTTGGTTGATTTGTGATCACTAGATTCATTATCACTAGGATGAGTAATACCATCAACAACCTGTTCAAAACCCATGTCAGATGTTGGATTTTTTAATCTCTTACTATAGGTGGTATTCGTTAACCAGTTTATATTGAAATCGCCGACAATTACAATGGGGCAGTTTGTGTCTGTCAAAGTCTTGATCCATTGCTCAAAATAGTTAAGGAAATCAACTTCGCTACTACTGGGTGAATGGTATAAACAAATTACATGAACGACCTTGTTATAAAATAATTTCAAATGTAACATCCAGAAATTCTTCAATGAAATTTGTTTCTTTGTGTGTAATATCTTCACCTCTTGCTTCAAATAAACTAACACTCTTCCTCTATGTCGGCTATCACTTTCAACCCTGATGGTTTGGTATCCATCTATGTATATTTCATTATCTCTAATTTCTTCAGTCAATCTCACCTCTCCTAAACAGGCAGCGAGCGGTTTATTATTAATGCATGTATTTGCATTGATTATTAATGCATGTATTTCGTCAAATTTTGATAATAAACTTTGTACATTCATGACCATTTCCATCATTTCCAAGTGTTTTTGTCGTCGGACGATCTCCAACTTCTCCACTTCTTCCAGTTTTTCAGCTTCACTCAATTCTTCCATCAAAGATATCTCATATTGACTCTTCCTTGTTTGATTGTGGTATAATGTTTCATTGATTCCCGATATATTTGGTGTTACGCATGAGGATTAAATTTGTTTTTGTTTTTGTGGGGAGTTGTTGGTTTTTTTTTGTAGAACAAATTGGAATTATTTGATTCCTTGTCACAGATTGTCCATATATAATATTTTTAATATGTTGCCCTACCAGCACTTTTCAGTAGTATTTCATAAAAATCATTTTTCTTACAAAAAACGATTTGTTGTTGAGTATTGAAGTCACATTTAAATAAGTTACCGACTCATTCTTCAAAGTGCATTTTTATGTTGTGTTTGTTGATAAATTTATTCAGTACTGATCTATTTTTCCATAAAGGTTCTGACAGCACAATTAAATTTGTATACACACTTATTTGTTTCAATATGTCAAATACTGCTTCGTGAACATTAACTCCTTTTATCATATTCACCAAGCCACCCATTATAATAACATAGCCTTCTTTTCCGTAGTGTTTAGTTATATTTATTACACTCTCCAATATTTGGTCCAACAATGCATTATGTTTGATTATGGAAGTTACTGAATATTCATTGTTACACATATTTCTCAGTATAGTGGCAAAGTCTGTAGCACTGCTATCACCCAATATAAGAATGTTATTTTTATTTTCAACGTCTGGTGATACAGTCTTGCCATTATTCATATTATTTTTTTTGTCCAGTTTGGGAGCTTTATGTTTACTCATAGTTTTTTTATGCATGTTTGGGATTCCCTCTTTACTGGTGGCAGCTGTATTTGTGTACACTTTTTTAATACTTTCAGTTTGGGTGCCCACTGTTTTTTTATCTCCCTCAAAAACCCTACGGTTGTTTTTTTTTCATTTTATCAATACACTTTTTCAATTCCTTATTTTCGGACTCCAGTCCAATTATTAGATTGTTTTCATCCTCTTCATTCTTCACTGCCTCCTGGGAAAAAGTATAATTTTACAATTTTAACTTGTCTATCAATGTACAGTTGTGTGCATAAAAAAGTCGTACATCAGTTATAGGCTATTGTGAGTCGGGCTTGTCAATCTTAATTAAACTTCTTATTGACAAGTAATGGCTACTTTGTTGCTGTATCAATCGGACGAAGAACATGTCCTTCTAGTGTCGAAAAGTTGTAATTACTCCGGTATGTACTATCATAGAATAGTTTACGTGTGTCTCAAAGACATCGCAATATCTTACATAAAAAAGTTGTAACGTAGTCGCTGTGACCACAAGTAGCAAGTTTGGTTGTACTAATGTCGTAACGCTAGCAAAACAGAAAAGGATATACACTGAGTGCATAAGCATTCCGCTAGTTCCGCCGAATGGAAAACGCTAGAATAACTGACAACTGACATTTACAATAGAGGTTATGTTGATGTTGAAAAGTTATATTTAAATATTTTTTATTTATCACTCATCAGATCATTCAATGCAGTGTGTGGAATTTTGTGAACTAATGCCCAGTTCCCCAATTTTTCTTTGAACACAAAACATTTTTCCAAGTGTTATTCATCACCCTCATCCATACTTTCTCCTTCAAAAGCACTTTCCACAGTGATACTCTCTGTGGTTGGTTCTGAACTTGTTCCAGGTACATTTTCATCTGGGACTGGATTAACTTAATTTTTTGCAGTGTCCCGATAGACTGATTAATTATTTCAGATGTTAATTTTGTTATATTTTTTTAAATGTTTCTATACGCTCCAGTTCTCTTGTAAGGCAGATTGGATTTTTGTTTTGTCATTTTAATTATTTATACGGAACTGAATATTCTACATAAATAGCACAATATACCTAACCAACAAAAATAACATAACCAACAAAAATAATCTAACCATAGATACATGATGTAATCATTACGACCAAAGTTCATCAGTTGATAAAACTACATTACATGAGTACAAATTTAGTCGTAGAAACGTTTCAAAAATCTATTCATTAGAACCACATATGTTCATTGTCATTCTTTATTGTACTCTCGTTATATCTACTACACGACGTCATAGCAACGCCTAAATTTAACTTTTTGGTTCTAAAACATTACAAATACGTGGTCTTTAAGACGGTATAAGAAGTCAATATGTTAATTTTATGACTCTGTGCTACTTGGGTATATCACCTGATTGTTCGTAGCCAGTTGTCCTAGGAAGAGTTTGAAGTCTAGACTCACAAGTTTGTGACTTTAGAGCTTTCAGTACTGCTTGGCTATCTGATAGGATATAGATCTTTGCCCCCCTGAAGCCTTTTCCAAGGCATTCTTGGGCGCAAATTTCTATAGCATGGGTTTCTACTTCAAAAATTGTTGGGGCTTTGCCTAGGGATTTTGAGAGCCTAAAATTAGGACCCGTTACTCCTACTCCAGCCCTTTCGTCCATTTTGGAACCATCAGTATACCACACTGATGCATTCTTTTCTAGTTGAGGCCCGTTCGTTGTGAATATATGGTGGTTGCTCATAACCACTTCCTGATTCACTTCAAAGTCGTGCCTAGCTGGCATAATATCTGATGGCTTGTACCTGGATTCTAGGGGAATATTTTCCAGAATCTTCAGATGTCCAATCAGATTTTCAGCCTCCAAGTTTGATACCTGGTGCAGTCTTAATGCACTATTTGCAGCTTCTTCCATTATGTCAAAATTTTTGTCAAATGTGTACCTGTACTACTTTTTTGTGAAATCTGGAACATCATAGGCAGGTTTACACCATACAAACCTTGTACGACTTTTTTATGCACACAATTGTACTTTTCTGGGTGTTGTCCTGTGTCAATGTTCAATCAATTTCAGTCTTTCTTTCTCATCTTCCATCAGGTTTGTTTCACTTTCATTTTAACATGTGATTTTATGCCCTCCCAAGAACTTTGTATTCCTTATTCTGCTCAGACATCTCTTATGGTATATATTGTAACATTTTACACACACACATAACTTCTTATCCTTACAATACTTATATACGTTTTTACAGGAACTTACTGATTCTGAACTTGTCAAGTCAGCCATTTTGTTTTGTCTATTGATTGATTTGACCCATTTCTGTCCTGGTTTTGTAGATAATGTAGGATTCGATTTATGCCTGTAATGTATTTCACCAGGAATTCTGAAAAAACTCTCATTGTTGCATTGTTTTCTACTTCCACAGTTGATCATACAACGAAATGACATCCTGGAGAATCATTCTTGATTATTAATAAAATCATTCCAAAATCCTAGTCTGCATATCCTTATTTATAATACAAATTGTTTATAGGAGATAACAATACAAACTCCAATATATGTTTTTAACACTCGAAACTCAAGAACAACAAATTAAATTTTAACCAAACAAGTAGGTCAGCAAGTAGCTATCGTGTGTTTATGTACTTCAACTTGAATGTATTATGACAGTAACTCGGAGTATTGTTCCCGAACAAATATTCCATCCTTAGGACATCTAATAAAATATACCGGACTATAATAGGACCAATTTAATGGGCGAATTTTATGCATTTGTTATTTTTAGACTTTTATATAGGTGATTTTTGGTAAATTGATCTACTTTGACGAGTTCTACATACTGTTGAAAAATATTCCCCACCTTTGAGAACACCCTATATATATACATATATATATATATATATATATATATATATATATATGAATAAGTAAATATATATGTACAACTCACTTTATATATTTGTGATATTAATTTATTTTTAGGTCAATTATAACAAGTTACATCGTGGACCTGAAAGACCCAAAGTCAATCAAGGCATATCCATGAAAAATCGTGAAGTAAAACATGTTCTCATTGACAACTTGGACATCGTAGAACACACTGGACAGTTGAGCAGCTCACAAAGTAGTGGTGGCACTTTGATAGAAGATATGACAAAATCATTGCCAGATGTTAAAAACAAAACAAACTTAGGTTTGTCACCCCCTTTGTCTGTGATAGATTCATTTTTACCTATGTCGGGTGAGAAAGATTATACAAAGTTACCAAAAAAGACATTCATAGAAGATGGGGGTATGAGTGTGCTTCCCATGACTACGGGTTACTTCCCAAAACCCATGAAAGGACAAAGTTTGCTCTCTTTTTTAACTTCTAGCCAATTTGCTAGAGCCAATGCGGAGTTGGACAGGGAGAATGCGCATTTCAGCATCTCGGAAGCTATTATCTCAGCTATGGAACAAATTAGGTGTAAGCAAAATTTCAAGATTGTGGAGGAGCAAATGGATGAAAGTGATCCTGAGATCATGGACCTCAAGCAGAGGATAAGGCTCAGGAGGACTCAGAGGGCAATGGAGAAACATAGGAAAACATGGGCAGCTACTTTGATGAGTGAAGACAAAACAGAAAGTGAGCATATTATTACATATACAAAAATGTATTCATCAAATAAATAATATATGGTATGGTATTACAATTATGATATAGAATTCCACAAACAGTTATAACAAAATATATATTCAGTTCAACATCAAGAGCTTTAAAGGATGTTTGTATATTTCAAATACATAGTCTTTTGTAATGCAAATATTTTATATTTATATTTGGCGTTTCAACATTTTTATATAATATATAATATATATAATATATATATATAATTTGTCTTTAAAGGAATATTATTTTCACTGAGTAATTTATAGGCTTCAATGCATTGACTGCTATAAAGACCAACCCAGCAGATTGTTTCGGAGCAGATGTCCCTTTTTGACAATGCTTATCACTTGTTCTTCATTATCCATGATAATTTTTATTGCACGTTTTTTGTTGCCGTTGAAATTGCTTAAGCGATAGAATGATTAGCTTTCCATCCTAATATTGGCATCTACTTCTCCCATCACTTGCGTTATCATTCTTTTATCCGCTTCTTTATTATCACTGTCCTCTGCTCCAAATATCAAGAGATTATTTTTTCTTCTCATCCTTTCGTTTATTTCTTCGATAAAGCTTTCCTCGAATTTAGTTACTTGGGTATCTTGAGTTTTTGTAGGGATACTTTTGTTAGTTTTGATGAAATCGTCTATATGTTGGCGAAGGTCGGCAATTTCAGTTCTCCACATTGGGACCTGGAAGAGCCTGTTTCGAGAGTCCTCACAAAAAACAATAAGCCACGCTTCTTGAGTTGAAGGCATTTGGTCTCTGAAGCTGTAAGACCCCCGCATTTTGTACATAATGGTCTCTTGCAACTATCACAATTCCAAATATCGTAGTATTTGTTGGTATTGCACTTTGAGCAAGTAGCCATTTTCTAACCTAACTCTTATATAAAGAGTCAACATAGATAAATTTCAGACCAAAGTGTCTATGATAGAAAAAAATGCTCATCAAATAATTCAGCTACCTCATGAGGATTGTGAACAACATTGGAGTTATGATTGATGGTTACGGCGTTTCTCACACAAAAATGTGTTTGCTATCCTAGTTCTTTATATTCCACGTTTCTTTGGTTTTACTATTAGAATTATTAATTTTCCTAAAGTAATAGTTGGTCTTATTATGTCTGTTAGTTTTCTTATGCTCTTTCAAACTATCTTTATACATAGTCATATTCTGCTGATCAATTTATTGATAACTATTGATGACGTGGAACATATCTCTTAAGTGTTTGCTCACCTGGGTAGCATCGTTTGTTAACCAATTATTTGTGCACTTTTTAACTTTTATATTTTTTATGTGGCATGATATATTGTAGTAGTTAGTATTATTTACTAGGTAATCAATGTTAAAGTCCCCACAAAAATTATGTTTCTAGACTTTTTCTCGGCAATTATCAGTGCCTCCAATAAACAATCAAAATATATGCAGTAATATCGACAGCCTTCCCACCAACTGTTTTACGACAGACTGCACACATTTCAATATGAGAATCTGTGGCTAGTTTATTTATAGATGGAATTTCATTGAAACTGATACTACCATACCATACTGATATTACCACCTGTTCAAACCAAATATAAATCCGAAGGGGCATCTAACAACATTTAAGATCTTAATATTATTATTGATAACTTCCTCCATTTAAGGCTGTCTTCTGATCACGTTGATATGATTTTTCCTCCCCACGAAAATTTTGAAAAAAGATGAAGTCTGCTTTATATGATCTATAGAAACTTGCTCCTTTTAAATCTCTGGTCAATTTCTCAGAACAAAGGAACAACCAAATATTGCTCCTCGAATAAGATTTAAGCAACGAGAGCATTATAAATGAACAGTCATTTGAAGAGAGTTTGTTATGATTTAGCCAATTTTTCTCATAAAGCATTGCTATTATTGATTTTACCTTTCAGTCGGTTGCAAGTTGTATCATTAACTATAAGAACCGTATCATTAACATAAGATATTATAGTGCCATCACTAGGAGAACTGTTCCTTGTGGCACTTCAATTTGAATAGTTCTCTGATCACTAAGTTAGTTTCTTATGCTCAGTTTTGCTGTCTGACCAGTGGTTTTGCTGCAGTCATTTCACTTGTGCTCCCAGTCATTGTTGATAATTTTCATAGTTTAAGTTCCTCATATAACTTGAAAGTGGTATCAAACTCTGCAGAAAAGTCTGATACACATGTTATATTCATCATTTTGAAACTGTAAGGCGCCTTTAAACAGAAAGTGCAGTTCTTTTGCAATAACTTGTGATAATAGTGAAGAAAGATAAAGAGTTCAAAACAAAAAAGGTCTATCTGTACCTGCTTGTTATTGGACCATTGGCGGAGCAACATTATTTTGCCTACAATATGGAAATTTGTGTTAAGTGCAATAAAAAGTTTGACAATGGTCAGTTATTTGCATGTGATAGTTGTAAAACTATTACTGTGCAATGAATGTAGAAATTTAACAGAATCCTAAATAAAATGTATGCAGTTGAAAACCAGGAGAAAACTAAAATTTTTTTGTGAGCAGTGTGTCAAGGAAATATCAGAAATCAAAGAACACACACACAGACACGGAAGAAATCTTTCAGAAATGCTAGACAGGCAAAATAGAGCTTCAAACATTATAATGTTAATGAATTACATAAAAATTCACAAAATGAACGGATCTCAGAACAAGCAAGCAGTTGAATACATTTTAGAAGATTATAATGCCAACAAAAACAATGTTAAACTGTTTAGGCTTGGAAAATTTAATGCAGCAAAAATTAGTCCAATTAAAGTTATTCTGAGCTCTCCAGAGGACGCTAAACTTGTTTTGAAAAATAAAACAACTAAAATCCCAGGAATGAGAATACCTATCTGGAGACCAAACCAAAGCACAACAAGACTATTTTAAAAGCATTAAAGCCAAACTTGATGAGTAACTACATAAAAAATGGTGATGATTCAAAAACAATAAAGTTTATCAACAATAAGCCAACCATAGTCAATAAAAATGTTACTTCACAACGAAAAAACCTATAGATGGCCCTAACACCTCTTCACTGATATCATCTACATGAACGCCCAAAGTCTGTTGAACAAAATCGATCAAATTCAAATAAGCATTTTGTGCTACTCTCCAAAAGTAATTCTAGTAACAAGAATAACAAGTGAAATTGAAGATTCAGAAATCAAACTCGATGGTTATAATCATGTTCGATGTGATTCTCCAAATCGGCAAACTGGGGGTGTTGTGATCTACGTGAAGAATAGTCTGCAGTTTTCAATAAAGAAGACTTACATATTAAAGGATAATTATTGGTGTAAGGTATAAAGGATACATTTTGGTATGTGTCAATGGTTAGTTGGATGCCTTTATCATTCGCCATCTAGTTCAAATGCGTTGCATTTTGGTGGGAGACTTTAATTTATATTTTTTAAATTACAGTTTTTATGTAAGAAAAATTAAAGCTATGTTTCTACAATATGAAATTAATCAATTAGTACTGGACCCTACCAGAATTACAAACGACAGTCAAACGCTAATTGATTATGTACCAGTTAATAATAATTATGCTAATTGTTTTGTTCATTCTACACCCAAATTAAGTGACCATCCTTTAATATCTATCTGTCTCAAAAATAATAACATAAATGAAAGTACTTCTATCAGAAATTATAGAAATCTAAGTCAGCAAAATTTGGTTAAAATTAAACTCTCATGTTATTGGGATACAAATTCAACAGATGTAAATGTTATATATCAAATTTTTTTAAATAACTGTCAATCAGTTATTAATAACGTAGCATCAATTCGAGGCTACCATTACATAAATAACATACCATGGTTTGACAACGAAATTCATAAAAAATAAAACAACTTGATAAAACATATAAAGATTTTGTATCAACTGTTGACTCAAATATAAGTGAAAAATGGGAAGAATTTAAGAAACAAAGAAATGAAGTAGTGAATTTATTAAAGAGGAAAAAAGTACAATATTTCTTTTGAAATAGTAGATATGTATAAAAATAACTCTCAACTTATGCGGAAAACGTTAAAAAAGCTGATAAACTTAAATTGCCAAAACTTTCCGAGCTGTATAGAATTCAACGTAACAAACCAGATGAATATTGTGAAGAATAAAACTGAAATAGTAAATGAATTTAACTACTACTTACCAGTATTCAGCAAGTTGTTGATAGTATTGATAATGTCGATGACTGGAAATACTATAATTATAATTTATCTAATTTTTCCCAGTTTCACTTATTATTGATGAATAAACTACATCTAATTATTAACTCCTTAGATAACAAAAACAACATCCATGAGATCTTGAATTCCAAAATGCTGAAAGTCATTTTTGAAACCTGCGGCCATATCATTTTAAAGCTTTTAAATACTTCTTTTCAAACTTCTAAAATTCCCAATTCTTTAAAAGTTAGTCGTTCCTATACCAAAAGTAAACAATACAATCAAGGCCAGTGAATATCGACCTATAAATACATTAGAATAGAATAGATTTATTTCCAGAAAACATGATATACATGTATAGGAACACTCGAGTTTTTCACAAATATACACTTAATAAATACATAAAAAGTTTCTAACAGAAATAGGTACATGAATAAACACAAAACAGGCATAGCAAATAATAAAAATACAAAAGTACAAAACATTTTTATCAAACATTATCAGTTGGGGCTAAATGATTATTGGTAAGGTATTCGTTAAGTGAATAGTAAGCTTTAGCAATTAAGATTTCTTTCATTTTATTTTTGAATATTCTTGAATTGGAATTTGTATTTCATTTGGAAGCATATTGTATAGCACCCATGTAGTAAGCACTCTTTTAGAATAAAGTTGCAAAATTATTGTATTGGAAGATTGTCGGGTTTGGGAGTTGGCGAAATGATAATTTTTTTTGTTATTATGTACAAGGACTAGGACATTGTATATATATATATATATATAACTTGGTAATGTAGAATATTACCCATAGAAAAAATTCTTGAATTAGCTGTGTACAATCAGGTACTTGAACATGTTGAACAAAATGAAATTCTAATGAATAATCAATCAGGTTTTTGAAAAAATATTCTTGCGAATCTACATTACAACTTACTTTGTCTAAATTCAAAAGATAAATTGATAACAATAAATTTGTTGTAGTAGTTTTTCTTGATCTGAAGAGGGCTTTTGAAACGATTGATCGTAATATTCTTTTGATGAAGTTAAAAGCATATGACATTAATGGTAATGTTTATCAGTGGTTAGCTGAGTATTTATCTCATAGAAAACAAACAGAGTCCAGGATAACATCTCACAGGAATCGGATATAAATATAGGTGTACCACAGGGTAGCATTTTGGGATCTTTGCTTTTTATTCTATACTTAAATAACACAAACTTGTTCATTAATGTAGACTTTGTTAACTTATTTGCAGATGATACACTATTGGCATGCTATGATACAAACTTAGATAAAGATATCGAGAAAATGAATTCTACACTTAAGGAAGTTAATGAATATCTCAAATAAATTGAAATTAAATACAACGAAAACTAAAGTTATGATAATAATCTTTATTTAAATGAAGTAAATCTGCAAATTAATATTAAAAAAATTGAAATTGTGGAATGTATTAAATATCTCGGTTTCCAGTTAGATAATATATTACTCTTTGGCAACCACTTTGATTATGCTTGCAAAAAAAATATCTAAAAATCTATATTTTCTTTCAAGAATTTCGAGAAATGTATCCACTTAAACAAGAATCACTGTATATAATGCGATTATTCAACCTCACTTTGACTACTCTGCTTCTATTATTTTCCTTTTCAATCTAAATCAAACATCACAACTACAAAAACTTCAAAATGGAGATATGTGTATAGTTCTAAAAGCGAGTAGATTCACGGAAATAGGAATCATGTTACAAACATTGCAGTAGCTTTCAGTTTTTCTGTGGTTGTATTACTTAACAATGATCTTTATATATAAAATACTGAATAACTTCATACTTTAGTGAATTTATTAATTTGAATTTAGATGTTCATAATTATGCCACAAGAAACAACGCCAATTTGTATGTATATAGAACGAATAAGGGAAGTGCCATGAATTCTTTGTTTTTTAAAGGCTTTGCTACTTACAATAAACTATGTACCATAGTTAAATCTAGTCCATCATTAAGCATTTTTTAGAAACAGTATGTTTGATGAAATAAAATGTTCGAAGAATATGTTAATTATTGAATTGAAAACATGGACGAGCATTGATCTTAATTGATAATTTGACACATATAATTTGTATTCTGTAGTTGTAGCATGTAAAAGGAGTAAATATTGGGCTACATATATGTGAATAATAAAGTATTGTTGTTGTGATCCTTCGAAGTAATAAAGTTCCTCCAAATTTGCTCTAGAATAATTATATATTATAAAACAGTATTGAGTGACTAAAAATATTAATATTAAATATCAATCATACCTACCAAAGTTTCAAGTGTTCAAAACATATAATCTAATCTTCAATATTAATTGCCTTGTATTTAAACTAAATTAGGTTTACATGTATTCTGTAAAAAAAAAACTTATTATTTTAGATTAACTACCTACTTACTGTTTAATTTATATATATATATATATATATATATATATAAAAAAAAAACATATATTAACCATTTGAGTGAGATCTCTTATTTATTGTTTTAATATCAATAAAATTAAAAAATAATATAAAAAATTTTTTTAATTCCACCTGGTAACATCAGTTGGTACTAATCTAACAGTTGGCAACACTTTAACTATTTCCAAGTGACACCTGTCAGGTGTCGTTGGCTTAAATATAATTTCGAGATTCATTCCTAACTGTCAGTTTCACTTGTCACACCACGTAGAGTACCCATTTATATTTATATAGTTATTTTAAACAACGCTAATGTGGTTGTAGTAACTTTGAACTTCGTTTTATTCCTTGATCTACGTTTTTTTTCCTTTTATATCACTATGTCAGATGAATATATTTAACATCATTGAAACCAACCTCAACAAAGTTTTAAGTAGCATAATGTTTCGCTCTTGAATATGTATTACTATTGGTTTTTTTCTTATATTGTAGTCTCCCTGATGATGGAAATAAACATTTCCGAAAGCTTGGATAAACTTTAAAGAGTTTACTTTTTCATTGCTGCTTACCCCAATATATATATATATATATATATTTATATATATATATATATACATATATATATATATATATATATATAAATATATAAATATATATATATATATATATTTATAGTATTTTTTTGTATATTAGGGTAACCTATTTCAAAAAATATTTCTTCTTCTCTTCACTTGTTGCTGCCGCCTATTCCTCGAGTGATTTTCGAAGATTTTCAACACAGTACCACGGATACCGTGTACATCGAGTAGTTTCTTGTGAGGTATTGTGCCAAAGGCCTTCGCAAGGTGAAGGAATACATCCCAGCATTTATTGTCTATTTTTTAATATTGTTAATTTAATCAAATCTAGCTTCAGTAGAACTAATTCCCTGTTGAAAACCATACTAATTGTCAATAAGAATCTGATTACTAGTATGGTAGTCATAACCTATTTTTAAGGCACTTCTCGAAGATTTTGGAAAACATACTTATTAAACTAATTTGTCTGTAGTTCACAATATTCTTTTTGTTCCCTGATTATATCAATTGACCTATATTTTTGTGCACACATTTTGACAGTCTTAGCAAATTACATTGAAAATGGCGGCCACATTTGTGATGTTAAGTGAAACATCCTGTATATTTTTGTAGTTCACTTTAAACCATAAAATTTTGCTAAGCTACTATCAGAGCCGAACTCATTGCTAGTAATAGTATGAGTTTCAAAAAACTATTCTGAGTGAGTTGTCATGTTCAATATTTGTTCAAGTTCTCTTAAAAAATACAAAGCTTGCACCATACACGACTGATTGACCTATTACGTCACTAGCTTTAATTCAGGAATTCCCTTCTATCTCCCATAATAAAAATGTAAACCTATTTTTGAATAATAAATTTGAAATATTGCATGTATACTTTCTTCTAACTCAGTTGTGTCTTTGGGCAGGTCCCAATGAGTGGCGTTGGACAGGTGCACTCCTCTTAAAATCATTGGGTTAGTGCTCTTGATAATTGTTCAGGATAAATGATGATTTCAATGATTATTATTACAAGGTTGAAAGAATGCCATTTGCTTTTATTAGTGTGAAACAAACCAGAGATAATCTTTATATGTAAAAAATGGCAGTCACAGGAATGAATAAAAACTAGCAAGGCATTAACTGAATAAATCTCGGCTTACATTAACTAAATAACAAATTTGAATCCTATCATCCAAAAATAAAAACCTCCCTGATGTTGGGAACAATAATATCAGTTGTTTTCCATTGTCCCAAATAGACAGAATTGAAGAAATTAAAATGCACTGAAAATTCGATAAACTAAAATTTGTTATCTTTACATTTCTCATATCCGTCTATTTGAAGATATTTGAAGAATATATTGTAAAATAATAACTGGAAATTGATAAAAATTATAGAAATAACAAAAAAAGTTTTCTACACTGTCTCTTCTATATACCTTATCTATGCTCGAAGTTGTTAGATTTTTGAGGATAGTATGAAAAAATGGAAATTTATAGTTAAAGAAAAAATTGATTTGTAGATGTAGTCGAAATTGTTAATTGATTTTTCCTCTACCATATTGAACAATAGAGATTCCATTTTTTTATCAAAATGATTCACAAATCTTTACTTGATATAAATGTTTTTATGTGAGCAGTTCTGAAATAATATCAATCCCATCTTAAAGCAACTACGAGTGCCAGCCCATGTTCAACTACCAGTGATTCTCCATCCGATGACACAAGCTCTGATTACTTTGAAGATCTTGAAATAAATCAATCCTCCAATCTCGAAGAAAATTCTGGTTTATCCATGTCAATGGCATCTCTCTATTCTGATGCGGATCTGGTTAAACGACCAAGAGGTGCTCCTGATGGTGCTTCCGATATATTATCTGCCGAAGGAGTGGCATTGTCATTGATTAGTAAATTCAGTGACAAACAGTTACCGAGGTGAGGAAATTATTTTCTTTCTATTTTTATTACAGGGAAAAATTTATGTATTAATTTTTAGACATAAAACTTTGCAAAGCATATGAATTGAGTGTTCAAATGACTTTTCATTCATGTCGTGGCAATCTGCGAGGATGTAGAATAGAATAGAATTTTATTGGGTACCAATAACAGCAGATTATTACAGACAATTATAATAATTGTGTGTGGTACAGGTCAAAATTGCAGGAAATATTTTCCATTAAGAAATCACAGGTTATGGGGGACAGCACAAAAAAATAAAAATGTTTTAGAATATGTAACACATTGATTGAGTCCCATCTGAGATACGGCACAACGTTTTGGGGTGTTTGCAATAATAATATGCAAAACATCTTGAATTCACAAAAAAGAGCAATTAGATATATCTCTAAAGCAAAGGCACGGGATCCATGCAAACGACTTTTTGTCCTACATAAGTTGCATACTGTTAATGCTATTTTCATTGCGGAGACAGTTTGTCTAATCAAAAAACACATAAATAAATTCATTACGGTTAACCGTTATCCTACAAGCAAGGAAAACAGTATCAACTTACACAGACCAAACTCAACTTTAGTAAAGGACTCCATTATTTACAATGGCTGCAAGATGTACAAACACTTACCTGTTTACGTTAGGGAGATTAACATTGTGGATAAATTTAAAAAGGCTGCTTACTTCTTGCTATGTAGCTGACCCTACTATACCTTGGAAGAATTTTATGCTGATTCCTTTTAATTCATTTTTATTTACTATATTTGTACTGCCTTGGATTATTACATCAATTAGCTTATATTACAAAAAACCCTATTATTTTATTTTACATATTTTACATGTTTTACTATTATATTTGTTTATTTATCTCCTATATGTAATTGACTTAGTTGTAGCTCATGACATTTTTAATAACATAAGTTAGTGCTTTGTCCACAAGAATGTACGTTCTTCATAACAGAGTTTTCACTATCTATATTTATGCATATGTGTTGACCATAGTGATCTGATATGTTTGGAGTGACAACAATAAATTTGAAACGAGAATATTGTCTAAACAGGTTGAGCTATCTTTGATGACTCTTGTTGGTTCTTGAATTATTGAACTTATATTATAACAATTCAGTAGATTATTCATAGTATCTCTATTTTTTTATTTTTTTGCCGTTATTAACATGTCGATGTTGAAATCTCCGGCAACTATTACTGCTTTATTACCTTGTGTGGCTATTTCCAATAATATATCTATGTAAGTTAAATCAGTTGCCGTGGGTTTTACACCACACATATAAAATATAAAACTACCATTATTGACATTATTCCTATCAGGAGAAATTGTTCTTCTAGAGATAATGGTTATTAATGGATTCAGTATCTCGACTTTGGTTAGGTTCTTTTGGAGTAGAGAAATAGCCGCCCCTTCCACTGCATCTATTGGGAGTTTACCTTCCCCCCGCTTCTGATGAAGTCGATGATCACTTTCGGTGATACCGTTTCCAGGTTTTTTGGCTCCAATTGCTCGTGGTCCATATAACTATAATCTCCTTTTTGATAATAAGCGACTCCATAAACAAAACAATGAGCTTCTACAACAAAAAATAGATCATTTAATATGTGATTCTAACAAAAAAGTACCCGATAAGGGTACAGTCTTACACTACAAAAACAACCAGGTGATTCATTAACCTTTTTACTTAGGGACGTGCCGATGTGTGTTCGTCCGCTTCCCGCAGGTGGTGATGGAACAGATTCTTCCTCATCTCTTTCAGAAGCACTATAATTTTCATTCATTATTTTCATCCAAGTTGGAAAGTTCAGAACCACCGTCGTTATTTGAACGAGTTGAATGTTTCGATTCTATACCTTCAAAGTCACTAGCGTCGCTATTCATTAGAATGTTATATAATTTTTGTTCAGTTAAAAAGTTTGTAAGGCATATTTGTGATGCAAAGTCACCTAATAAATCGTCAAAGCAAAATGACAACGAAATGAACGTGTAAATACACGTCAACAAATGCATAAAAAGTGCACATTTTTGTAGGAGGCGAAATGCAAAGGAGTGGGGCTGCAGGTGCCAACATGAAAGTTAACGCCTATACCAAGCATATTCTATACCGTTATCGTTCGCTAGCCGCAGTCCAGTACCTGAAACAAGCCCTTGAAAAAATACGTCTCCTGCACCACAAGAACACTAACACTTTGCGGGATTTTACGTCTCTCGCAGCGAAAAGGTTAAGGATCCAAATCCCAGCTGGTCTAGGAAGTCTAATAAATACAGGGTTGCCAACTCAACGAACTAATCATGTAAACCTGATACAAAGTCATCTGGCAAAGTGGATATTACCAGTGCTCGACTATAATGAATCAATTGATCTATGACAGCAATGATAATCCAAATACTGATGAAGACTTCAAGACTGTATTGCACAGAAAAAGAAAACCAATGAAAATTGCTCTTGGAGAAAAAGAAACAAATGACGACTTTGGCGTTTAGAGGAAATCAAGGCTTTATCAATACCATGTAAAACATCACATACTGAGATTTATTTTTTTACAAATATTTTAAAGATGAAAATGTCTATAGAAATTCGCAATTAGGAAACTTCCCACTGAGGAATCCCAAAGTAAATGCTTTATGTTTGGTATACATTTTAGCCTCAACCTGGCCCAAAAGTGTCACATACAAATGCTTTGGCTTCGGTAAATATCATAGTTATCAGAGACACAGCACATATTTTTGAATTTTTCTACTGAAGAAGAACATTTAAAATCAAAATAAACTTCTGAAATTGTTGCATTAGTGTGCATTACAATGTCCGGAGTATAGGAAATTGTGTCAACGAATTATGTGTACTTTTTGAGAATATATGTGGCCATGGGTTCACTGGGTATTTTGAATTTAACACTCGCATACTGGTATTGCTGCCCTGAGCACCATGGTGGTGTGTGCATTTACTCAGATATGAACTTCAAGCCCGAAGCTATTAGCGAACTAAATCATCTATCTGTATGTAGGATTTTTGAAAGCAATTCTGCAGAATTCTCGGTAACTAAGTATAAATTCTGTGTGATTTATATTTATCGATCACCTGATTAACTAAACAACCATGATCGAATGTATGGGAATAATCTTGTATACCTACAGTTTTTACGATTTTTTTTTATACCCAAGTAGAATATCACATTTTTAAACTCGATGTAGCTTGGTCTCGGGTGGGTTTGGTATATTTAATTGTGGTATAAAAAATAATTTATGTTTCATGGTCAAATATTTTTATTTTTGGGATTTTCTATTAGGAGTTGTCAGAAATTGAATTGGGAAAAGAAGTTCAAAATAAAGTGTCAATATGGCGACTAAAATCATTTCTATAATCTACGATTAGACTCAAAATCAATATGGGGTGGTTTTTGGACTGACGGATTGAAATTTTAAGATTTAACATGCTGGTAGATTTAGTAATTTGAAGACCACAGAAGAAGGTGATAGATTACATTTCTATTTTTTTTGCAGATCATTTTTGAAGTCTACAGTTTCTGTAAATGAAATATTTAGCTATTTTTTGTTCAACAATGTAACCTTATCTTTCATTTCAATCCTTTTGTCAGGCATGGCGTGGACTAATTTCATTGACTTTGATTAATTCACTTTGTAGAAGATGGATTTAAAGACCAACTTCTGTATAAGGTTAAAAAAAAAATTTTTAACTGCTTTCTTAGTTGTTTTTACCAACCCTCAGATGTTAATGAAAACTTGTACGAGTTAAGATCACAGGGGCCTTACCTTTTATAGTGGGGTCCGAAACCATTCTTAGGGACTTGAAACATTTTTCAACGGCTGTGGGAGTCAAACCTGCGTCGGGAGGAAACAGTGGTTACAAGACTAACGCTCATACCACTGAGCCACTGGCCCCCTTTTACTATTAATATTATTTTTTAATTTCATACTTATTCCACTTTTTTATGCTTCTGCAATAACTTTGTAATTAACAAACCACATAAATCAGACGTTGTTTTTCACCCATAACTGACTTCTGTCTGATAAAAATCTAAGTACTCCTTTAAATACCGGAGTTAGAAAAATGTACATTCTGATATAATTCTAAGATTATTCTGTTTTAATATGTAAATGCATTTCAATAACACTCTGTAAACAGAAGAGGGGATAGAACCAAAATGAACTTCTGCCTTACTCCCACTGTTTTTTTGTTATTACCTGACCAGAAATATGGGTAACACCAGTTTGTGTAGTATTTATAAAACCATAAATCTCTAGTTTTCTTAACAATATTTCAGGAGTATTTAACGTTGGCCTATTTCTGCGATCAATGCTAAACACCAACGCCAGTGAGCATATTTCCCCCAACCAGAAATTTTGCTGAATAGCCTAGTGTTTCCAATCAGAGGTAGGGATCTTTAACAAGCTCAACATCTATGAACTCGGGACCTCCATATTAACGTCCCCTCCAAAGGACGGTTTATCTATCACTATATTTCGTGCTCATTGATATAATGCCTTCAGCTGTGAATATGCACTGCAGTTATTCGGGGCTTTCTTAACGCTAGTATTTCCTGACAGCATTGCTGTCATAGGTATCGAAAGGACTCTCATCAACCTGACCAACCGGCCGGTGCCCCTATATTTATTATTGATCTCAATGAGTATTGCTATTTTCAGGGCTTCTGATCTGGAATGGTTGGTTTCGGAGGATGCTCCACAAGAACTGCCCCTTCCAAAGAGTTGGCCTGTCAGTCCAGACAGTCCTGAGGAAAATATTACTTTACTAAGAGGCACTGCTGAATGGGCTCCACCAAGACCACAAATAATTTTTACCCGGCACCCATCACCCTCGTAAGTAGATTGCAAACCCTGCATTCACTTTGTCTCAGAACAATGAAGATTTTGTTTGAAATTTTCAGGTTAATTATGAAAAAAGGCTCAACTATAATTTTGTTACAGTAGGAAGGGTCTGATGGCTAAACAGAATTACCGATGTGCTGGATGTAGTATGAGAGTTGCCCCAAAATATGCTAATCGATTCCGTTATTGTGAATATTTAGGAAGATATTTTTGCACTGGATGTCACACCAATCAATTAGCACTTATTCCAGGGCGAGTTCTACAGAAGTGGGATTTTAAAAGGTACATGTTAATATGGGTCAAAGGAGCCAGTAGCCAACAATGCTGGTATGAAAGTTTGCAGAAATGATTTTTTTAATTGTTTTTAGATATCCAGTCTCAACATTTTCCTATAGATTATTGGAGCAAATGTATACTGACCCTTTATTCAGAGTATTTGAACTGAATAAAAACATATCTAAGATAGCAAAACACCTCCAGTTTTGTAAAAGATACAGATTGGGTTTGTTTCATTTGAAGGATTTCATTTTTACCTGCAAATATGCAGAAATGTGAGTGTTAATACATTTTGTCATATTGCAATATTAAATTTGAATGTTTTCAGAATTCGTGAGAAACTTCAGCAAGAGATTCCTCATGTCATGTCCGAACCAGAAATTTACTCAATGGAAGATTTGGTCAAAGTTCGTAGTGGGGAAATGAATTCAAAGCTCAAATATCTGGTAGAAATCTGTTGCAAACATACAGCTGAATGTCAGGTAAAAAAGTTAAAAATTAATATAGTATAAATTAAGCTTAGAAATTGTTTTTGATTTTTTGAAGAAGACAGATCTCGCATTTGTTATTACAAATATAGTATTCTGCCGGAATTTGTCAGGTTATCTTTCCATATTAGAAACTAATCCCTTTTCCAAACATTTCAATCAATTATAGCCCTCCAAAATCTTCCATATCTGGAGTAGCTCTTTCGGAAATTATTCTGAATGAATTTACTATTGGTACTCTGCACTTGTTCACCCTGTACCCGATAACTCTGCATAAATGTTGAAACATTTTTTTTTGTTGACTCTCAAAGTAATTCATATATTAGATCATGCATTCCAAATACTCAAATTCTCACTGCCAGTGACTAATTCTGAATCAAATGAATTTTTTTTTATAAACTAAAGCCTGCACCCACTGATGATTTTTGTCACCGTGACTGTTTCGTCACTGTCACCATGGCTAGGGACCCCTAAGATGGTGCATGCACTTGAATACGTAATAGCTGGGTGACTTATTGTCGCGGGGTCTGACGACGGGCTAGTGACGCGACTATCACCGCTTCCATAGGTTAAAATTAACGTGCGTGCATTGGTAACGTAATGTCACCTCACGCAGCTAGTCGAGCTGTATTTAGATAACGTCTCTCTTCAGCAGAGATCTGATTCTTATATTTTTGTAAGATATGGTAGGTTTTAGTAAAAGTAATATTTCCTCGTCAAAACTTCTCATACTCATGTAGCGAAAAAATTGTCTGAATAAGCACGTCACTTTGCAAACGTGGTATAGAACTTTCCACTTATCGGTCTATCACTCCAACCCATTATGATGAACCCAATATTCTTTACAATTGTCTCTTTTGCTGTTTCTAATGACAAGTGAACAGACAACCGATTCCTCAAGATCCATATTGACGAATAACGAATAAATTGCGTGACTGTCACTGTAAGTACTCGCAGTTAAGAAATCTTCGGTGACGTTACAATGAATTTATTGTCACCCTGGCAAAAATCACCAGTGCGTGCAGGCTCTTACTGATAACAGAAATGGGAGGATGTGTATAACTCAAAAGATATATGCAGTTCATTCATTTATTTCTACAACTATCAAATATGATTTCTACAGTGGTTTTTCATTCGAGAAAGTGATACTCCAAAAATAAAAAAGCATAGTTAGTTCAACAAAAACATAAAACCAAACATTAGAGATAACCAAATTGGCCAAATCTACAAATAACTATGTGATGAAAGGAAGACATATAAAGAAATGCAGAAAAGATGTACGTGAAGATATAATTATGAAGGTTAAAAAATACAACTAATGTCAGTCGAGAAAGTTGGAAAATCACAAATAAAATAAAACATAATTCTAGTACTAGGACTTCTACTGAACTGACTATAAACCATGAAGTTATTTCAGATAATAACATAATTTGCGATTATTTTAATGAATGTTTCATGAATATAGAATCCATTGAACCAAATATGGAAGAATTAATATTATGCCCTTTTGTCAAAGACACATTTTTTCTTCATCAATCTACACCATGTGAAATTAAAGAAATGATAGAAAAAACTTTTAAAAAAATAACCAGCTGTTAGGCAAAATATTTGTTGATAGTGACATCATAAGCTCTCCTCTTTCAAATATTATAAATATCTCTTTCTGCACTGGGAAATATCCTGAGTTATTGAAAACATCAATTCCAATATATAAAAATAAAAGATCGAGAATTTATGTGTGTAATGATATATAATTCGTCGGTGAATTTACAAAGGGACGTATATCGGAACAAGGCGTTAATGGTTTTTTGGGGTAACAAAGTAAGTAAGTTAATTTTATTGATGCAACAGACACTACAGTGTATAGCATAGGTCATAAAAGAGGAACAGTAATATGCATGGCAAACTTACATCAAGTTTGAACTACGTTATAAAGAAATTGACAGAGCCAGACACATATATGAGAGGTTCGTAATCACACATCCAGAAGTGAAGCACTAGATAAAATATGCGAGATTTGAAGAGAATCACGTCTTTATACATATATGAACGTGCCGTTCAGTTTTATGGTGATGACCACTTAGATGAAAAATCGTACATTGCTTTTGCAAAATTCGAAGAAAATCAGAAAGAGCTCGACAGAGCAAGGGTAATCTATAAATATGCTCTGGACCACATACCGATAGACCAAACTAGGGAGTTGTATAAAGCATACACGATAAACGAAAAAAAATACGGTGACAGAAGCGGGGTAGAAGAGGTGATCGTGTCAAAAAGGAAATTTCAATATGAACAAGAAATTTTACAAAACCCAACAAAACTACGATGCTTGGTTTGATTATATACGTTTGGTGGAAGGGAAGGGGGATGTCGATGTCACTAGAGAAATGTATGGACGTGCTATTGCCAATATACCTCCTTCGAAACAAAAGCAATTTTGGAGACGTTACCTTTGGATAAACTATGCCCTATTCGAAGAATTGGAAGCTAAGGATTAGGAAAGAACCAGACAAGTATATAAAGCCTGCTTGGAACTTTTGCCACATAAAGTATTCACCTTTTCAAAAATCTGGCTACTCTTTGCCCAGTTTGAAATCCGCCAAAAAAAATTTGACTGCTGCATGAAAACTTCTCGGAATGTGCCCGAGAGATAAGCTTTTCAGGGGTTATATCGAAATTGAAATCCAACTGAGAGAATTCGATAGATGTCGCCGTCTTTATGAAAAATTCTTGGAATTCGGGCTTGAGAACTGTGTCACCTGGATGAAATTTGCTGAATTAGAAACTTTGTTAGGAGATATAGATCGAGCAAGAGCCATTTACGAGCTAGCCATAAACCAACCGCGACTGGATATGCCGGAGCTTCTCTGGAAGACTTACATAGACTCTGGAATTTCTCAAGAAGAGCCAGAAAATGCCAGACAGATATACGAGAGGCTTCTAGAGAGAACGTCTCACGTGAAAGTGTGGCTTTCATTCGCCAAATTTGAATTGAACAGCCAAACAGAATCTGAAATTAATGTCCGATTGGCTAGGCGGGTGTTTGAGAAAGCCAACGACAGCCTCAAGCATTTTTCCGAAAGGGCAGCAAGGGTACTACTACTTGAAAACTGGAGGGAGTTTGAAAAAACCCACGGAGACGAGTCGAATCAAGAGAAAGTAAACGGCAAGATGCCGAGGAGGATCAAGAAGAGGCAGAAAGTCATCGACGAAGAAAAACTATGAGAACTTCTTTAAAAAAACTACTATCTTCTGGAGTTTTAGAAGGAGAACGAAGAGGTGGCAGGAAAGAAACACAGAAGGAACGAGATGGAATCATTCATCAAAATATCATTAATCATATTGAAAAGTTTCCCAAAGTAGAATCACACTACTTTCGAAAAGATAGCAAGAGGCGATACCTAAATTCACAGTTATCGATTCTTAAAATGTATGAATTTAGACCAAAACAAAATAATTAAAAATCTGATTTAGACCAAAACAAAATAATTAAAAAGCTTATACAGGAAATTATTCAAATCTATGAATCTCTCTTTCCATCGTCCTAAAAAGGATCAATGCACATTCTGTATGACTTACAATAATGATGATGACTCTGTTAAATCATCACTTTTTTTTAACGCTGAAAATAGGGCTCCTCGAGGTTGTTACGGCATAGGCGCACCGTCTAAAAAGCCGTTATATCACCTAAAATAATTTTTTTATAGTATTAAATAACAATTTAAAAATTTGAATAAATTATGGTGTAATCTAGACACTTGAACGAAAAAAACCTTGTTAAAAAAAACAATTTTAAGTTCCTTTTAATTAACTAATTTTTTTCCAATTTTTTAAATTACGACATAAAATTTAAATAATTGGTCTATAAAATTTTCGCTTCTGGAGCTCTTTTATTTAGGTACTTAATAAAAAAAAAAAAAAATTTTTTGACAAAAAATGAAATTTCTAAAAAATGCTATCAAAATTTTTGTTTTTTTTAATATCTTATTATTGCTGTTTTTGCATCTAATATAGGTATTAATTAACATTGGAAAAAAATGTTTACGTCATTTGTTAAGAAATTGTTTATAAACAGACTATTTTGGGATTTAAAAAAAAAAATTTTCACCATCTTATTGCATAGGTAGAATTATGATTCAAAAAAAAATGTTTTCTTAAATAATTTTTTTTATTGTTTATATTCGTTTTTTTTATATTTCAATTGTTTAAATAATTAGTTAAGAAATTATTTTATTCTTAAAATTCATCATTGACCTTTTTCAATGAATTAACAGAGAAATAAAAATTTTGTATAAATAATTTCATTGTTTATTAACTTAACAATTTGTTATAAACAAATAATATTAACCGTTATATTTTTTTCGAAAACTTAAAAAAATAACGAAAACAACTATGTATAACAAAGTATAGGAAAAAAATTTGTTGTATTTTTTACAGCATTGTTACATATTATATGATAATGAAATTACAGCCGTTCCATAATTTGTCAAGTTATAAATTGTTATAACTTTTGAACTATAAGAGATACGGCAAAGGACATTCAAGTGATTTTTATAAAAGATTTATTTATCTTTAAAATGAATTTAAAATCGATTCTGTAACCATTGTTTATCAGTTGTTATAATTTTTTTAAAAATTTTAGATTTTTTTTATATTTTTTGAAATTTCATTGCTTATAACTTGTTAAATAATATAGATACACTACGGTTTTTTTTCTATGATAAAATTTTCCTAATTACGTATAAATTATAGCAATATAGATTTTTGTTTAAATAATATACTAGTTTGAATTTATACTTACCTAATTTACATTCGGCTATTGATCATTTTCATTCATTTATCACTAGAATTATTAATATTCTGCTAAAGTTTAATTATTTATTTACTAAAATAATATTTACTAAAATAATAATTGAATTTATTTTCTAATTTTTATATTTTTTTCAAGTATATTTTCTAAATTATTTTATTTTTATTATTTTTATTGCTAGAAACTTAATAACTATACTATAAATTCAATTATTATTTTAGTAAATATTATTTTAGTAAATAAATAATTAAACTTTAGCAGAATATTAATAATTCAAGTGATAAATGAATGAAAATGATCAATAGCAGAATGTAAATTAGGTAAGTATAAATTTAAACTAGTATATTATTTAAACAAAAATCTACATTGTTATAATTTATACGTAATTAGAAAGATATTTTATCATAGAACAAAAAAGTTCTTGAGTCCGTAGCTGTATCTATATTATTTAACAAGTCATAAGCTATTAAATTTCAAAAAATATAAAAAAAATCTAATTTTTTTATAAACAAATGCTTATAACAACTGATAAACAATGGTTACAGAATCGATTTTGAATTCATTTTAAAAATAAATAAATCTTTTATAAAAATGACTTGACAAATTATGGAACGGTGTAATTTCATTATCATATAATATGTAACAATGCTGTAAAGAATACAAAAAAATGTTTTTCTATACTTTGTTATACATAGTTGTTTTTGTTATTTTTTGAAGATTTCGAAAAAAAATATAACGGTTAATATTATTTATTTATAACAAATTGTTAAGTTAATAAACAATGAAATTATTTATAAAAAAAAATTATTTCTCTGTTAATTCATTGAAAAGGGTCAATGATGATTTTTAAGAATAAAATAATTTCTTAACTAATTATTTAAACAATTTCTTAACAAATGACGTAAAAATTTTTTTTCCAATGTTAATTAATACCTATATTAGATGCAAAAACAGCAATAATAAGATATTACAAAAACAAATTTTTTTTTATAACATTTTTTAGAAATTTCATTTTTTGTTAATTTAAAAAAATTATAATTAACAAAATAATAAACTTTAATAATTTTTTTTGCATTGCTTTATTAAGTACCTAAATGAAAAGAGCTCCACGAAGCGAAAATTTTATAGACCAATTATTTAAACTTTTATGTCGTAATTTTTGAAAACAGAGATTGGAAAAAAATTTGTTAATTAACAATGGTGTAACTTTTTGAAAAATCGACATGAAAATTTTTTTTACCGAGATTTTTTTCGTTCAAGTGTCTAGATTACACCATAATTTATTCAAATTTTTAAATTGTTATTTAATACTATAAAAAAATTATTTTAGGTGATATAACGGCTTTTTAGACGGTGCGCCTATGCCGTAACGACCTCGCGGAGCCCTATTTTCAGCGTTAATTTTTCTTTATAAATAATAGATATAGAGTTCTGGGACTTTTTTATTGGAACTTTCCTCCTCTTTCAGGATCTTTTTTCATAATTCCTTAAATATCATTATTTTAGAAATTATTAACGAAAAACGAAATACCTTCTTTTTTTAATCTTATTTTGTTAATAACAATCGCAATTTTTTACGTGCTAATAAACCCTTAAAAAACATTTTTCTAGACGTCATTCCGAATCGAATGAGCTATCGCTCATATTTATATCTATTTAACATGTTTTTGAACTTGTTGATTAGACTATATATCTGTTTTTGAAAAGTTGTAACAAGAACGAGGTCGAGTAGAACTATTTTTTGATGGTTGCTATGGCCAAAACAAAAACTCCATACTTCCTGCAATGTTTGCTTTCTTTCTCAATGAGAGCAAAAATATAAAAAACATAACTCCATTTCTTTGAGACATACCATGGCGAAAATGAGGGTGATTCGGCACATAGTGCTATAACTGCAGCAGTAAAACAGGCTGGAGATATTTTCATACCCAGTCAAATAATCCCGATTATAAAGCTGGCTGGAAGAAAACATCCCCACATTGTTCATGAAATGACATTTATTGATTTTCTAGACTCTTTCCCAAGATCTGAGAATTTTACGTGTTCGTCAATCTGATGAAATGAAGCCTGACTCCGATGATACGTTAAATTGAACAAACATTTCCGCTATTATGGTAGATAAGTAGTTGACTAACAAAATCTATTACAAAAATAGTCACATGGAAGAAACATTTCAGACGATCTCCTTACAAAGAAATGTCCATATATTGAAAATGAAGGTTTAAAAACTCATTGATGCTTGGTTCAAGCTGCCATTGAAAAAGTATTCATCGCTACCAAAATCTTCCCCATTTAAATAAATAATGATCTATTTTTATCGTCCTCTCAGAACAATTCATTTGCTGTATATAATTATTTTTTATTTTTGGTAATTAACTGAAACAGCATTACATTTTTGTTTGTATTTTACTTCATAATCTCATTGGGCTGAAATGAACATGCTTAATAAATCACATTCACTAAAAGGCATATATCGTTTTTTTTAAATCACTCCTCCCATAATAACATTTTTATTATTTTCTCACCAGAATTGGATTCTATATTCTATTTTCCGACTGTTCACAAAAATTCAATGAAATGGACCAACTTTTCTTCCGATAGGGACAACATGAAAAACCAGTAAATCTTAAATTGCATCTCCTCAGAAATTGTTCAAAACCATATATATGCCCCTTTGTAAATTCACCGACGAATTATTCGTTGAAAATCACAGTTCACTATGTTATGCTTATAATACATGTAATTTTCTAGAAGAAAATAAAAATATTTTTATCAGAGTATCAAACACAATATTTAGAGACTAAGAGCCAGCGACACTTAAGTCGGGCTGATTACAGAAAATAGCTCTGTTGATGTACAATATGGAATCACGTGCCTGCCTGCTCAGATCGGTTGTGTTTATAAAAAAAATAAGATGTATTTTAAAACGATTACTGTGCTCATCGAGATCCGGATGAAATTTTGCACAAGGTGCAAAAAACATTACTCAATATGAATTCGAATGCCTGCCACTCGGAAGTTTGAAAAACTCATATATCTCAGAATAAATGATTACCTGGTGACAGAGTGCCAACACGGATTCAGAAAAAAATTGCGTGTGCCAAAAGAAGGTATCAACTTCCTTATTTAAAATGGAAACCTAAATTTTTTTCACATGGTTCGATTCAACTTCTAATTCTGAGCTTAGCAAACCTAAATTATGTTAACTTGGAGCATTTCTTGATTTTTAGTGAATAACTCGATTGAGGTTGAAATTAGGTATAGAGAATGCTTGAGTAACAGTTTTCTTTCGATTGGTTGAAAATACCCTACACCAATATGGTACAAAATGGGACCATCGATAGTACATAAGGAGTTGGCCTCGACTGCTCCACAAATTTGGTTTCCTAATTTTCAATGGTTTGCAAGATACAATTTTTTTCTTAAACTACTATGGCGGTAATTTTTTTCAGAAAAATCAACATATGTCCAAAACTGTGATTGATAAGGTAACATAACTTAGGTTGTCTAAACTCAGAATTAGAAGGCCAATCGAACCATGTGAAAAAAATGTGGATTTCCATTTAAAATAAGAAAGTTGGTACCGACTTTTGGTCGATTATGATAGCATATAAAATTTCAAGTTACTGATTCAACTGCAAGTTGAAAAACGGCCTACGTAAATCACCATGTATACATGATTTAATTGACGAAAAAAAAAATTGTTGTAGGAATTTTTTTCCACTTGAACATTACATTTTTAGCAGAAAAACTATCTAACATAGGACTTCAGGGTAATATAAATCAGTTACTTTTTTCGAATGGATGTTTCCAGGTGAGGCAGAATAACGTTATGTCAGATGAGTTTCTTGGAAAAACTGGTACCCTTCAAGGCAGCTTTCTTGAACCAGTTTTTTTTTACTCTATTTGAATGAATCTTCCTAATAACATAAGTTATGAAAAATATACCTTTACCCAGATGACTTGTCTATCATTCTATCAAGTAAAACATCTGACAATATGATACAATTAGTGAATATAGTTCTAATTCAATTGAATGACTAGTGTAATAGGAACAGACTAATTGTGAACCTAAGCAATACATTATGCATGCTATTTGCTAATTCATCTTGATGTCTACATAACCTCAATCTCAGTTTCTGAAACAAAACTTTAGAATTGGCCAGTTCGACAATATTCATGGGAAGATTGATTTACTCACATGGCAGAAACATATAGATTTTACATGAAAGAAATTGAGTCAATCATATCACCTGATAAAATCTCTCAAGTGAACAAAATTACTGATATCAGTATAAGTTTCACTCGATTATATATCACAACATTTCTGTCTGGGGACTAGCTACTGGACCAGACAGGATTTTCATAAAGCGAAAAGCACTGCTTAGATTGATATTAAATCTGGATTATAGAATTTCCTGTTGAGAGACTTTCCAACAAAATAAAATATTGACAGGTGCAAGTTGCAGAAATGCATAATTATAATATAAGGAGTGAAAATGTGATCACTATAGATAGATAAGTTTATTTGTCTTTTAGATGTATAAGTATACAAATAAGATAAGTCAGTGTAAATATATATAAAAAGTAAGTAAAAACTAATGACTAGTGAAAGAGCACAAATTAGATAAAAAATGAGATACAGACAATAAACGAGTTAGATAACAGTAAAATACAAATAGTACACAACCAGCATGACCACACACAATTACACTGAGAACTAACAAAGATAAAAAAGTAGTACAAATTAAAAAGAGCTGACATGTGCCAGCTTATTTAGGTCTGGACAGTAGGGCATCTATGTATTCTTCTTCTGTGTAAAATACATTCGAGTTCAGAAAGGATGTTTTTTGAAACTATTGAAGCTAATTCCTTTACATAGGGAGGTAGTACATTATAAAGATTTACATCGAGAGAATCTTTACTGGATTTTTGCAATCTGAATTTAGCAGGTCTTATTAATTGCCTGCCCCTGGTGTTGTAATCATGAAAGTCAGCATTTATATCGAGTTTCTTTTTGTTCTTATGTATTTCAAGGATTGACTGATATATGTAAATTGAGAATAATGTCATGATTCTCAGAGATAGAAAATGAGGTCTACATGAGTCCGCGTCCGAGTCCTGCCCCAGTTATCACTCTTATGGCTTTTTTTTGTAATATAAAGACATCTTTGGTATGTATACTGTTTCCCCTTAGTATTGTGCCATATGAGATTCGGGAATGGAAGAAAGCATAGTATGCTGATAATAGGGCATGAGGACTGATAATAGTTTTCAGCTTCCGTAATAGAAATAAGTATTTAGATAGGTTTACACACAGCTGCTCCGTGTGAGTTGACCAATTATGTTTGTCATCCAGTGTGATGCCCAGCATTTTTACACTATTTCCATATACTTCAGATGTATTAGAGGAGAATAGGATATGTTGTGTTTTACTCATGTTTAATTTAAGGTTGTTTATTCTGAACCAGGTTCTTTTTCTTGTTCCAGTTTTATACTGATAGTCAAGTCTGCCTTATTATTGCGGGAGCTTGTGAGAGTTGTGTCATCCGCAAAAGCAATGCAGCCATATGGGGACATATATGGATAAAGGTCATTTATATATATGATAAATAGTAGTGGGCCTAGTACGGAACTCTGTGGAACACCGAAATCCATTACTTTGAAGTCGGATACTTCATTTGTATCCAGTACAACGCATAGTTGTCTGTTTGATAAATAGGAAGAAAAGATGGAGAGAGTTACTCCTCTGATGCCGTACTCTTCGAGCTTTGCAATAAGTAAGGAGTGAGACACACAATCAAAAGCTTTCGTTAAATCACACAGAGCAGGAGCAGTGTGTTCCCCCCTTTCAAATCCCTCAATGATGCCATCGACCACTCTCTTCAACGCATGTATCGCAGATGATGACTTTCTGAATCCAAATTGGCTGGAGGGCAGTAGATTATTTTTATGGAAGTTGTATAATCTGTTTTTTAGTATGATCTCAAATATTTTGCCAAGAATGGAAATTATTGATATGGGGCGGCAATTTTCGATGTTTTTCTCATCCCCTTTTTTATAGATTGGGAGGATTCTAGTTACCTTTAAGTCGTCAGGAAATCGACCTTCCTCAACACAGGCATTGAAGAGTAAAGTCAGAGGCACAATTAAGTAAACGGCTGTTTTTTTTATTAATTTACTATTCAAATTGTAAATATCAAGCGAGTTTGAATTCTTTAGTTCGAAAATAGCATTTTGTACCTCTGTACATGTGATGGGTTCCATGAAGAAAGACCCTGGAAATTTGGGCTTTTCCCTCCTGGGAGGAGGATTAAAGCTAGTGCCGGATTGTGATAATTCTTTTGTTATAACGTTTGTTTGAAGGTTGTAGACGATGTGGTAACTTGATTACTATCGTTTCGGACGTCCATTGTCTTAATGTATTTAAAAGGTTTTCACGACGTTTCGAATGCTTGTATCTGCAATCGTCTTCAGGTGAATACAGTATTTACCTGAAGACGATTGCAGATACAAGCATTCGAAACGTCGTGAAAACCTTTTAAATACATTAAGACGATGGACGTCCGAAACGATTGTAATCTTTTGTTATAGTTTCACCCACAGTTGAGAAATATGAGTTGAATTCTTGTGCTGTAAAATTGTCAGGTATTGAGAAATGTTTTCTATTCATTTCTATATTGATGAGTTTCCAGCTATCACGAATTTTGTTGTCAGAGTTTAAAATATAGTTATCATATGCGCTTTTATTGGTTGATATCAACATTTTCTGATATTCCCTATCTAATGTTAGGAATACTTGTTTGTGCAGGGGATCGTTAGTAACGTCAAATCTTGTTTTTGCCGCTTGGACTTTATTTTTTAAATTTATTATAAGATCATTGATCCAATCACTAGGTGGTTTAGACTTGTTAGTTATTTTCTTTAGTGGAAAATGTTTTAGTACTAGTGAGGAATAGCAATTTAGTAAGAAGCTTGGTATATTCTCAATAGTGTTTAAGTTATAAAAACCCTCCCAATCAATTAGGTTTAGGGATTTTAGAGCCTGCTGTAGGCCTTTCTCAGTAATGTATCTTCTCATGTGGGGCAGATTGTTTTCCTTGGGGCTTTTCAGGTTTATAAATTGTCCATAGTGATTGGATAAGCAGGGGTCAGTTATACCTGTTTCATGGCACTCCTTTGATAGATTAGTGAAAATGTTATCGATGCGGTGTAACCAAATATAGTGGGTTCTAGTCCAAAAGAATTGAGTACTGTACATAGTTTAGATTTATTTAGAGGGAGTCAAAAGATCAATGTTTATATCTCCTAGCAAAATTATTTTAGTGAAGTTACCCGAAATATTTGTCAGAAGTTCTTCAAGCTTATTAAGAAAGATAGCACAGTCAGTGATACATGATGACCTGTATATAGCTATTATAGCAATTTGTGACTTCAACAGTTCAATACCACATACCTCTATATCTCGTTCAATACAGTAGTTATTCAGAGGTAATGGCCTGATTCTCAAGTTACTGTTTATGTTGATGTACTTAGCTGTCCCACCATGTCTATGCCTTGGTCTGCTGAAATAAGAGACTAGTTTGTTATTAGGTATGTTACACAACTGCAAGCACTGTTCATCAAGCCAATGTTCCGTTATACAGACAACATCATATTTGTTTTCTTCTAAGAAAATGTGCAATCTGTCTAATTTGTTAGCTAGTGCACGAATATTTTGATGAAATATGGTGATCATTGATTCTTCACTATTTTTGGTCTCCTTCCTCTCCCAACTTCTGGTGGATTTTATTGTTTTCTTTACTTGGTTCCTCTCAGGGTTGGTGCTATTAGTTGGGCAGATGCTTGTTGAGGATCCAGTGTCGTGTCTGGCATCCTCTTCATGACAAAAAAAGACACAAGTGCGAAAACATCACGGAATATTTTGAATTTGTCGGTATTTACATTTATAACCTATTGCCAAATTATATGAAGACCCTGGTCACCTCATATTTTTAAAAGAAAATTGAAACTTTTCTTATCAGAAAAATTATTTTACATGGTAGTTGAATTGAGGAATGTGACAATTTTATTTTAAAATGTTCTTGTCTCAGTAGGGTGCTTCCATTTTTTTATATTTATATTTTCATTCAGATTTAATATTTACATTATGTTCGAGAGTACTTACATGTTTTTTAAATGATAATCTGTCGATATAATTATGTTTATTGTGAAATGTCTTTTAATCACATTTTATTTAGGCTTATATATGTATATACCAAAGTGCCTGAGCACCTTTGTGTTTACTTTGTTGAATTTACAACTATATTCATATATTCCTATCCACATAATATGCATCAAAATGGTTTAATAAAATATGTGGATCTATCTATCTATGGCGAGAGCACATCCTCAAGAACATTACAAGCAAATATTTGTTATCCTTCAAATTTGAACTCTACCATGTCTCTATCTTGTCATAATGAAAATCAAGAAAGAGGAATTTGACAATATAAAAAGTAACATGATGCCCAGATATGATACTCGTAAAGGCTACAATTTACGCCTACCATTCTTAAGACGAGTGTGGGAAAAGACTCAGATATATCAAGGCATTATTTGCTACAATCACTTTCTGAATATATTTGGCTCAATCTCCAACTTCCTTAGGTTCAAATCTGCACTGTACACTTATTTAATAGCTAATACTTTTTATTCAGTTGATGAATACCTGGATAGTTTGTAAAGGTTTTATATTTTTGTTTTAATCTTATATTCTTTGTGCTCATTATCTTGTATAATTTAACTACAATCTTTCAATATTCAAAAGCCATCGTCAATGTCATTGCATTATTTTAATTTGAACTAACTGACCGTGAGTGAATGAATGAATGTTAGAGTGTGCTGCATTGTGAGTGTGTTTTTGACTAGTATCATACTACATTTATTGGGATTATTTCAAAGTTGAATAAATATCTATCACTTACTATTTTGTTTCAAGACCTTTTATACATTTTGTAATCAAATTTGACAAATGACCAGACACATTTTCACATAGAAAATGCATCTCATAAATCCATATATTTATTATCTACGAATATTGATAACTGGCCATAAGAGCAATGCAATGAAAGTGAAGTCGGATTATCAAGCAATCGAACATCAACCAATACATGTCACACCTTCATTTTCGCGCCTGCGCATCAATCGGACGTTGCCAATGAGAGAAAGAGACCGAGCAATCAGCATGCTTTATTTGTTTTGGCTTAACATTTGCTGTCTTTATTATCAATATTGGTACTTATATGCATATATCAGAGTGGCAGAAATCCAAAATAACTAATAAAATAAAAGTTAATGAAAATACTTTACTATATGATTTTAACTGAATTGGGTTATGTTCCGATATCTTTCTTTTTTCGACAAATCTCAATTCCATCAATAATAATCAATCTGAAAAATCTATTAGAGCCTCAGAGATAAAAATTTAATAAGATTTGTCAATGTGCGTCTTATGCTGCAAATTGATCAACCCCATCAGCTTTTGATTTGATTCAACTTATACATTAAATCAATTTTAGATATAGTCCATGATATTAAATTGAGATTATTGCTTCATGTGGCCTTTATTATCATGATGATTTTTTATTTTGCAGTTATGTTTAGCCAGAGGATTCATTTGTGAAGTGTGTAATGCAAATGAGGTAATTTTTCCTTGGCAAATGAGGCTAGTCTCAAGGTGTGATAAATGTCGGAGCTGTTTTCATATCTCTTGTTGGTCTCCAGGTAAAAGTCCATGCAAAAAATGCTTGAGGATCCAGAAGAGAAGAGAGAGCACCGTTAGTAGTAGTGAACCTGTTTTGTAAGCTGTGCAATATTTAATACTATTGAATCCATATGTAGTTGTAAAGTATAAACGAAGATATATTTTTAAGTATATATTTTTATATGAAGATTGTACATTATTGAAACACATCTTTAGTAATAGTCAATGGTTATGAATGAGACAAAAATATAATCAAATCTAAAAAATAAAATAACAATTACTAAACATATAGATATTCAGATTTCGGACAGTTTCAATAAAAAATCATAAAGATCCAAAAGAAAAAGAATACCTCAAATCAAATACTGCCTCAGGTAAAGACCTAATTACTTGAAAAAAAATTTAAAGATATTGTTTACTTGATCCCCTCTAATAGACCATGAATGAATGTAAATGATGAAAAATAAAATATTTCTATCTATCGCCAAATTGATCTAGTGTATTTCCGATTTTTTTTAAAGTACTAAAAATCCAAGCAATCAACTTAATCAATGATAATGATGGATTTGATGAATTTTAATATGTATTCCTAAAAAAATTCAAACACAATAGGCGAGGACATGAGAAATTATTATCGCTTTAAATATGCTTTGAAATACACATTTGTAAATGTACCCAGAAAACATGTTTTGAGTCAAATTTCAATTACAGCAGTTCCCATCTGTTTTTGAAAATCAGCAAATTTTGAAGATACTAATATTGGCACTCATTGTGACGTAAACGACCGATCAACCAATAGGCATAATCGGGTTGATTGTTACTTGAACGGCAATGTTGCCAAGTTTCTTAAACTATCAATGTGAGAACTAGAACACTATTTGCAATGTCAAGTGACGATGGCAGATTTGAAGGGTGTAAAAACATTCGATTTGTCATAAAACAATATATTGTCGATTTTACAGTGCACATAAACCTTGTTATTTTTGATATTATGAATCATTGTGGTCCATCAAAACGATTTCTGATAAAGAGAAAGCCAATCATTTATTCTTGTTATGGAGCCGGCCTAAGATTTGAAAATATGGCAACATTGCAAAATTGATTGAAGCTGTCAACTGTGATATTGGTTGATCGGGTGATTATGTCACAACATTTTGCAATGGCGCTAGAAAGAAGCCATTTGAATTTTGCCGACATTTTTTTTTTCAAGTTTTAGAAAACTAAAAAAAAAGAAAATTACTAACAGACTTTTCACAAGTTGTAGAATGCATAAAAATATTTTGAAAATTTCGTGTCGTCGCCCATTAACAGTAGCATATAAAACATTAGATACAAGTTCTGAATTTTTTTTCCACCCCTATGTATCTATTCTAAAAAGTCAAATTATTGAATTTGCTCCGATACCTTACTGTGTTTTATTAAAATATTGAATATGGAAGAATCAATAAAATATAAACAACAGTCAAACAAAATTATGAGAAATATACTGCCTTTGGTTTCTGGACTTCTCTTCTACAGACCCTTTGCAATGATAGTTTTCCCTATAAGACATTGCCTCATTTGTGGTTTGATGAAAAATTCTCAAAATTGACTTACATAAACAAGATGCTCATTTGAAATGATTTACTTGGTATTGAGTTCCTCCCTTGTTTAGTGGGGAAATCAAAGTTTGATCTATATTGAGGACATATTTTGATTTCAATTTTCTGACAAAATGACAGTACATTCATTAGAACTTTTGTAAACATTAACCATTGATTCTTATTTGTGAATAATCCAAAAGTTGTTTGAAAAAAAAACAAAAAAGTCTCATTGTTTGGAACCCTTGCCCAAGAGTGAGACATGACGAGTCTAAGAGAGAGACAATGGTTCTTTGAGTCAGACAAAGGGCAAAATGAACAAAATTAACAAAAGTTCTTGAAAATAATGTACTTATTAAATAATGTAATTCATCCATTACATTAAATAATTTATTTATTTACGGGCAGCGCCCAGAATAAGAACATGTTTTTTACAAAGGTGTATGATACATGATACTTATGACTAAGACTTAACCTAAAAACTAAAGAAAATGTTTTAAAAACTTATAAACTATGAGTAAATATAATGCAAGAGCAAAATATAAATATGTGCACATCAATATCGTGTTATTATAGAAGCGACGGCAATCTTCCTCATTAGCAAGCGATAAAATTCTGGATAATGGGGAGTGTTTTCCATAGTTGCATCTGTGGAAATCAATTGCGAAAGTCTGAGTGTTACGAGTTACTCTGGCTGGAACAATTAATGACAAGAGATAAGGACAATCAACAGAATCTTGTGCATAAATTCTACGAGTGCTCAGGTTCGCTATTTCTGTTGTAGTGCGTACTTCTCAGTGAGTTTTCAATTAAGGGTATATTTAATTTATAAGCTAAATATCTCAAAAATGTGTTCTGAGTTTTCTCTATATTGTTTATATGGATTTGATATGTTGGCGACAACACACATGAGCAATACTCCAGAATTGATCTAACAAAAGAATAATTAAGTGTTCTTATGGAATTAGCATTGGTGAAGTCTCTTGTGGTACTGCATACAAAGCCCAGCATTTTTGTTGCTCAAAATGGAGGTGGAAATCAGCCTTGGTGTCAAAAAGAACACTAAGGTCCCGAGCAGAGTTTGCCCTTGTGAGGGGTTCACCATCAATGTTATAAATAACAAAATTCAGTGTGTTCCAGAGAACGATAAAAAGACATAACATTGCATTTGTTTACATTCAGCTCCATGTAATTATCAGAGCACCATTTGACAATTGAGCTAAGGCCCTTTTCAACATTCTAACAGTGTTGTTCGTTGATGACTTGACTAAAAATTTTGAGATCATCTGCAAACAGCAGATATTTCAAGTATTTGATTATTTATACAATATCATTGATGAAAATATTGAACAGGAATTATAAATGGAAACAAACTGTTTTTTCATAACCTCGAATAGTATGCCCTAGGTTTTTGTAGAATATGGTCCGTAAAAAAGCCCTTCAACTGACATAACAATAATGAAGTAATTGAAGTTACAACTTTACCGTCTAGAGAAACGAAGAATTATAAAAAAATACTCAATATTTTCGACTGCAGGAGGCTTGATCCACTAAACACGTGTTACAAACGTTATAAGTTAGGATGATACTGACTAGGGTTGCAGTAGCAAGTAGATTGTCTGTTTTACGTACAATATTGCCACCTCTCAAGGATTTTCCGTGATATATTGTACTTGTTTCACTGTTGGACCTGTCTCAGTTTACCCTGTGTGCATCTTTAGTCTTGAATTTGGATTTTTCAATATCAAGATTAATTTTGTTTGTTTTTGTACTCAAATTTTCTTACCTTCAATCTTGATATTTCACGCACATATTGTTAGACCAATATTTTTTTACAAAGTGTTTTCAATCAATAAAGGATCAGAATCTACCTAGTTAGTTGTGAAACAACCCCAATTCATGACATAGACCAGGAGCCCGTGTCACTTCAAAAACGTATCATAAGTTTACGCACATTGAATACGGAAACTTGTGTTATCAATGTCGACAATGCTACAGACATACCCGCCATATATTTTTTCCGGGGCGAAGTGATGGTAGGAGGGATGCTGAACTGTTATAAAGAAGTAGGTGAAAAATATTGAAAGTTCACGACTGAGGGTAGTAAAAAACAAAAGTTTACAATAAAATAAAGCGACACTTGATGATTGCAGTTGTCTGTAACTTGGCGTTCACCTGCTGTAACGTTCAAAATATGTCAATAGAACGAGCCCGAAAAAATCTGAGAGTTTACTACTGATAATTGGAGGAATCTTACCATTTGCCTTTGAACAATATAAATTTTATTCGCCAGTCATTTTCAATGGGGCGGAAGGGCGCTGGGCCCACCGAATTTGGAATGTAAACTTATAAAAAAATCGTTGAATTTTCTCCAAAACTGGAGGGCCCAGCGCCCTTCAGCCTCATTGAAAAGGATTGGTGGAAGAAATATGTATCTTTGAAGGCTAATAGTGAGATAAACTTTCTGATTTTTTCGGGCCCGTTCTATTGACATATTTTGAATGTTGCAGCAGGTGAACGCCAAGCTTTAGACAACTGCAATCATCAAGTGTCGCTTTATTTTATTGTGAGAGTTTACTACTGATAATTGGAGGAATCTTACCATTTGCCTTTGAACAATATAAATTTTGTCCGCCAGTCATTTTCAATGGGGCGGAAGGGCGCTGGGCCCACCGAATTTGAAATGTAAACCTGACATAAAAAAATCGTTGAATTTTTTCCAAAACTGGAGGGCCCAGCGCCCTTCGGCCTCATTGAAAAGGATTGGTGGAAGGAATATGTATCTTTGAAGGCTAATAGTGAGATCCCTTCAATTGTCAGTAGTAAACTTTCAGATTTTTTCGGGCTCGTTCTATTGACATATTTTGAACGTTGCGGCAGGTGAACGCCAAGCTTTAGACAACTGCAATCATCAAGTGTCGCTTTATTTTATTGTGAACTTTTGTTTTTTACTACCCTCAGTCGTGAACTTTCAATATTTTTCACCTTCTACTTTATAACAGTTCAGCATCCCTCCTACCATCACTTCGCCCCAGAAAAAATGTATGGCGGGGATATCATATCGATTGTCGACATCGATACACAAGCTCCCGTATCCAATGGGCGTAAACTTATGATACATTTTTTAAGTGACAGGGGCTCTTGTCTATGTCATGAATTGGGATTGTTTCACAACTAACTAGGTAGATTCTGATCCATTATTGATTGAAAACACTTTGTAAAAAAATATTTATTAGAATGAATACAAGAATGAAATGAATTAGAAATAAAAAATAAAATAATGAATCCCTTCTAGTGGTTATGCAATTTAAAAGGTATAGATCAAATTTCTTACTTACAGAAATAAATGTAGACTTATTCCAAAAACCATACTTTTCAACTGTGCTCCTTAACTCTCTAACTTTCTAAATTCCCTCCATTTCCCTACATAGCATTGGGCTCGTCAAAAAACCAACGTCAACTCCCCGATCAAACCATCAGTCGTCACTTTTAAAAACTCTTGTTTATGTTTGACAGTAATTCGTGTATTGCAGAATAACAACATTGTGACCCACTTGAAAATTATAATGATTGATTTACTCTATATACATACAATACATTTTTGACAATAATATGTTTTACCACAAACACATGGGAAAGGAACAAAGGCTAAACAAAATATGTTTTTTCTGCAGCCGTCTCGAAAATAAAATTTTCGGTATGATTTATTAAATCGAAAGTACCCCTTTAGACAAATGGTACCGAAAGTAGCTATTTTCGGGACGATTTTTTTCACTTTCGAAACGATTTCTTTATTTCACGACGATTCTTGTTACTTTTGGGACGATTTTGGGTATCTATGTAGGCGGCTTTGACAATAATATGAACTTTGTATTTTATTATGACATGCTTGTCATGTAACATTAGTGTGTTTTTTCGTTTTCAAATCCAAAAAATGGAAATCAGTAGTGAAAGTGAGGCTGAAATGATTCCACATGAGATGTGAATCTGCTGAAGCGGCTACTTATGAATTATTGGTAAAGTCAAGAGAGAGGTATGAATTGGTCTACAATTTATTTCAAAAATGGAGCAATGATAAAAATGTGCATACTATAAATGAACAAGTGATTCTTGCATATTTAATGGCAAAATCTTAAACCATTCAAGCCTCTGGAGCAATTACTTGATGCTTAAGTCCACAATTAATATTAAAAATAATATGGTATAAGTTATTGCTTTCCTTAAAAGAAAATCCATTGGCTATTAAACCAAAAGTATTGAATAAAGAAGAAATAGATCACTTCTTATCAAAAGCTGGAGATAATGACAAGGATAATATAATTAAATCTAATTCCTCTTCTTCCTTATTAGTTTTATTTTAGGTTGCATTAATAATTGGTTTGGCAGGCGCTTATCATCGTGAAGAGCTTTGTAAAATGAATTTGGATGATTAGAAGATAAGACAACCATGTTAGTGATTAAAATTCCTAATTCCGAAACGAATATGATTAGAACCTTTGTCGTCATTGGAGAAAATAATATTTCTTTATACAGAAAATATTTGTCATTACGTCAAGCAAACATACCACATCATAGATTATTTATTTATTATAAAAACGGAAAATATACTATACAACCTATTAGTATTCACACTTTTGGAAAAATCGCCTGCACAATTGCTGAATTTCTTAAATTACCGAATCCCAAAGAATACACCAGGCACTGTTTACGCAAGAGCTGAGCCACTTTACTCGCTGAAAGTGGTGGTAGACACGAAGGATGGAAATCAACCAATGTATCAAATTCTTTAAGAAACAAAATTCACATAGCTTCACAGATTGAAAAGGGTCGTAACTAAATTAATATCTCGAAAACTAGTACAATTACTGATGCGTCTAATTCTAATTTCAACACTGCCACTTGATAACACAGGTAGAGATTATAAGCATAATCATTAAGCCAATTTATTTGAATCCAATCCCCTTCCGAATTTTTGCGAAATTTTCCATTTGAAGAAAGTTAACATTCTAACAAATGGTTTTCATTTCTCTTTCTAATATCATGAAATTTTTCAACGTGCAAGTGCGTATAACAAAGTTTTTCACTTGGTCAAAATTTTGTCCCAAATGAAAGCAAGCTATGTACAGCATGTTTCATGTGCCTAGCTGCGTAAAAGTTAGAAATGAAGCTTTATCGTGTCAAAAGGCGATTTTCATAACAATATATATATATATATATATATATATATATATATATAAATAAATATTCGTCATACATAAATCATTAAATGTTTATAATAGACTAAGCAATGATAGTTGCGAGTATGAATCATATAGGATATAACTATGAAACGTTTTTCGTATGATGACATACTCAGTTTCCTGGTACTATTTTTGTCACGAAAAAATATCTATTGATTGGCCTACAACCTGCAAAAATTTCGTTCTGTATTTTCAGCAATGCTGCCAATGGGCAAAGACACGAAATTTTCAAAATATTTTTTATGGATTCTACAGCTTGTGAAAAGTCTGTTTTTGTAATTTTCTTTCTTCTTTTTTTCTTTTCTTAAACTTGAAAAATAATATTTAAAGTTGACTGCTTCAATCAATTTTGCAACGTTGCCATATTTTCTAATCAACATTTATTTATTTTTATATTTGAGATTACAATAGTTGTGTTTATAATGGAAATGGTACATATAAATTTAAAAATAATATGTATAATCAGACAGTTTATAATTGGTATCATGGCTTTAGATTAATTTTTAATAGTATTAAATTGGAAAATAATATATTAACCTAATAACAAATATTCAGACATTATTAATAGAATAAATAATTGGCTTTCTCTTTTTAAGAAATCGTTTTGATGGACCACAATGACTCATAATATCAAAAATAACAAAGTTTATGTGCACTTGTGCACTGTAAAATCGACAATATATTGTTTTATGACAGATCGAATGTTTTTACACCCTTCAAATCCGCCATCGTCGCTTGACATTGCGAATAGTATTCTAGTTCTGACATTTATAGTTGGCAACTTGGCAACATTGCCCTTTAACGTCACAATCAACCCGATTATGCCAATTGGCTGCTCGGTCGTTTACGTCACAAATAGTGCCATTATTAGTATCTTCAAAATTTGCTGATTTTCAAAAACAGATGGGAACTGCTGTAATTGAAATTTGACTCGAAAAATGTTTTCTGGGTACATTTATATATGCATTTTGTATTTGAAAGCATATTTAAAGTGATAATAATTTCTCGTGTCCTCGCCTATTGCCCTGTAATTACACGATTTCTGTGTAATCTGATCTCATGTCGTTTTTCACGGAAATAAAACCGAAAATTCATTAACGAAAAAATGAATTATTCAATATTTAATAGAGATAAACTAAAGAAGTATATTGCTTACGTAATTCAATACTGGGAAATTGTAGACGGTCACTTAGGTACTCATTAGCTATCCCAGCCTCTGGGTAGATTCCATATTTTAAATATAAAAAAATTCATAAACTTCCTTTGAACACGTTTGACTGTATTTTATGGCAATCATAGTAGAGATACCAAATAATAATACACCAAGTTTTTATCGAATTTAATTTATATTGGAGTATATAACAATGTAGAATACTCTCTATTTTCGAGTGAATTTCCAGATCATCTGCAAAACATGAAGCGCTATCATTAACATGTTCACATAAATCATTGATAAAAATCAATGTATGTATTAGAATTATAGTTGTTGTGAGCTACAAATTGTTTGCGCCCTAATAAGTATGATTGAAGAAATTAAATCGAATCTTGATTGAAACCATAAATCGATAATTTATTATCTATTTGTCAAAGACCTTCGAGAAGTCAGTGTATATAACATCCACCTAGCAACCATTGTCAATTGTTTCAGATATATATTGAGAAATAGTAAGTAGATTTGTAACTGTTGAAACCATGCTGATGTTTTAACAGTTGGTCTAATTATTGGATAAAATCTATTATATAAAAGGATTTCGAAGACCTTTGAGAAGTTGCATAAAATTGTTATTGGTCGATAGTTCTCAATTTTATTATGCTCAATACTCTCAAACATAGGGCAAACTTTTCCAACTCTCCATGAATTTGGAAACTCTTTTTGTGAAATGCGCAGGTTAAAAAGTATAGTTAGAGGCTCAGCAAAAATACTTGCGCAGAAGGTACATTGTCTTTTCCTACTGTCATCTTTTCTTTCAATTTTTTAATTGCAGACAATATCACTTCTTCAATAACATGGTAGAGGCTAATATTTGTGGGATAGGGTGGAAAACATGCTTGAAGCTAATAGTGAATGTAAAATTCTATGTGTAACAGAACATTGGAAGTCAGCAGATCAACTGGAAAACATGGCAATAAAAAACTTCAAACTAGTTTCGAAGTTTTGTAGAGCAGAAGGTTCACATGGAGGAGCAGCTATATATGTGCAGAAGGATGAGAAAGCAAAGGAACTTAAAAATCTGGTAAAGCTGTCTGAAACAGCAGAGTTTGAGTACTCAACAACAGAGTGTGTAATAGGTAAAAATAATCTCAGTCATATCAATTTATAGAACCCCAAATGGTAACCTGGCAACATTTTTTAGGAAGCGTGAAATACTCTGGTGTTAACTAGCTAATGACAATATTGAAATGGTGGAAGAAAATCGAATCAAAATGCTAGTATTGAGTAGAACGTACCCAAATGTTAGAAATGAATATAAACAAACCTAAAAGGAATATGATAGACTTCTTATAAAAAAAGAACACAAATAACTCTGATAATAAAAATAAAACTATGTGGACGATTTTTAAGGAAATAAATGGAAATCTGAAAATAAATGAGTAATGCCAAATTAAAGGTAGAAAAAATACATCAAATTACTTTAATTAGTTCTTAATTCAAATTATCCCAAACCTAATGAAGGATCTTCCAAATGCAAATTCAAATAATAATTATATACACTATAATATGAATGGGAAGAATATCGAGGGGACTGGTAAACAGAAAGGAAGAAATTTAATGGACATAGCCCTCAAAGAGAAGTGTTAACTGTAGACACGTGTTTCGGGCTCTCGGCCCTCATCAGTACGGTGAAGAAGTGCAAGGATGAACAACACTTGGTAGAAAACGACAAATCAACGGAGTCAACAAACAGAAGCCAGCCGCACAGGTTTTGGGCTCTCGGCCCTCATCAGGGCTATGTCCTTAAATTTCTTCCGTTCTGTTTACCAGTTCCCTCGATATTCTTCCCATTCATATCTATAACCCTGGACTCGGATATCACGCAGGTAGCTATAGCTGCCTCCGTGGTGACGTTGGTTGTTGCCCTGGAATGCAGGGTCTGCTAACCGAAACCACTAATGTGCGGCTGGCTTCTGTTTGTTGACTCCGTTGATTTGTCGTTTTCTACCAAGTGTTGTTCATCCTTGCACTTCTTCACCGTACTGATGAGGGCCGAGAGCCCGAAACACGTGTCTACGGTTAACACTTCTCTTTGAGGGCTATGTCCATTGAATTTCTTCCGTTCTGTTACCAGTTTCCTCCATATTCTTCCCATTCATATCTATAATCCTGGACTCGGATAGCTCGCAGGTAGCTATAGCTGCCTCCGTGGTGACGTTGGTTGTTGCCCTGGAATGCAGGGTCTGCTAACCGAAACCACAAATGTGCGGCTGGCTTCTGTTTGTTGACTCCGTTGATTTGTCGTTTTCTACCAAGTGTTGTTCATCCTTGCACTTCTTCACCGTACTGATGAGGGCCGAGAGCCCGAAACACGTGTCTACGGTTAACACTTCTCTTTGAGGGCTATGTCCATTGAATTTCTTCCGTTCTGTTTACCAGTCTCCTCGATATTCTTCCCATTCATATCTATAATCCTGGACTCGGATATCACGCAGGTAGCTATAGCTGCCTCCGTGGTGACGTTGGTTGCCCTGGAATGCAGGGTCTGCTAACCGAAAGCACAAATGTGCGGCTGGCTTCTGTTTGTTGACTCCGTTGATTTGTCATTTTCTACCAAATGTTGTTCATCCTTGAACTTCTTCTTCACCGTACTAATGAGGGCCAAGGGCCCGAAACACGTGTCTACGGTTAACACTTCTCATTGAGGGCTATGTCCATTAAATTTCTTCCGTTCTATACATTATAATAATAGATCTCTATTCCTAAAACCCTCCACAAGAAATAACTGAGATATCAAAGACATTGAAAAATAAATATAGTAGTGGTGATGATAAGATTCCGACAAATATAGTAAAACTGTGCATTCCATCAATCAGCAATGTAATATCTTATATAATAAACAATTCTTTTAAAGATGGAATATTTCCTGATCAACTGAAACTAGCTGTAATAAAACCCTTTTTTTAAAAGGGATGTGAAGAGTTAATGGAGAATTATCGTTCAATTAGCCTTCTACCCAGTTTTTCTAAAATATTTGAACTTGCAATGCGCTCATGAATGAATGTGAAATATTAAATGACTCTCAACATGCTTAACCGTCATCTACCAATTCACCAAAGAACTAGACAAAGACGACAAACTAGCATTGGTAATGTTTTTTAATTTGTCAAAGGAAATGCCGGTAAGTGGTTTGAATCATACCTTTCTAATAGACCTTTTCATTTAACAGTGATAGCATTTGTTCTTTTTTTTGCGGAACCAACGACATGGAAGTAGGTATTCCAAATTTTTTAGCGTACATATTCAAAACTAAACTTGTGTGCAGAAGATGTTTGAATAAATTCAAATGAAATTTTCGTCTACGGCAAAAATCGTCTTTCAATTAAGGAGTTTTATCGTTCCGCCGTACGTACCGCCCTTTGTTAGATTGAGGTTAGGTTATTAAACAACAAATCCTAAATTCAAACCAAAGCATACATCTGTATGGATTGATATCGAAGTACATGTATTTTTCAGAATTAACCTGTTAATATCAGGTTATTCTCCAGATCTAGCTGTTAATTTCATGATATGATTACAACACAAAACGAAGCAAAAAAAGAAGCCTGAACGTCTTTAAAGAATCGGAGTTCAACCTATTTTTGTTGATTCATACAGTTATAACTACAATAAAGAAAACTGATTGTGTTTCTAGTTGGTTATTCACAATGAAATAGTGCTCAGCAAGTTATCCAGGGCATCTTGGTGGTTGTACTCATCTAAAGCAGTGGTCTCGAACACCCCCAAAATGTTGAAAAGGGAAACATTCTCAATTGAATATTGATAGAAAGATTTTTCTGTGAATTGAAAAATCCACGATTAAAATGAAGTTATTTTTTGTGAATGTCTAACAGAAAACAACTACTTCCCCGGCTAAGGCCACGCTGGACATTGAACTACATCTGATAGATATTCTGAAAAGGCCCTAACTCAAAGAAAAATCTGAAATTGAAAATTTGCATTTTCATTCAGATAGTTATTTGATTTTCTATTCCAGTCTTGATTAAGAACTCATGGAGATGAATGAGGCAAAGAAGAATGTTTTCCAAAAGAGAGTACTCACCAGAAATCATTCGTAACATTGACGCAGGAGAGACATCGCATTCACTAGGTCTTCAATACATTTTTGTCAACGAAAATCTATTTATCTTGACGATGGAAGATAGTGACTAAAGTTTATCTTTCAGTCGCAGATGATTCCACATCTGATTTTACGAACATCCTGTTTATATTTTCAACAAATCAATCTATCATACCCCATGACAGGTTTTAATGTCAGAAAACACTAATTTCAGAGTGTCTCTCCAAAAGAAATGATTCTAACTTTTTCCATCTTTGCAAAGTGGGATTGCTTCTTGAAAATATGTTTCCCATTTCTTCTTTCGGTCTTCCTGATGATCGTGGAAGCGTGAAATAGATTTTCGTCGACAAAAATGTATTGAAGACCTAGTGAATGCGATGTCTCTCCTGCGTCAATGTTACGAATGATTTCTGGTGAGTACTCTCTTTTGGAAAACATTCTTCTTTGCCTCATTCATCTCCATGAGTTCTTAATCGAGACTGGAATAGAAAATCAAATAACTATCTGAATGAAAATGCAAATTTTCAATTTCAGATTTTTTCTTTTGAGTTAGGGCCTTTTCAGAATATCTATCAGATGTAGTTCAATGTCCAGCGTGGCCTTAGCCGGGGAAGTAGTTGTTTTCTGTTAGACATTCACAAAAAATAACTTCATTTTAATCGTGGATTTTTCAATTCACAGAAAAATCTTCCTATCAATATTCAATTGAGAATGTTTCCCTTTTCAACATGAATACCCCACAAGAGGTTATCTTGACGATGGAAGATAGTGACTAAAGTTTATCTTCCAGTCGCAGATGATTCCACATCTGATTTTATGAACATCCTGTTTATATTTTCAACAAATCAACCCCCAAAATCTTCCCACAGATTCGAAAAATCTGATGATTTACGAAAATGAAATAAATACCAACTGCTAACATTTGAGCAATGGAATCAAAAACACTATAACCCAATACAACATAAATTTTAATATTTACTTAAATGGTATTGATGGAAATATTCAAGTTTTTCGAAAGTGAATATTTGAAGCAGACTTGAAAAAACATTTCATTGATTTCAGTAACTTTTTATCTCAGTACACTTTTATTACATGTATAATTGCTTTTTTGGTACTGGAAGATTATTTGACAAAAACACAATAATTTCTAAAAAAGCAATAACAATCAGCATGTAGTCTCATATACTGATACCAACAATAATGATTATGAATGTGCTTCTTCTTCAAGTGCTGCACTTCTGGAACGACATTGTATACCACCTTCAAATTAAAACTATATTGGCAGACTCATGGCACCATCCAGCAGAGAACCAGAGGGGATTATTTTCTAGACAGCATAATGCCTGATCTGAAAGACCGCTCGCCTTTCTGCAGATACCTTGAACCTTTTTGGCTCAAGCATTTTTATAACAAAATCCGAATACACTGAATGAAACCTTTTCAATGTGAAGAACACGTCAGAATTTTATACCCATAACTGGGGGTTTCTTCTTCCACTGCCGTTAGAGAGAATCAGCTATGGGTTTCGACGTGGAGGCAGGAGCTCGCAGAAAATAAATAGTTCGAAAGTGCCCAGTTGTGTGCCTCCTACAACCGAAGTTTTTTTACAATGACCTCTTGTTTTTTTTAAGGGATGAGAGAGGTCTCGCCACTACCCCTGTGGTCAGCGGTCACTGTAATATAATCACCCTGAGGACGGAAAGAAGGAAATGTCAAGTTGTCAGTCAGTCGAGTTGGGGCAGTCTCGAGGAAATTGAGGCGCTAGCTGGCTGAATATTGTTGGAGACATTTATGCTTACATATGTGCATTTTGTATTCTATATTGAATAGATTAGCTTTGCAAGAACCTACGTGTGTTGTGCCTTGAATACTTGGCCCCTTATACTACATTTTTGCGACGAAAGACGATCTTACAGAAATGGTTGACGACGTATATAAACATTTTCGTTTTGATAATTTTGTGCCGGAAGCAGAACAGTGGGATTACTATTTACAAAGATTTGAACTGGAATTGGAAATTCGTGGATTAATGACAGATGAAAATGCATCCAAGAGGCGGAATTTGCTACTTTCCAAAGTTGAATCACATGTTTTCAAAATTTTGGCTGATCATTTCAAACCGGACAAATCATCCACAAAGACTTACAAGGAACTGGTGGACGTATTAAACCGTTTCTACGGCAAAAAGGTGTATATCTTTGCGGAAAGGATAAAATTTGCAAGTAGTTTCCGTAAAGACAATGAGACTGTGACTGAGTATGTGAATCGATTACGTGCATTAGCAGGAGACTGTAGTTTCGGAAACGGCTTAGATGAACGATTGCGCGATCAGTTACTTTTTGGAATAAATAATCGAGAATGGCAAGAAAAATGAATACAAGAACATCCATCTGTTGCGACAACACTAGAAAATGTCGAATCAACGGCGTGCCTTCTTGAACAAGCATCTATTCAAACGAAAGAAATGATTTTTCTTCAAACAAGTGGTGTTAAAATCGAAAATAGTTATGTAAATCGCGTGAATAAACCACAGACCCGACCTAGTGTTTCGCATAAGAATCATACTTATTACCCATATACGTCACTCAAGAAGAGGACATACCACTTTTTGGTTTAGACTGGTGTTTGGCTTTCAATCTACCCCTCCCACCTGGTGCAAAAGTATTGCATGTGACAGAAGATTTAATTTCCCAAGGAATTATATCGAATTGTAGTAAAACTAATAAGGGGGAGGAAACTATTCAGAAAAATCGAATCGAGAAAATCCTGAAAGAATTTCCAGAACTTTTCGAAGATTGTCTTGGCCACATCAAAGGACATCGAGCAAAAATTCATATCAATGATGACGTCACACCGAAGATCAAGTATCTACAGAACTGGATCGATTAGTTCAAGAAGGTGTATTAGAGCCCGTGGACACAACAAATACTCAAATTTCATGGGCATCCCCCATTGTTGTGGCCATAAAGTCAAATGGAAGATTGAGGATTTGCGCCGATTTTAAAGTAACCATCAATAAATATGTTCAGGTAGACAACTATCCATTACCCAGATTTGAAGACATCACAGCTAAGCTTTCTGGAGGCAAATATTTCACCAAAATCGACCTCAAAGATGCATATTTACAGATGGAAGTTCATAGTGAATCTCGTAAATATTTGGTTATTGCCACTCATAAAGGCTATTTCACTTATAAGCGATTACCATTCGGTATATGCTTTGCACCTTCTCTTTTTCAACGTACCATGGATCAAATTTTAGCTGGTATAGATGGCGTTGTTTGTTATCTTGATGACGTACTGATAACAGCTCCAAACTTAGTTCTTCATGCAGAAAGATTGAGGGAAGTTTTACGGAGACTTCAAGCTTCTGGGATGAAAACACAGAGATCCAAATGTGAGTGGTTCACGAAAAGTGTCACTTATTTGGGGCATAAAATCGATGAAACTGGTTTGCATCCAACAGAAGAAAGAATTGAAGCGATCAAACTAATGCCGATTCCACAGAATACTACTCAGCTACGATCATTTTTAGGAGCTATTACGTATTATGGTAGATTTATTGAAAACCTCCATGTAAAATGCGTTCTTCTACATCGCCACTTGAAGAAGAATGCAAAATGGGAATGGACGACCGAAGACACAAAAATAATGAATCTGCTTAAGCAAAACTTAACTTCAAATGACACATTGATTCATTACGAACCCAAACTACCATTAGTTGTTACTAGTGACGCAAGCACTATTGGTGCAGGAGGTGTACTGTCACATAAATGTTCCGATGGAACATTGAAACCTATTGCTTCCGCATCACGCTCATTCAACGAGGTAGAAAAGCGTTATTCTACTATCGACAAAGAAGCATTAGGACTAGTATATACAGTTACGAAGTTCCAGCAATACTTATATGGTAGAAGATTCACCTTGATCACAGACCATAAGCCTTTGGAGTATATATTTGGAGAAAATCGTCAGACTCCAAAAATTGCAAGTAATAGGCTATTACGATGGGCTATGACACTCAACAGCTACAATTTTAACGTCATATATCAACCTGGAAAAGAAAATTATCCAGCAGATTCTCTTTCGAGGCTACCACTACAAGAAACCTCCGAACAGTTGGAATTGCCAAATCATGCAAAATTACTTCATATGAGGGTTCGTAACTTACCTATGAAAAGAAGTCATCTAAAGAGAGAAACCATGAATGATTCAACACTCTCGAATGTAATCCGTTGTTTACAAACACACTGGCCCGAAAAGAAGAATTTACATAGAGATCTTGTGCCTTTCTATGAGAAACGAACTGAGTTGTCTTTTGAAGAGGACTTATTGCTATGGAAAGGGCGTATATGTGTACCTATCGCCCTCCAACCAGAAGTACTGGGTATGTTACACGACGGGCATCCAGGAATAACTGCTAGCAATCACTAGCAAAACTTCATGTTTTTTGGCCAAACATAAATTCCGATATTGCTCAAGAAATAGAAAAATATTTCACCTGTCAACAGTCGAGGCAGAATGACCGAAATTCACCCTTGCATCCATGGGGTATATCACCAGAACCTTGGTCAAGACTTCACTTGGATTTCGCTGGACCTTTTGAAAGTAAAATGTGGATGATACTTATTGATTCGTATACCCATTGGTTAGAAGTCATACTGATGAGAGACATCACTTCGGGAAGTACCATCGAAGCTCTCCTTGCTTTATTCGCTCGTTTTGGATTGCCCAAATTTTTGGTTACAGACAATGGTCCACAACTCACTTCGAACTATTTTGAATGTTTTTGCAGTGATAATGGAATAACTCATTTGAAAGTAACACCATACCACCCTAAATCAAATGGTCTTGCCGAGCGTGCTGTGCGAACTTTCAAAGAGAGAATGCATGCTAGTGATCAGACATTGAACCAGTCGCAGAGACTTCAGCAAATCTTGTTTTCTTATAGAAATACAGTGAGAAGATCTACAAAAAGAACACCCAGTCAGCTGATGTTTGGCCGCCATCTCAGATCTCGATTTGATCTTTTGAAACCAGATGTGATGAAGAATATAGAGTATGAGCAATTCGTCCAAAAACAACATCATGATTCTACTGCTGCACCAGATCAAAATTTCATAGAGGGAGAAGAAGTGTGGGTGAACAACTCCTTAAGTAAAGGCTCATTCCCTGGAAAAATTGTTAAACGTACTGGACCCTTATCATATCTCGTAGAAATTGATGGAATTTTGCGCCGTAAACACTGCGACCAAATGCGTAAACGAAAATTAATGATAAATACCAATGAACCTTCCCACCAGGATATGTCAGATGAATTCGAAGATTACCAGTCTCCCCAACTTCATCAATCAGCGAGTTGCAACGAGAATGAAAGCTCATTGAATGAAGTGGAAGCAGAAGAAGGCGAGCTGAACAATGTAGACCATTCACTTTCCAGAGAGTGTGTCAAGGAGAAATCCTTTTCGAATCAGAAAGCCTCCCAGTCGTTTCTCGGAATAAATAAATAAAAATCCATTATTCTTTCTTTGTGGGGGAGGTATGTAATATAATCACCCTGTGGACAGAAAGAAGGAAATGTCAAGTTGTCAGCTGGCTGAATATTGTTAGAGACATTTATACTTACATATGTGCATTTTGTATTCTATATTGAATAGATTAGCTTTGCAAGAACCTACGTGTGTTGTGCCTTGAATACTTGGCCCCTTATCATACTACAGTCACAGTCCTCTCACAGACAGAAATATGTTTGCAGAGGATGGGTGTTGGAACGAGTGAAGTAAATGAGGATCATTACGATCTGTTGAACGAGCAGGGGTGCCTTGATACTTAACTTCCTAGAAGCTCAACAGAAAGGACATTTAAGGAAATTTGCAGGATGAGTGTTTCTTACAGTGTTCAAATGTTTGTTTCTGGCTATATGACCTCTATCCAAATATCCAGCATTTCATTTAGAATTTTGGCTAACCTCACCATACGTACGGCTATTTCTAAAAGCTCATTAATAATAATAATAATAATAATAATAAATGTACTTTATTGAATCAATTTGATCCAAAAGGCTATCGACCGAGGTCCTTCTGCCCATGGTTACAATTTTTCAATAACATTGTATAGTATTTAAGAAAAAGTAAAACAAAGTAAAATTAAAAAAAAAAACACAAATAAATTAAAAATAAACAAAAGTCAAATGAGCATTCGATGAAAGTTGGATTCACTTCTTGTTAGTTTCCTAGGGTTGAGTATGAGATAGTTCCAGTATTTTCTCAAATGTTGACTGGTGTGGATGCCTGATCATGGTTTGGATGTTGGGTTCCCTGTTGAGGCAGTATCTTCTAATAATATCTATATTGTCTTGTTTTAGGCTGAATTTTTTAGCAAGGTCTTGTATCCTCTCGTCTATTGGTGGGATGTTCAAAGTTTGGTATAACAGGCGGTTAGGAGGGTTGTTCGGGTGTCGTATTTTAGATATTTTTCGCAACGATGTTGTTTCAGCTACTTTAAGTTTGTTGATGGCTTGTTTCTTGCAGTTTAAAAGCAATGTGTGTCCATAGTCTATCATGGGTCTGCATAAGGTTTTGTATATGTGGCTTGCTGTATTCATGTCAATGCCCCTTTTTCTGTATGTCAAACTACTGAAGTGTTTGGCACGTGATATCATATTCTTCTTCTTGATTTCAATATGTGCATTAAAGTTCATATGTTGATCGAAAGTGATACCCAAGTATTTGATACTTGGTTTAGGTTTGAGGATATGCTGGTTTATGGTAAGAGTTGTAGAGGAGTTGTTGAGCCGGTGATTGAATATGATGAATTGTGATTTTGTGGGGTTGGGTAGGAGTCGCCATTTTTCGAACCATTGGTTAGTCTTTAGGGTTAAATTTTGAAGGTTGGACATGGTTTGTTCAATAGTTCTGTCATGTGCTATTAGAGCCGTATCATCGGCAAACTGTAGTATGTATCCGGAGTACTTGAAATATTCGGTGTCTTGTAGATGGTTATATATATCAGAGCAGTATATATTGTATAATACAGGGGATAATGGCGATCCCTGTGGAAGGCCCTGTTCTGGGATGAATTCTTCTGAATGGGTGTCCAATATCTTGACTCTCAGTTTGCGGTCTGACAGAAAGTTCTTAATCACGTTCAATAAGGGTTTGGGGCAATCTAGCATGTGAAGTTTGAATAGAAGCCCTTGATGCCATACACTGTCGAATGCCTTATTTATGTCCAGGAATAGTGCAGCAGTCTTTTTTCTTGTGAGCTTGGTAACTTCTATGTTATTTGCAATTATGCATAATGGGTGTATCGTTGAGTTGTTTTTTTTGAATCCGAATTGGTATCCAGGTATTTTGTTCCCCACTGCTTTTTCGATTCTGTTTTTTATAATAGTTTCCAAATTTTTGCCGAGTACTGGTAGTAATGTGATGGGCCTGTTTGAGAGAGATCTGTGTTGGGTTTTGGGATGGTGATTATTGTACCTACTTTCCATATACTGGGAATGAACTGTTTTTTCAAGCAAAAGGAGTATATGTCAATTATGTGTAGGTGTATTCTCATATCCAGTTTTCTCACTATATCTTTGGTAATATAATCATAGCCGGGAGATGTACTTTTGCCTTTTTCGACAGCTGCGAAATATTCCTCTTTTTCAATTATGCCATCAAAATAATTTGTATTCCATTCAGAAACTGTTTCATAGTGTGTTTGGTCGAATTTGTTGTTAGTGCTTTCTTTGTAGGCATTTACATTTTGCTTCATAAATATTTTTTTTTGGGTGTTTCTATTTCTTCGTTATTTACTATAGTATTTGGTTTTTTTTTTTTTTTTTTTTTTTTTTTTTTTTTTTTTTTTTGTTTTTTGAATTCTTCTATAAGTTTCTGAATGTCTTTATTATATTTGTTAATTTCTTTTTTCAATTCAGGGTCTTGTGTACTCCTATATTCTCTATACATTTGTCGTTTTTTTTTTATTAGGCTTATTATAAATGGTGGTAGTTCGTGAGAGTGAAAATTATGTTTTGTTTTGGGGGTGTTCTCTAGGATGGTGGCAGTTAAGGTTTCGTTAAAGTTTATTATTGATTGTTCACTTATTTCTGTATTGACCTGTTGTTCTAAGTAGTTGATCATCTGTTCGTTCACTATTTCCATATCGGTTTTTTTTTTAAGTTATACCGACAAATTTCCTGTTGTTTTGGTATGTTCTGTAAATCTAATGAAATTATGAATCCTAGGTCGTCTGATCCCAGATCCGGAGTTTCTTCTACCGAGTGGATGTTGTTTTGTATGTTCTCGGTGTACAGTATTATATCTGGGGTTGTGTCTCTGTTGTTGGGCATAATGAAGGTTGGAGCTGTTTCCCATTTTTTAAAATTGGGGTTTTTGAGGAAATTGTTCAGTTGTCTTTTTTTCACTCTGTTGTTGATATTGAAATCACCTATTATAAGTGAGTATTTATAGCAGTTGGCCTTGGTAAATATATTTTCTTCAATTCTAGCATAATTGTGTATGTAAACGAGGAATATGTGGAGTTTGTCATCAGAAAAGGGTATGGTAAAATGTAGGCATTCGTTGAGTTGGTGATTGATTGATGGAGGATTTGCTTTTCCCCTTTTTAATATTGGATGTGTTAGTATTAAAGATCCGCCTCTTGCTTTATTGTGAATTTTGTTTCCATTGAATTGTATTATATCCCAATTCCTATATGAAGTGTTTGTTTCTTTTTTTGTTTTACTTTCCACAAACATTACACAATGTATATCTTGGTTTTCGATAAGGTGGTTGATTGACAGTTTCTTTCCGGCATATCCATTCATATTGCAGTAGAGGATATTATATTTATGTTGTTGTGACATGTTGGATGTTATAAGTGCTGTCGATTGGTTCTGTAGGCGATATCTGTTCTTCATTATCTAGATCAAAAATAAGTATATAGACTCTATTACCAGAGAATACTGCTACTGAGTCCATGTTGAAATCATTGATGAATCTTTTTCTGAGTTTTTGTATAAGTTCCTCTCTATTTGTTATGTCTGGTCTGTTGAGTTCATTGACAAAGGTGTTTATGATTAAATCATGAATTGTGACAGGGTTGTGTTCTCTAGACGTTTTCTTTTCTGTTGTGATTTGGTGTGATTTCCTGTTGAGTGATTTAACTTGGATATTTGGTATACCTGGTATTGGGGCCATAGGTCTTTTGGCACATTTGTGTGACCAAGCTTGGTGATCTTCCTTTCCACATGCGTTGCATTTAGGTGGTAATGTTGATGAGCATTTGGAAAAGTGGTGCGAGCCAAAACATTTAGTGCATTTTGGGGGTGAGGTGCATTTTTCGGTTGAATGTGTAAACAGATGGCATTTGCTGCAAGGTTGGGGAGTGGGATCAGGAGGTTTGCTGGGGTATACTGGGTAGTGTCGATATTTGTAGAATAAGCCATTTTTCAGTAGTGTTTCAAAGGTATTTAATGAGCCACTTATTATTCTGATTAATGTAGTGGGTTGTCTCGTTTGTTTCGAGATAATTCTTTTGCAGAAATGTTCTAAATTTGATTTGTTCAGATGTTGGCTAATGAGTGTATCGTCTATTTCAAGTTCCATTGATCCTATGACAACTGAGTAGGTTGCTGTTGGGGTTGATGAGGAGGGCTTGCTATTTGGAGATATTTCCTTGTAGTTTAGGATCTTTTTGAAAGCTACAAGTTTCACAAGAATTTCTATCACTTTGTCTTTTTTTTTGGTTAGTTTTCAAAAGTATTCCAGTTTTTGTTCTCAGGATTTCATCGTCTTGGTCAGGCCTTAATTTTTCCCATAGTTGGCAGAAATTCATTCTAGTACACCCTGTATCTGTGTTTAAATGAAAGAGATTGTTGAACTTTTTGTGTGGGAATCTTTGTGTAGAGGTTGGGTAGTTTTTTGTTGGGTTGATTTTTTGTGGAGTTGAAGATGAGGACGAGTTTGTAGTTTTTGTTCGGTTGTTGTTTCTTGTGTTTTTTCCCTGGTTTTTTTGTTGGTCTGAGCCAGTGGCGATGTTGTTAGTCCGGGAATATGTGCCTATAATCATGTCGATTTCTTCTTGGGAAGGTTGTTTATTTTTTTTTGGAATGCTGTCTTGCCTGTTTTTCAGTCTTCGTTTGTAGATCACTCTCTTCCAGTTCCCATCATCACACATTTCCATCTCGCTATATTCTCCATCACTTGATGATGACATATTTGTTTAAAACTCACAAATTCACTGTTCTATCTGCAGCCAGTAAAATACGTGTTTATTCTGTCACAGCTGGGCTAGAACTCAAAAGCTCATTATTTATTTTAATCTCTAAAAAATTGGCTAGGAGAAAGTGTTGGAAAGGTGGAGGACGGCTTAGCCCTTCTAAATATATATCCCAACTTTCTGAAAGGAATATACTTCTTTTTAGTTTGTGATTGAGGTTTCTGTTAACTCTCTATTTTATAAAAAAATATTTCCATATGCATAACTTGTTTCATTGTTAAAGTTGTCATTGGAACTGTACTTGAGCCAAGTTGAGCCCCCACCCCCCCAACATCTTGGGCTGCGACCGCTCCTGCCTGACAGTGAAAAACACTAATTTTGATTTTCTGGTAATACCTTAATTTAAAATATATACTTTTTTCGGCTTTTTTTTTCAATAATATTTTCGGTGTTTTAAGCATTATCTTAAGTTATTAGCCACAAGAAGTTTAGATTAGTTTTCAATGAGAATATGTCAAAAGACAAAAGTTGGACAAATTTTCTTATGACTTGAATCTCACATGTTTTGGGGCATAAGTAGCTCTTCAGGTTGAGTGTCATTCGATATTTGAAGCAACATCGATTGTGATTGGTACTTTGAATAGTACACTTGCATCAAAAGCTCGAACAATGTGGTGAATATATTGTAAATGCCAAGTCGTCTTTCGGAGGGGATGTTAATCCATTGGAGTAGAATCAATGGATATTGGGCTCGTTAAAGAATCCTACTCTGGTTGGAATCCCAGACGGTTCAGAAAAAATTCCGTTTTTAGGATGTGCTCACCGGAGTGAGTGATAAGCTTTCTTTGCAGAAATTGGCTGACAAATATAGCAGAAAAGAAGAAAATCTGTAAAATTGTAATTTAACTTCCGGGAACTTACAACTCCTGCATATTTATGCAGGAGTAGTGTATTTACACCATTTTTATAAGAACGTCGAGTTAATTAAATGAAAACATAACTAGCTCGTAGTAGATTTATTGGATATGTTGGATCTCACCACAGATCTTTCAGATGACAATAACTTACCCTTTGCTTAGTTCGTTAGAAGAGAAAATAGAATAGATTAAGATAATTTCTAAATGAATCTAGAAATACTGTTTTTGTTTCATATTGCATTTTTTAAAAGAATACTATTTCAATTTTGTTTAAAATTATGCATTATCAGTTTTTTCCAATAAAAAAATGGTTGTTAATATGTTGTTTCATTGATTCTCCCAAATACTTTTTTTAATACTCTCAATCATAAAAAAATAAGGAAAGAACTATACAAAATAATTAGAACATCCAATTTATATCAATATTTTGATTTTTTTAATGAATATATTTTATGTAAGTTGAACAAGTCTTATCATTACATATTTTTATTTATTTATTAGAAACGGGTAACCCCTTTTTACAATTACAATTAAAGTATTATTCATCATACCTTAAACTAACATACTTATTACTATAACTTAAAACTATGATTTCACATAGACAGATAATATATATATACTTTTATATCAATTATCACAGGTGTTTGGAAGGTAAATAATTCAGATGGAATATCATAAATATTATCACATTATTTATCACAGTGCGTTACAGTATTTCAGTTTACTTTTTAAAGATGACAGTGAAAGAGAAAATACCAAGATCTACTTTGTTGCCGTTAGTTAACATATGTGATAGTGGCGAGTGCATGCCATAATTACATCTGTGATTACTTGGTTTGAATAAACAAGTATTTCTGAGAGGTACATGGAGATCAATAAGACCAAGACGGGACAGTAGAGCTCAGCATTTAAAAGTTTGTGTAACAAACATATATCCTGTCTAAAATACCATCAAATTCAGCTCTTGATATTATGAAACTATTATTTGATTCAATTCTAATCTTGTGAGATGTAATATGAATGTGTTATGATAATTATTTTTGGAAATTATTGAAAACATGGTGTGCTTGCTATCAGGCATGCAGAACTGATCACCCTGAAAAGTTATTTCGATAAAAAAATCCCATATGTTGCATAGCTACTGAGTGGCAAATATAAATAAATATTATGTATTTGACACATTGAAATTAAAGAATGTCAGCTATTGCCAATGGTTCAAATATCAAACAGGATTCAAACCATTGCAAATAATACAAAATAAAATGAAAAAAATACATATTCAGATACCAGTACCTTGAAGAACTTGTATAAACTAAACGACTTACTCAATTAAAATATATATTTTATTTATTTTATTTATTTCCAAAAATACATCCAACAGGCCCAAGAGCCCATTAATAGGTGTACAAAATTATTAATAGGTGATAAGAGTAGTCTTATACTAAGCATAATTAATACTAAGTGACTGAGAGCGTAATGTATAATTATCAATTAGGAAGTATGCTGAGAATATCACGCTTGAATTGTGCAAATGACAAAAAGAAAATATCTACATTGGGTGAATTGTTAACGCTCCTAGACATTGTTGATAAAGGTGAGTTGAAGTTATGCACAGTGTTAGGTACGGGTAAGTAAAATGTGTTACATGAGCGAGATGAGAAACGAGGTACATTGAACATCATTTGTGACAATAAAGTTGGACAATCTATTTGATTGTGTATTAATTTGTAAATAAAGCACATGTCTCTCATTTCGCGATATTTTCTTAGTGATATCAAATTAAACTCCTGTAGCAAGAGGTCATAATTATAGCCTCTAGCGGGATAAATACCATGTTTTTTATAATAAGCATATTTCAAGAATTTCTTCTGAACGTTCTCAATAGCCATAATGTATTTGGAATGGGAAGGATTCCAAACAACACTGCAGTACTCAAGTTTGCTTCTGACCATAGATAAGTAGATGTTTTTCAATGAATCAAACGACTTGAAATCTTTACAGTTGCGTATAAGAAAACCTAAATTTTTTATCGATTTAGAAATGATATGTTCAATATGATTTGAGAAAGTCAGTTTTTGATCAAAAATAACTCCTAAGTCCTTTGATTCAGTGATACGCAATAGAGTTTTACCATCAAGTTCATAATTAAATGTGAGTGGAACTAGTTTTCGAGTGAACATTTTTTGGTATTCAAGTGGAGTTTATTCTGAATGCACCAGTTACTCAGAGAATTCAAATCTTCCTGAAGTACAATGTAATCCGTTTCGTCCTTTATTTCTCTATAAATCTTCATATCATCAGCAAATAATAGCTTGTTAGAATGAATATGATCAGTGATATCATTGATGAATATCAGGAATAATAAGGGACCAAGATTTGACCCCTGAGGAACACCGGATGAGGCTGTAAAGCAGGAGGATTTTATTCCATCACACTCAACAAAGAGTTTCCGTTCTGTTAGGTATGAATTGAGCAGCAACTGAATATTAGTAGATATACCAAAGCTTAGCAACTTCTTGAGTAGTTGAGGGTGAGAAAGCAGTAAAGATTACATCCACCTGGTTCCTCTGGTCAAGTGAATCAGAAACGAATTGTGAAAAAATACAGAGGTTAGATGCAGTGTTTCTAGCTTTGACAAACCCATGCTGAAAGTTAGACAGAGAAGAACTGACATGATTGTATATAAGTTCAGATAGTATAATCTCGAATATTTTTGAGAAAACTGATATAATGACTATTGGTCTATAATTTTCAACATGAGTAATATTGCCGGATTTAAATACAGGACATACTCTGGACAATTTCCAAATCTTTGGATAATAGTTTTTTTGTAAGGCAAGATTGAGAATGATATATAGAGGATCAGCCAGAAGGTTAATGTGATTTTGACTATTTTAACAGGGATCCCATCGGGACCACAAGAGAGTTTATTTTGAGTTTTTTGCGGCATTATTGATTTGTTCCTTGGTGATGGTTGAAAGGTTCAAGAAATGGTGACTTGGCATCATTGTCAGATCAGATAGGTTGTCGCTTGAGTCTACGTTATTACCATCATCTTGGCTATACACACTACTAAAGTTCGCTGCAAAACCGTTGACTATTGAGAGAGGTGAAGAAAGTATGTTATTGTTATGAATCATTTCTCCTGGGATGCGAGATTTGTTTTTCTTTGAGTTGATATAGTTCCAAAACCCACGAGGGTTATGTTTGAGCATTTCTTCAGATCTCTCGATGTATAACTTATAGTCAGTTGCTATACTCAATTTGATCAATTTTCTGACGTTTTTGACTCGCTGTAAATAAGAAAGGTATTTGGTTTTTTTGTACATTTTCAGATAATGATTTTTTGATTTGATTTTATTTATAGTACATTTGCCAAACCACGCAGGGAACCTACGTGATCTACATTTGAGCAGAGGAGCACATTTGGACATAATGTTGTGCAAAGAGTCATTAAGTATTGTGCACATAGAATCAACACTATCAAGGTGAAGTAAAGCTTGAGACCAGTTCAGTTCACTGAGTAGATGAGAGAACTTAGCTTCGTCAATTCTTTTCAAATCAAACCTTTTAACAGACGAAACAAAATTTTTTACATTACCAGTACTAATAGATAGTTGCACTGTGAGTCCTGGATGATGGAGATCAATAGGAACTATTGGGTCATCATTATGTTGCACTACACACCTAGTTTCAGCTGGACAGATAACCAAATCCAGTAACCTGTTATTGTTGTTTCTCACATAATTGCGTTGTGCTGAATCGCAAAACCCAAAAAGTTGATAAAGCGACAGGTTAGGTTCGTTAGGCTTCCAATATCATAATAGTCATGTAATTCACTGATGTTGAAGTCTCCAATGATAATTGCCTTATTCAGTTCAGCAGAATCTTCAAGGAATCCAAAGAATTCGTCATAGTCATCATATGTTGTATTTGGTGGAATATAAGCTGTACATATTAAAAGAGGTTTTGAGTTATTTGTAGAGACTCTAACGCAAAGAAAGTCAATTTTATCAACTGGACATACAAAATCGCAGGCCTCTGACTGAAAAATAATATTGTTGACAGCAATCATCACACCACCACCGCGAGTTTCCGGTCCTTAGCACTAAACAATCTTACTAAGTAGGAAATTTTCTGGAAAAGCTCCTCATTGTTCACTCCTTCCTTAAGCCAGGTTTCAGTTACTATTATAACATTATGTTCAGTATCAAGTATATTTTTATAGAACAGATGGGTTTTCGAGTTCAGGCCTCTACAGTTTTGATATGAAATTGAGAGATTATTGGCAACTTGGGAAGATCCGTTGGATGTGCAAACTAGTTTTTTTTAGCAATGACAGGAATGCCGTTTTTATATCTGATAATCAAGTCTTGTTCCCCCAAATCTTGCCGGTTTTTCCGTTCTTGTCGCAATCTTATGAGATGCTCTCTTTGCAAAACTGTTTGGTCAGGTTTGATGTAGATATCCTTAAACTGATCAACAGCCTGTATTTTTCTATTGTTTTTGATTAGCAGGGAATGGTGATTATTGTTAGGCATAATAATCTTTATTGGACGATTTTTTCCTGGAGAGGGTTTACCTAAGCGATAAGTCTTAGATCCTGTCATCTCAAAATCAGGAACAACTGTTCTGATCACGTCCTTGACCGCATCAGAATCCAATGCACTTTCTAGAATTCCAAACACCAATAAATTGTTTTCACGTTGTTTGATTTCTGTGATTTCGGATATTATTTGTAAGGGATTATAGGACAACCCTGTACAATCACTTGTTTTAGCATTTAGGAGGTCGATCTTATCGTTCAGGTTTTTTACAACCTTTTTATTTGCCTCGGTCAAGACATTGATGTCTGCTTCTAATGTTTCCACTTTTTTCTCGAATGAAGAAAGTTGTTGTTTCAAGTTTTTCATGATTTTGTTAGAGACACTATCCGTTATTGTTTTGAGGAATGTTTCGTCCTTGAATAATTGTTTTATAATAACATCTGCCGCACTTTTTAGTTCACACAATTGATCACGAGTTAACGGCATGTTGAAAGGAATAAATGTCGACAAGAAATCAATTAGAAACACCACCGAAACAATCAAATTGCACACAGCTCTAATAAACACGTCCACCACCGGTGGAGAATAAATGTTAGTTATATATATATATATATATATATAATACGAAGTGGAAAATTGCGTCTGTGAAAAATACATGAACAGAAAGATTGTGGCATATTTTTTTTTTTTTTTTTATGTTCTGGTTCCCACGAAAAGGGATATCCTGTAATGTTCAGAGAACATCGTGGGAACCAAGGGAAAGAAGGTAGGAGTTGGTGTTCTTCTTAAATTTCTGGAGGTTGTATGCCTCGGGGAACACCTCCTAGGCAATGAGTTCCAAAGCCTCGCTGTTCATTGGATGAACGAGTCTTTGGAAAGTGATGTTCTGCAGGTCTCCAAAGTGACCAAGAAGGGGTGTGATGACTGAACTTGACGGGTTAGTCTCGAAGAGACTGCCAAAGCAGGGACGATTGTTGATATTTCAGAAGAGCATCGCCCATGAAAATATCTATAAAATAGAGACAAATCGCCAACTTTTCTACGGTGTTCCAGACAAGTGAGCGAGTTTGTAAGCGAGGCATCACCGACGAGACGAATTGCCCTTTTTTGGACAGAATCCAATAGCCTCAGGATATGTTTAGGTGCCGGCTCCAAATATGGGAACAGTATTCCAGGACAGGTCGGATCTGTGCCTTATAGATCATAAGCAGCTGAGTGGGGGTGAAATACCTCTTGGATGACTTCAGTGGTATGGTTACTCCTGACAAGGGTTTTGGCAATGGACCTCACGTGATTTTCCCAGGAAAGGTTATTGCTGATAGTAATACCAAGCATCGATATGGATGACTTCAGTGGTATGGTTACTCCTGACAAAGTTATGTTAGGCACAGTGAGATCGGCTTTTCTAGAGAAAAGACATGCTTGTGTTTTGTTTGCATTGAATTCTACCAAGTTATTAGATCTCCACTAGAGAATTGTTGCTAAGTCCATATTTATATTATTAACATTTCTTCCTCGTTCATTTCTGGTTTCACGGGCTGATATAGGGGCCCTGGAAGAGATAGCGGTATGGAGGGTACTATCGAGCTGTGTACTGGACATGAAGTTGCTTTCAACAGGTCGTTGATGTGAAGTAGAAATAGTGTTGGTGCGAGAATAGATCCTTGCGGAACACCAGCATTTATGAGTAGAGTGTCAGATGAAGCTCCATCGACCACTACATGGAGAGACCTGTTTGAGAGAAAACTAGCAAGCAGAGAACACAGCTGAGAGGGCAAGCCATAAGACGGAAGCTTGGCGAGGAGTCCCTGGTGCCAAACTCGATCGAACGCCTTGGAGATATCTAATGCCACAGCTAAAGTTTCTCCATACTTTTCAATAGATAGCTGCCATATATGTGAGACGTAAGCGAGCAGGTCACCAGTTGATCTCTAATGGCGGAAGCCATATTGCCTATCGTTGACAATTCCTGAGTCTTCCAGATATTTCATGAGCTCGATGTTGATGGCTTTTTCCATGACCTTTGAAATAATAGATAGCAGTGCGATAGGTCTGTAGTTGCTAGGTAGGTGAGAACAATCGGCGGGATTCCGTCAGATCCACAGGCTTTGTTGGTCCCCAAATTGTAAGAGTGGTTGAACAACTTGCAAAGAACAGGTGTTAGTTCGGGGGCACATTTCTTGAGAACAATCGGCGGGATTCCGTCAGATCCACAGGCTTTGTTGGTGTTGAGACCCAGCAAAATCTTTCTCATAGTGCGTTGGCGAAAGGTGATCTCGGGCATGTGACTGTCAATAGGTGTAATGTTCGGGGGTTGTTAAATTAATGAAAAAAAAACATCCTCAAGCGGGATTCGAACCCACGACCTCTGGATCTCTAGTCAGACACTCTAACCAACTGAGCTATTAGGACATAGGTGCCTCCGCATATTTGTGAATCACTTTTTCATTAATTTAATAACTTGTCTGATATGCCACAATCTTTCTGTTCATATTTATATATATATATATATATATATATATATATATATATATATATATATATATATATATATATATATATATATATATATATATATATATATATATATATATATATATATATATATATATACCTATATATAGTCTCTAAATTTGTTCTTGATTCATTCTATAAATTGGGCAAACCTTACAACTTAATTTTTAAAATAATTCATACAATTAAGTCATGTTTAGTTGTTATATATTATATTTTAGCTTTTATGGACATTTCTACTGTTTCTTGGGATTAATCAAACCATTATTATTGTATTGACTCAAAAACTGCAGAAGGTTATAGAACGACACTGCTGCTGTCTACATTTAAAATTATATTCATAAAACATACATATAATACAAAAGAACATAACATACCTGGGTTTCTAAAAAAAATACTGTTGTTCTGTGGAAGTAGTTGTGAATTCATACACAATGAAAATATTTTTCAATTATCAATTTTTGCACCAAGAGAATGTTGCAGCATTCTACATAGGTTCGTTACGTCCTATCCTATATCTTTAAAGTTACAATACAAAACATCAGAAAGTATACATCATATCACAGAAGTTCTTTCGTCGTTCAACAAAAAATACTAACAAACCATACTTAACAATACTGAATAAAAAAATGCAAATGCAAATTCGAAAAAACTAATTCAACAATGGAAATCATTTAACCCATGATGATACAAAGAGGTTTCTTAGAAATTCATATTCCCAGAAAACACGTTGATGAAATAGTTAATCTTCTGGTCAATGTTACTTTGTAGTTGTCAATTTATTTATCTACCATACATAAATCAATTATTGTTAAACCCACAGGTTGAAGAACTGTCAATGGCCATTTGATGTATTTAATTTCATGCCAATAAAGATATTTTATCATAAATATCAGTTATAATTGAAGACAAATGAATAACTTATTGACATAAACTTCCAATGATCATTGTTTCTGTTCTCCTATGCTCATGGCGGAGGAAAAACAATACAGCAAAAATAAAGTAATGTAACTGAAAAACACAGCCAGATTTTTCGTTCGCAGACACTAGGCTTGTTTTGGTTTGCAGTAGGGATGGTCCTAGAACCGTCCCAAGATGTTACACAGTCGTTTATTGAAATAAAATATTTCACGCTACGTTTGTCCTACTCTTTAGAACCGATTCGGAATCGTCCTGACTTCGAACCAAAACAAACCTTGTATATTTCTCCTGTTGCCTCCTGTGATATTGATACACACATTTTGGGTCTCTGTTGTATTACTTGACTTTCTTCAGATTCACCTTCGATGGATGCTTTTACAGTTGGATCTATGTTCTGTGTTTCATGGAAAACATCTCATTGAATAACAGGATACATTATGAAATAAAGGCCAGGTTGAGTTTTTCTTAGGAAATGTCTTCACTCAAAAGGTTTCAGAACTCTGTATGCAATATGTAGTATAACTTGCTGTGGAAAAAAAAAGGAATAAGACCTGAAGAAATAATCATATAAAAAAAGGAAAATTGTCATATTTCTCTTTTTTATTTTTAAGTAATATAATCGTAAAACTTGGCTAGTTGTATATAAAATTCAATGACAACAAGATATTCATAAGAGTTTCCCAAGTTAATTTGAAACAAGATCAATGATCACAAAATCTGCACTTTTTTAATTACTGCAATGAAAAGTTTGTTATTGGTATTCAGGCTTTGCTAATAATTCTAATCAACCTGAATAAAACTTCATATATATCACTTTTTGAATTTTTGACTTCCTGATAAAAAATATCCAGGGCCAAACGTTTAGTAACAATCAGTTTGTGTGTTGATTACTCCATAGTGAGCTAACTAGAGCAACTCTACTACCAGCCAACAAAAAAAATAAAACCAATTTGATTCCGAAAATACCAGCCCACTCTCAATAAAAGACTATTACGAGAAATGATAGAAATTAAGAAAGATAAATTCAACATCAACAAAAGAAAATATATTGACAAACTTCACTAGTCATTTTGAACTCTTAACTCTAACTAATGTATTTAATATCCCTCGAAATTATTGATATATTTTTCTTATCTGAGTTTATGTTACAAATGTTTTGATCCTTTTCCACGATTATCGTTAAATACAATAACCGAAATGTTGGGTTGAATTAAAATATTTCCGCTCTTATTCTGACCCTCCTTTCACGAATACTTGAACATGATATTTGAAAAGTGTCTTATGAACTGTATTCATTATTTTCTATGATTGTACAAGGAAAATATACCATATAGAAAATATGAGTGAATTTTGTTGAAATTGTGTATATATGCTCTATATATAGAAGATTAATTTTTCCAATAGTCTGAAATTTCAAGTTATCAATAAACTGCATAAAAGTCAACATACAATAACTGTAGCATGCACATATACTCATATCATCAAGATAAAAACAGCGCATGTGTAAATTTGACAAATATTGATTGGATCAGGGACCCCAGAAACTTCATTTTAGTGAAATAATGTGTTTTTGACTATGTTCTGTTAGGTTTAAAATAATTTTTTTCAGATATTGGCACCAGAAATATCTGTGTGCCTCTAGTGACTTAACTGAAAGTTGCATGGAAACCACTCAGGATTGATTATGATCATGATCTGTCATGATGGATCACAATCGATCTGGACTGACTACATCTGATCTGTCAGCTACTGAGTCGGAGGTCGTCCCCAGGTATCTTCAAAATTAGCTCTTAGAGGGAGAATCTTCCCAGCAACAATACAAATATCCCCAGAATAACGATAACTATTAACACTTTAGAATACTCTGGCAGAATGGCACCAAATTGTGGCAAATCGAATGTACTACAAAAAATAAAATTATTACTATCTCTATAATAAGTAACAAGTTATACATACAGTAGTACGTCTCTCTGCATAGAAAATTCCCTATATTTATAAATTGAAGATTTATATATGAGGATGACATTGAGTACTGAATGACAATTGAATATAAATATATATATCTATATATATATATATATATATATATATATATATATATATATATATATATATATATATATATATATATATATATATATTTTCTTCAATTTCTTGGAATAAAGGTCTGATTCAGTCTATTCATATAATTTCTCTTAACTACGTTTCGACATGGTATTTGTCATCTTCAGGTCAAACTAAAATTAAAGATATGGAGTTTGAGACATATTATCACAATATTGAAATTTATGCACTAAATTAATTCTTTAACAACATATGGTTCGAAATATAACACGTTATTTAACTCAATATAAAAATATCTGTAACATTTATGAGTATTCACTTACAAATTATATTATTTGAATTGTGCGAACGGACGTTATTGTGGATGTCTGACTTCGACGAAGTTAACAGGAATGGTTTGTTTATCTTTCAAGCATTTTTACCCTCGTCATAAGTAGGTACACCAGATTGTTTATATTGAGTTCTAGTATATGGGCCGGACTGTATTTTTTTTGGCAGCATGTAAAGATCAGTTTTTATTATTATTACTAAAACAAAGTTAAAAAAGGTTGTTATAAATCTGGCTTAAGTTTTTGATATCATACAATAGAAATGATTTAGAGAGTTCAACTTGATTAATAGACACTCAGTTTATCATAATTGTAGTGAAAATCAACAGCAAAACTTACCGGTGGAAAGATCTCGGCATTTTCTCGATGAATTTATCTTCACAGGATATGCACTTTGGAACCATGATTATTATATACACAACCACAAAAACAGTTTCAGAACTGAACTGAGTGAACTGGGAGGTTAATCAACAGGACGGGAAGTAATAAAAGTAGTTTAGAGTTCAAATCGACACATACAAAATTTCTAGAGTCATTACCGACTCAAACGAACGACACTGAATGTACCAAAAATTTGATGACAAGTGACATTTATTCTCAACATTTGATTCGTCGAAAAATGTTTGAATCCCCTCCAAAAAAAACAAGTGAACGTTGGTTCCGCATGCGCACAGCGAAAATGCTTAAATGAAAAGGTCTATAGAACACAGCGCGTAAAAACAACCAGAAAAATCAGAAATATTGTATAATAATACAAGAGTACCTCAAGGAAGTATTGTAGGTCCACTCCAGTTCCTAATCTTTATAAATGATTTATATTACATAACGGAAAATATAAGTAGAAATGGGTGCATTATCATATCTGCGGATGATACAAATTTGGCAGTGGGAGCAGAAGATGACCAAAAACTTTCATTTCAAGCAACAAACATTTACACAAAGGCAAAAAACTGGATTGAATAAAATAAACTTATTTTAAACGCGGATAAAACAAAGATTATGATTTTTAGTATAAATCACAGTTGGAAAAACAAAACAGAAAATATTAAATTGGAAGATCAAAAATTGGAAATAAGTCATCATTCAATGTTGTTCGGCATTATAATAGGCAGCTTTCCTGACTGGAAACAATACATAGAACTTGTAACTAAACAAGGTTTGCTATGCAATTAGAATAACTGCAAAATACTTAAATGAACACACATGAGAACACTGTACCATGCCAATTTTGAATCGGTCATGCGATATGGCTTTTCACTATATATGGTCTGTATCTATAAGAGTGCTTGAAGAAAAAAACGAGCAAATTCGGAATAAACAATGATGGAAACACCAGATATGAAACTAGATCACTTGACACTATCCCAAGCATCGCCTTAGTTTGCCTGAAAAAAACCAGTCTTATATGTGTATACGGATATTTCATAATCTGCCGAATTCTCTTAAATCAATAGAAAACCAGAATCTAAAACAAAAATAAAAAAATTGCTTTTAGATTTAGAACCTTACAATGTAGATGACTACCTGAACCATGCTGCATAAAACCATTACCAAACTTTTGACTTCATTGCTCTTTTGGCTTTGTGTATACATGTTTATATGAGGTTACTTTAGAAATAAAGAAACATTATTATTATTTTGGTTGTGGTTTAGTTGGGATTGGGATCAATAAGGATTGAAAAAAAAACTGTTGTTTTCTTGCCGACATTTCAAATTAATTTACCTAATTCATCCTCGGGGCTCTGTAACAATGGTTCCTCAAATAGTGCTCAAATAGTGGAAAGGTTTTATTTTTACACGTTTTATTTTTTAATTATTATACTGTCACGATGTATCATTCATTGTACTTAAAATTTATGTTATTATTATTAATTGCGTTGTTATACGATTTCAAATAGTCAATAACAATATTATCCGATGATGAATATACATTTTTTTAAATACGGCAAATCCATTAGTAATATCACTGGGATCACTAAAAACTGTATCACCACTAAGATGGGTTTTTAGGCATCTTAATCACCACAAATCATTTCTCCTGGAATTCTGTAAATTATTTGAGCAAAATATTTTCAACTGACAAGTTAAACATATACAGGGTGTTAGAGAATAAGTGCGACAAACTTCAGGGGGTGATTCTGCATGAAAAAATAATGACAGTTTGCAATATAACTTTTGTCCGCAAATGCTTCTTATTCCGAAGTTTTTCTTAAAAACTGACTTTATTTATTGCTCTGAAACCGGTCGAGATATGCAAATGAAATTTTAAGAGGTAGTTATTGCGCATTTTTTGACATGCAATTAAGAATTTTATGTTCATCATTGGCGCGCATACGGGTAATGATCTCAATTTTTTTAAAGAAAAAAATGGTACGCCACTGAAATATTTCAAATTGAAAAATTTGAATTCCTCGTTCAATTTGTGACAAAAAATCCCTTCTGCCTTTTTTTCGTATGGGGCGCTGTTTTTATGCAAAAAAATAAAACATCTTAACGCGTATTTATCATTACTTTAATACATTATCTATAGTAGCGATGCTAGTAGGCTATTGCTGTCAACATTCTGTTAAATACGAATATTTCAACGAAATGTTAAATTAGCGTTTCTTCATTTTTAAGCTTTTAGTTTGGTATAACATTAATGATAATAAGTAATTAATTTTTCTTTTATCGAAAAGAATGGTAAATTATACAAATGAGGAATTGTCAGACATGCGTTTTGTCTATGGTCGAAATAATGGAAATGGTCGGCAAGCACGACGATTGTATGCTGAGTTGTATCCAGGACGTAGGGTTGTACCCCATATTTGTTCTTCTTCACCAACGTTTGCGCGAAAATGGTACATTTAAGAAACAAACGGCTGACTGCGGGCGCCCTCGAGAAGTACGAACTGCGCAACTAGAAGAAGCAGTTCTCGAGTTAATTGCAGAGTCACCTGAAACAAGTACTCGAAAAATTGCCAACCTACTGAAAGTAAGCAACTTCACTGTATTTAAAATTCTTAAAGAGCAGCAATTGTATCTGTTTCATATTCAACGTGTGCAAAGCTCTACTACCTAGAGACTTTTTTCCGCGCCTAGTTTTTTGCCATTGAATTCTTCATCAAATCGCTCAAATTCCTAATTTTTTGAATGGCGTTTTGTTTACTGACGAGGCTAATTTTGGACAACCACTGTATACGAAATTTCCATAACAATCACCTCTGGGCTGAGGAAAATCCACATGGAATCTTTGAAGCTCATTTTCAGTAAATGTATGGCTTGGGGTACGTGATGATCATTTCATCGGTCCATATTTCCTCCCACAACGACTAACAGGCAACTCTTACCTTAATTTCCTACAGCTGAGGCAACACTTCTGGTTCATTTTAGCATTATTGTACGTAATCACTTAGATACAGTATATCCAAATCGTTGGATAGGTAGGGGAGGTACGGATTTCTCCGGATTTAAATCCTCTAGATTTTTGCATTTGGGGTTTTCTTAATTCATTAGTTTATTCCACTCCCGTATAGCCGGCTGTGAGACAAGAATATTTGCGCCAGTACGACAATCGATGAGGCGAAGAGTTGAATCTTGTATCACGTCTGAGGGAGGTCATTAACTAACTCCCTCTTAAAACTCACCAAATTCGATTTGCATATCTCGACCGGTTTCAGAGCAATAAATAAATAGTCAGTTTTTAAGAAAAACTTTAACACCCCGTATCTCGGAAAACGAAGCATTTGCGGACAAAAGTTATAGCAAACTGTCATTATTTTTTCATGCAGAATCACCCCCTGAAGTTTGTCGCACTTATTCACTAACACCTTGTATGTTTTATTTGTACACGTGTTGAAGGTGTTTCCACATTAATTACAATTTTGAGTGGTTGTTTGTTAGACTTTAATCAAAATAACAGTGAAATTTTTGCCTTCAATCTGATCTGGAATTCGATTTGATTGGAACTTTTACCCATATAAAGTCACTATTTTTTACCGGGACTAAACCTTCACATAAGTATCCAACGAGAACAAATGAATATATTTATCCCCATCATTGACTAACCGCAACTTAAAAAAGTGCTTACTATATCATCATAGGTGGAGTTTATATTCCACCGTCATCCAGTGAAGATACCTACGCATCTCATATTCAAGTGATTGAAAATATTCATTCTAAAAATCCTTCTAATGACTTATATGTGTTTGGCGATTTCAATTCACCAAATACAACTTGGACTAATGAAAATCTAGGTTTAGTCATGAATGGCCAAAGCAGCCATAGCAGTGAAACTCTAGCACAAGGTTACGGTTTTCAAAATTTTTATCAACATATTAATATTCCGAACGCAAAAAATGTCTTTTAGGATCTTTTATTTTCAAACAGGCCAAGCGTCATTGTTAACAAAGCCGTAGATCCACTACTGGCTTGCTCATCCCACAATGAAAGTTACTCCTTTGAGCTATCCATAAATGATTTAAAGCATTCTAATTTGGACTAGTAATATTATTATGATTTCTCGAAAGCAGGCTATAATGCTATCAACAACTACTTGTCACCATTAAGATGGGAGTCCCCTAAATTCAGTAAAAGTAAATGCCACTATTGATGCATTTTATCAAGTTTTGAACATGGCCGCGGCCCTGATCATGCCTTTAAAGCAGTACGGAACAACAACCTTCCCTAAATGGTTTAATGCAGAGTTAAAACACTTAAAAGACTTAAAAGTTGCTCGTAGGACCTTCAACAAATTTACTGCATTATAATGAATTTGTTGCTATACTGCTCAATGCAAACAATACTCGAAAACTTCCTATGAACGCTACTTGAAACAAATTGAGGATAATTTGCAGCTTAATCCAAAATCATTTTGGAAATTTGTCAATAATAAAAATTCTTCTTAGAGAGCATACCTGATCAGGTTTATCTTGGAGACCAAACAGCAAATGGCAGTACAGAAATCTCTCAGCTATTTGCCGATTATTTCGCAACAATATACAATGACCACAGAGACTCCACTTATAAAAATGATAATTTTACCAACTTCAACATTCATTGCCCCAAAATGACATAATTTTTTTTTAAATCAGCAAATTACCAAATTAATTAAATTCAGGCCTGATCAAATCCCAATTTTTTTCATGAAAAATTGCTCACACCATTTCTACTCTTAATATAATATTCAATTGATCATTGTCCAACTATACTGGAAAAATAGTTTCATTTTACCTTGCTTCAAATCCGGTGAGAAAAAACATGTAAAAAATTATAGAGGTATAACTGCTCAATCCGCAATTCCAAAGCTAATGGATAGTCTTGTTTATGACTAACTAGCATTTTCTTGCAGATAAATCATCGATAACCAGCAACAAGGCTTCACACAAAAGAAATCTACGGTAACTAACCTATTAATCTATGAGTCTGAAATATTGAAAGCATTAGAAAACAAACTCCAAATCGTCTCCATATATACTGACTTCTCTAAAGCCTTTGTTACCGTTGACCATTACTTATTACTTGGTAAACTGGAAAATGCTGGCTTTAGTGATGCCCTACTGAAATGGCTCCGTAGTTTTTTAATTGGGCGTAATCAGAGGGTTAAAGTAGGTTCCTCTCTTTCAAATATAATTAAAGTGCCATCTGGGATTCCACAGGGTTCTCACTGTGCACCATTCCTTTTCAACTATTTATGAAATATATAGGGAATAGCTTCTTCAGCCACAGTAAATATTTATTATTCGCTGATGATCTAAACTCTTACTCTGACCAATTGCTCCTTCAAGATGATCTTAATTGCTTTTCTAAATGGTGTGATCTGAACATCCTACGACTAAACGTAGAGAAATGTTCTATAAGTTTCTTCAAATCGACTAAAAAACATAATTCACTGTACACTCTTGACGATAATTTATTGAAATCTAGAGTAAAAGATCTTGGCATTTATTTTGATGAACAATTAACTTATGTTCATCATATAAATATGGTATCTGTAAAGGCATCGAAGCTGTTAGGTTATGCTTTAAGGAATTGTGATAATTTCTCCATCCACTCTGTGAAGATGGTTTACATGTCATAGGCTGTCTCCCACCTTGAGAATGCCTCAGTTGTTTGGTCTCCCAGTCACACAAATATACCATTCAGAAGATTGAAAATAAGTTCTTGAGGTTTTGTGCATTCAAACTTCATGTCAATATTCTTATCTTCAATATGTCACTATCCACCGGTACTTTTCCTAGTATATGGAAGCTCAGTTATGTCGTACCTATTCACAAGGCCGGGAAATTGTCCGATATAAAAAACTACCGTCCCATCTCTAAACTTAACGCCATACCAAAGGTCTTTGAAAGCATAGTGACTGATTATCTCACAGCTAATTTGAGTAATATTATAATTCCTCACCAATATGGTTTCATAGCTGGTAAATCCACAGAACTCAATTTAACTCTTTACACAGATTTCCTCTCGGAAGCCTTGGAAGACGGACATCAAGTCGATTCTGTCTACACAGACTTTTCCAAGGCTTTCGACAGGGTAAACCACGGTCTTCTAGTGAAGAAACTTGAATGTCTTGGTATCTCTGGGCCTCTATTAGAGTGGATAAGAGATTACCTTATTCAAAGAAAGCAACTAATCAGAGTTAAAAACTTCACATCATCAGAAATTTTAGTGACATCTGGCGTTCCCCAGGGATCACATCTGGGACCTCTTCTGTTTAACATTTTTATTAATGATATAGTCAACCTGGTATCTAACGGAACAATTCTCCTATTTGCGGATGACCTAAAAATATTCTCCAAAATCACCTCTCTAAATGACTCAATCAACCTTCAAGCTGACCTTAACAGCATCTCGAACTGGTGTGAACTGAACGGTATGTTGATGAATGCGAATAAGTGCCACATAATGAGATTCCATAGACAGGATACACCGATCATCTTCCAATATCACATAGAAGAAATTACCCGGGATGCTGTCTCTAGCATAAAAGACCTAGGAGTTACCCTTGACACAGCCCTTAGCTTCAATCTCCATATCTCTACAACTATCAACAAAGCTCTGAAACTTCTCGGCTTTATTAAGAGAACTACCTCAGACTTCTCGGACATATCATCAATACGCATTTTATATTGCTCACTAGTCCGACCGCACCTTGAATATTGCTCTGTGGTATGGAACCCCCTCTACAAAACCCACATCGATCGAATTGAACGTGTTCAGCACCGCTTTTTTAATTACGTAAACTTCAAACTACAATTATTCCGTGACCACATTCTAACCGGGCAAAGCCTGAACCTACCCCCACTATTGACAAGGAGGGACCAGAGGGACTTGATTTTCCTTCACAATATCATACACTGCAAACTAAGCTGCCCTGAGCTGCTATCCAAGTTACATCTAAAAGTGCCTCCACGTACCACTAGAAATAACAGCACTTTCCATACTCCCCTCTATAGAACCAACTATAGATACAACAGCTGTTTACCACGCATCCAACGAACAGCGAATATTCATGGTCACCTAGACTTCTTTAATTCGTCCTTAAACGACTTTAAATCCCAGCTCAGGACAATGAATAAATAAGACCCGCAACCATCCACAGTCTTTCTCCTCGAGTCCACGACAACAACTGTTACATTCAATCAATTAATCATTAATATCCTATTGTACATTCCACTCAATCTTAATTTACTTTCATTCATCTTAGATCGTCTTAATATGTAAAACTTGATTCTACCCTCAACTGTATATTAGATGTATTGGGCTAGTTCCCGTTGAATAAATAAAAAAAATAAAAAATTATGATTACTCTGCTATAACTGGAATGCTCAATATGCACTCCTTAACAAACCATAGAACAGTAAATGAGTATGCTTCATTTACATATCACTGAATGGATTGTTAATTAGTCCCGAATTGCTCCAATTGATAAACTTGTATCTTCCAAATAGAATTCTTCGTAGTAACAATATTTTCCACGTTAGTAATTATGGCAAACATTCACCTATTGATAGATCATTGAAATTTATAAATGATCACAATATAGATTTGTTCAATGGTTCGTTGCCAAATCTCAAAAAACACATTTATTCTTTTTGCTGTGACATCAACACATAATAAACTAGTCCTTCTGTAGTGATCTCTATATCTACATAATGTATTAGTCTTTTTATTCATTCTGTAGTCCTAAGATATAGCCTAGCTGAGCTGATTTATTATTTATATTATATATATATATATATATATATATATATTACTGTAATGGGGTAACCCGTGTATTTCCTAAAATAAAATATATGCCAATTAAGCTTTTTAACCATCTACCCAATAGAATTAAAGTTATAAAAAAATAGGAGATTTCAAAAGAGAATTAAAAAAACTTCTTTAGAGTTAGAGCCCTACAACTTGAATGCATACCTTTTGTGTAAAGACCTGGTAAGTTCGGCCTGAGCGCGAATCACATCTTTGGGCCTGTGAGTTTTTTATACATGAAGCCTGCGCTACAACGTGAAAAATGGCGGTGTTATGAATTTTTGAAAGTTTTTCTGTTACTAATAAACCAATCAAGTCGCGCCAGGGCCTATTTTTTCACATTTTGATTCTCTACAATTCGTACATTGAGAGCAACGAGATTGCTTCATTAGTTTTCACGTTAAAGCGAAAAACAAAAAAAAAGCACGATTTTCTGCTCTTAAAGTTTATAAAAAACTAGCTGACCCGACGTCCTGTCCAAATTTCTATATTGCCTAAATTCTCGTCCACATACAATTTCTTTTTTGTCGTTTTTCTTTATGTTGCATCTAGGTTATGCTTTTGACTCTGCCTGCTTCCCGTTTTTCCCATTATAAATATATATATATATATATATATAATAATAATAATAATATAAGTTTATTCACTAAGAAACAAGAGTGTTTATATTGTAACGTAAATAAACTTAACTTGGTTTTACTAATTTATTTAACACTTAAATATACAACTTAATTTATATTACTAACTAGCTCGATCGTATGGGCTCGTTCAGACTGTCCGACTCCACTTGAGGGTTGCCTATTTATCTCCGATACAGCATTCTCGATGTTTCGAATTCTGGCAGTTGGCGACCGGCATGTTCCAATTGTTTCCAATATTGACCGTTGTTTTCCGCGGCAGAGCGACTGGATGGTTCTCGAATATCTCCGGGGATGATCTCATCGTTGTCGATGGCAACGCGTGAGGCGACAGGTCCGGCCTAGGTTCGTTACAATATAATGAAGGTGGTTATAGTAAATAAACATGGGGTACCACAGAAGCTTTAGTTCCGAAGGACTATCGCTTGTACGTAGTTTCGTAAAAATATAATGTAATGATGACAATGATAATAATAATAAAGTAGTGTAAGTTATGACAAAAGTAATGTAGCGTAATAAATAAATAATATAATATAAATACACATAAACATGCAATATGTAAACGCATTCATATACTAGTAGGGTAAATATATAAGTAACAGTGGGGTTTTATGTTAAGACAAACGGGACATATAATAGATTTAAAGCAGATTTATATACACACACATATTTTTTTTTTTTTTTCATTTTCATTTTTTTCTAGTTCAATTTATTATTCAGCCGTTTTGCTATACATTCCAATAATACAAATCAATTATAATACTACTGATAATAATTAGAAAGAAAAAAATTTTTTTTCCCCTACACTCTAAGTGAGTACACACTTGTATTGTGTAGTGAAAAAAGAAAAACAAAACAGCATAACATGAAAACCGACAATTTAAAGTCAGAAATAGGAAGAAGGAACGGAACAGTATAAACAATATAATAATGGAGGGTTAATAGGAACAGAGTAAAACATACTACAATAGGCAGTAATTGTGTGAATCAAAATTCAACAGTGCAGTTAACATGGCTGTAAGTTGGTGAATAATAATAAATATACACATTTTTTATGTTTCTATAATTCTCAAGAAGTCCCTATAATTACTATAGATATAAAGTTTAATGGCTGAAGTGAATTTCTTGAGATTAGCATATTTTCGAATGGCGAGAGGTATTAGATTATATGCTTTAGGTTGAATATATGTTACAAAACGGTGACTAATGTTCTTGTTGTTAAGTGGTGTAACGAGTAGTTGGTTCAACGTGCCACGTGTATTGTAACCATGATTGAATGTTTGCTGACAATGACCACTCTTATAGGCAGATATTAAAATTGTGAAAAAATATAATGACCGAATATTAAGTATATCTGGAGAATACAGTGCATTTGTCGAGGATCGTTTTTTTCGTCTAAAGATAATTTTTAATATAAAATTCTGGATCACTTTGAGATTTTGTAATGAGTTTTCATACAGACCACCCCACACTAGTATTCCATAGCGTAGGAGTGACTCCACAAGTGATTTGTATATTATAAGCAACAGTTCAATCGACAGTATCTCTCTCAGTATATAAAATTTGTAAATCTGTTTTCTGAGTTTTGTTGTTAGATAATTGATGTGAGTTTCCCACCTGAGATTTTTGTCGATTATAATGCCTAAGTATTTGATTTGGCTAACTTCTGTGATGTTTTTATTTAGATTAGTGATGCTAATATTCTGGAACTCTGGCCTATTTGCATTATTGGCAGAAAAAGCTATATAGTGTGTTTTTTCAACATTCAGAGATAGCTGGAAAGCATTTAGCCAATCCGTTATTATGTTTAGTTCTCTTTGGACATGTAATTTAGCTTGTGACCAGGAATCACCCTCGAATAAGATCACAGTGTCATTAGCATAGGAAACAATTTTAGCATTTGATTGTGATAGCATTGAATTGATGTAGAGTAGAAAGAGTACTGGTCCCAGTACCGTTCCTTGAGGTACACCTATCTTGACGGTAGTTGGGACACTTAGCGAGTCATGGACTTTAACTTGTTGTTGTCTATTATCTAAATAATGGCGGAAAACATCCAACACAGTACCACGAATCCCATTTGTTTCAAGAATAGAAAGGAGTTTCTGATGGTTCACTGTGTCTAATGCTTTCGCCAGGTCTAGAAAGACCCCTATACATTTTCTATTCTTGTCCAACTTGCTTATAATTTCATTCACTACAGTGTACATGGCATCACTTGTTGATTTACCTGCCCGAAAACCAAATTGATAATCATTCAATATCTGATTAGCGTTGAACCATTAAACGATTTTTGAGGCATTTTTCAAAGATTTTACCGAAGTTGTTTAATACACTTATCGGTCTGTAGTTATTTATTTTTGTTTTGTCACCTGCTTTGAATACAGGAGTTATTATTGACTGTTTGAACTGATACGGGACAGATCCTGTTGAGAAGATGAGGTTGAAAATGTGTACAAGAGGGACCAGGATGTGAGGGTGAGTATTTTTGATCATCTTAGTGGTAATATTATCTATTCCGGGAGAACATTTATTTTTTAGTGAGGATATTTGTTGTATCAATTCAGTATCAGTTACAGGAGTTAGGAACATGGAATTTCGATGTATATACATGTATATATATATATATATATAATGTATAAACAGTGCTAATCAGTGGTTTTTATCTAATCAGCTCAAACTAAATAGTGAAGACTCAATGCATCCAAATTTCTGCCTATATCCTAACTGTCTTTAATTCTTGGACTAATAAAGTTAAACTGCTTGGAATTACACTAGATAGTAGACTTAACTGGTCTGCACACATTATACTATTAAAGAGAAAACTTTCCGGTTCTCTATTTGTTCTTCGACAATTAAAAACGATCACTAACACACATACACTTCACTCTCCACTCTCTTATGAGCTACGGGGTACAACTTTGGGGAATTCATGTCACGCCATTCAAATATTTAGGATGCCGAAAAAGACATTGAGAATACTAGCAAATATTGGCCATAGGGATTCACTGTCAAGATTTTTTCAAAAAACTGCCACTGCCAACTCTATATCTATACTGTGCTATAGTAGAGATGCACAAGAAACAGTCTTACATGGAAAACCAATCTCATATTCACTAACATAATACAAGAAACTGTCAACAGATTTGACTTAATCGATATCGTCTCCAATTATCCAAAAAGAATTCCCTTGATTATTCTCAGTGTAATACCACAAGTGAGTGAGAATAAAGTGAAAATAATTCGACATATTTTCGAAATCTTGCTGCCAGGCAATAGACACGAGACTCCAACGGGCTCGAGTGGCTATTGCCAAATGGCAACAAGTTCGAGGAAGAAATCTGGACAATTATTTTTACTTTATCGAACTCTCGTGAGGTATTCTATAGATAATTTTTTCATGTTACGATCATAAACATATTTCCTCGCACAATGATACAAGGTACTAAACCGGTTTTGATTCATTTCTCACTTTTCATGCGAATTGATGAGACGTCAAATTAAAAATATACGTTGTCAGACAATAAAAACAAAACACCTCAAATTATTCCCGCGGCAATTTTCTAGGTAGATTATTCTCACTATAATAATGTTTTGATTGGCAAAACGTACATGAATGATTTGAATTGAAAGATTCCATTGGTTTCTAGAAATGCCAAAAAATAGTCTATATAATTCTTTCAAGAAAAAATTTAAAAAATACTTGTAGAGACACTGCTTCTACTCTGTCGATGACTTCAGATGGCATTACCGCATCAACAAACATCTCACATCTCCTTGAGTCATCAAACTGTAGAATTTACCTTTATAGATAAATACTTGGTCATTTTTAACCTCAAGATTTATTCTGCAATATCTGTTTTTAACGATTTTTTTTCTTTCACATATAATCATTTTAAGACTTGTACACTTGACCTGCTACAAACATAAGATTTATGTAACGTGGCTAAATAAATAAATTATATCTATCTATCATATCTATATATATATAAATATTTTATATATTCTTGAAAACTTTTCCCCGACCAAAGAATATGCATATCCATCGCTCGAATCGTGTTATGGTCTTCAAAAATCCCATAGAAAAAAGCACTTTCAATTTTTCGGGAATCCAATAACTTTTCTAAAAACCTTTCTTTCCCTAAAAGCCTTATTTGGACTATTCGCCGTGTGCATTAGGCTGGAGGGGATAGATGAAACTATGACAGCGCCCATGGTGGCAGAAGTAGGTAATGATCCTGGTAAGCACAAGCTGAAAACTTTCAGTTTCTGAGGTTTCCCCGTTGATTCACAAATCACTTGAAAATATTGTACCATACTTCAGATGAATAAACATTATTATTATCGTAGTGGCAAAGGTCACGGTTGGGTAGTATAATATACATATAATAACAATGAGCCCTCGCTATTGCTGTGTAGTCCATTGCAAAAATAGTACGTGTAAATTTTATGCATTTCCATCACATAAACTTCACCAAAGAGATAAGTATTCTGTTATTCCACGATATTTCAATCTCTAATTCCGGGACGTGAGGTTTTCATTCGATAAATATTTGAGATGTTTTCTGTTTGATCGTCTAGAAGTGGATAGTAAAAGTATTAACCAAGTTCCATGGGACGGTGTTGAACCGGTGATCAAAAGCAAATAGCGACTTAAACTGCCAGTTCGGGAACGCCTGGCCGGTGTTGTAAATTGATCAATCAGCCTTATGAACAGCAGACAGAGATACTTTTGATGTCTTTCCGAGTTGTCTATCATACATGGCATTCTATCAGGACAAAGTGTTTTAATTTTCACGAACTGGTTTCGGTTACTAAAGCAATTGGCCTTACTTACATGTGAACTAATGTTAAATGTAATGCAGTTCAAGTACTAAGAGTTGTAATGATAAACAAGTTAATTGTTGTAATAGAATGCCCAGACTATTCAGTGAAGAGCGGTGTGGAGTTCTTTGGACCGCCTTGCTAGTTTCAAATTTATTTATGTTTCAAGCAAAGGGTTTTAGATATTGTGAATTTGAATGGGCTCCAGAATTTTTCTTTGTTAAATTGGGACAAAAATTGAAATTCCCTACTATTTACAAATTTACATCATTTCCAGTGATTAACAATTATGTATCAAATCTATATATCATATATCTCTTGTATGAAAAATTTATTTAGTTTCCAGAATGAGAAAAGCAATATTGTTTTTGTTTGCTGAACCTGTCAGTTTATCGATGACGATGTACCTCTGATTGTAGTTTGTATAGCTCGTAGCTAGACTTCACGTAGTTGTTTGGCTCGCAATCAGGGGGTACTTATAGCTGCTGGGCGACCGATCAGGTGGACACAAGCATCAGCTTCTGGTCCATTGAATGTGTTCTCAGCAATATAACACGAAAAACAATATTGTCTGTGTCAGAATTTGATATACAAGAATTCAACTTCTTGAAATTTGGAATTTTCCAATGCATTTCTCAACGCATAGTTGTTACAAATGAGTGTAATCTCATCAAAAGATTATTGCTTAAAGTTAACTGAGCATACAAATCAGCTTGTGCTGAGGTTTGTCAGTAATATCCAATACTAAAATTGAAAAATTATTTTATGATTGAATCAAAATTGATCTTTGTTCTATATATAGAAAAGATAATTTATTCTGATCTTGAGCAGCCAAGACTATACTTTACAAGAATAAAAAACAGAATTATACGAAAATGACTTCAATTTCAATGATATTCAAGAGAAAGCATATGAGAACTATGTTTGACCAATCGTCAAATGCCTCTTCAAAAAGTTTTCTATACAATCAAAGAATATTCCAAATTCCAAGGATTAAATATATACATAAATATATATACGTGAGTGCTTCACCTACATCAAAATCACAGCTCGGTGATAATTATCACCAAATATGGAACCATACCAAAGATATATTCAAATATAAAAATCATGAAAAATATATAATGAACGGCACTGTAATCGATTGACCTAAATAAATCTAATCGCAATTTACTGAACAACATACATAGATGACTTCAGATTGTGAAGAACCATCTGACGTTCTCGTTAAAAATATATTCCAAGATGGTTTATATTTTTCTTGATCAAAAATATTTCCACATACCTTGCCTGATGTCACTATAATTCACTGATTTGAAATTAGAAAGAAAGGAAAAATGCTCTAATTCATTTGTTAATTTAACATGAACTACTTTATTGTATAAGTTATCGCTATTGTAGCTCGCTCGATAAGGGCCGCGAATGCCACGTTCTACTCTTTTAATACTAAAATCGTACTGTCAAACCATGCCTTCTTCTTCGCACTCAACTCTAATGACTGTTTGCCATTAGATGGCGCTAAGATTTTCAATAGAGATATTTTGTATATCTGAGCATATCAGTAAGAAATGTAACAGATATATCGTTACTGAGTAAACATCGTTACTTGTACTGTAGAAGCAATACGCGATATTTTGTTGACAATTATTATTTAGGGACCGTTCAACATTCTTACGGGTAGGGTAGAAGTGGGATCGCATATTCAGGGAAAATTGTGAACCTCATTTCTTTTCTGATTATTATAATAATAATAATAAATGATATTTATTGAACCAAGTAAATTACATGATTCAACAGGCTATTGACCTAGGTCCTTCTGCCTTGATTATTATATTATTTGAGAATTTCATTAAATAGTTTTGCGTTGAATCTGATGTTATTTAGTGGTTTCCCGTCAGGTTATATGGGTACTTTTTTTAATTTGTTAAACTACTTCGATCCTTCACTTTTTTATGTTCTCAAGACCTTATGAACCTGCGACCTTAATAAACTAACAAGCAAGCACATTACTTGCCGCATCTAAAAGTACACAGAAGTTGCATTACTTTATGATATTCAAAATATAACTTGACATGGATAACCTCCAAATGCAGTGAACTATCATACCAATACAAATATTTTTCATCATTTACTTACTTTTTTACAGGCTTTACTGTTTCACTTGTTTGTCAGACTCCTTTGGGCGCGATTTTGACCCATTTCCAGACGTCCGAATGATTTGAAATTTGGCAGGTGTACATAATTCCGGTGAGAATGCATTAAGAAATTTTTGTGTGAATAAAAAAAAAAAAAAAAAATGGCGGCTCCAATATGGCGTACGAGTTCTGTGATTATGGTCAGATTCGCTTCAAAATTGGTATCGGAGGGTTTTCGTGGTCGGAGATTATGATTCTTTTGTCAAAATTGAAAAATTCAAGATGGCGGCTCCAAAATGGTGGACGAGTTTTGTGATTATGGTCAGATTCTATTCAAAATTGGTTATGTGGGGGTTTTTGGGGTCGAATATTATGATTCTTTTGTAAAAATTGAAAAATTCAAGATGGCGGCCGAGTTTTGTGATTATGGTCCGATTCTATTCAAAATTGATGTGGGGGTTTTTGGGGTCGGAGATTATGATTATTTAGTCAACATTGAAGGATTCAAGATGACGGCTCCAAAATGGCCGCGAGTTTGTGATTTTGGTCCGATTCTATTCAATATTGGAGAATAGTTGAAAAAAATTAATAATAATAATAATAGTTTGAACTAAAAACACGCGTTAATAGAAAACTAAACTAAAAAGTTGAAAATAAATAATAGTTTAAACGCTTTTATAGAAAACCAGACTAAAAAAATAGAAAATAAGAAAAAAATGTATTTTATTTACAAAAAAGCGTGGGGTGCATGGTATCGCTTGTTAACAATTACCTGTGATCTGAGACATTTCTTACTTTACTGCCCTAGGTGTGTAATGTACTATATAATTATTGATACCATGCACCCCACGCTTTTTTTTAAATATTTTTTTTTTCTTATTTTCTATTTTTTAGTCTGGTTTTCTATAAAAGCGTGTTTTTTAGTTTTTTTAAACTATTATTTATTTCCTACTTTTTAGTGTGGTTTATTTATTAAAGCGTGTTTTTTTAGTTTTTTTTTAAGTATTATTTTTATTATTTTTTTGCAAATTAAACAATGGAATAATCGTATCAAATTAGGTAATCATAATTTGAATAGAATCAGACCATAATCACAAAACTCGTCCGCCATTTTAAAGCCGCCATCTTGAATTTTTATTTTTTTTTTTTTCTTATTTTAGTCTGGTTTTCTATAAAAGCGTTTTTTAGTTTTTTTAAACTATTATTTATTTTTCTTTGACAGAAAAAAAAACTTCGATTCATCTTCAATAACTTTTTTTGAAATCCTTTCTCTAAAAACCTTATTTGGAGTAATATGAACATTCAAAAAACCAATTAGCCAAATCGGTACAGCCGTTGTTTTATAAAATTAAAAAATGTTACCCTGACCGGGATTTGTTCTTGTGACCTTCTGCTTGGTAGGTGACAGTGTAACTGCTCAGCTATTTCCTTGTTTGCTAATAAATGACTCGATACTCTTTTTTTTCGCCAAATTTCTCACATACCCGGATTTTCCAATTTCCAGGCTACTTTCTGAATATTTTTTTTCCAACCATCCTCGGGCTATTACGAACATTTAAAAAAAAATAGCCAAATCGGTCCAGCCGTTTAACGTTTTGCGCTTACAAAGAATCAAGATTCATTTTTAATATATAGATAGTTGCGAGTAGGAAACAACAGGATATAACTACAGACTGTCTTTCTTATAATGGGACAGTCGGTTTTCTGGAACTATTTTTGTCGCAGAATCAATCATTTTCTGCTCTATTGATTGGCCTATTGAATCATGAATGGGCATGATTGCACGGATATAGACGTGAAAAATAAAACACCCGTATTACAAATTTTCATGAGAAATTATGATTTCAGTGCATTTTCAACAATTATCGATAAAAAAGTATGTCCCAGATTACAACTATTATTTGTACATTTATTTAATCAACATATAACAAAAATACATTACATTCTTAGTCGATCATGGCATACAGTAATTCAACCCAATTTATCTAATCAGTTTAAGAACAAAATAAAAAAGTTGTTGTAAATACAATATATTATCTTTGAAACAAGTATTAATTTAAAAGAGATGTAATTTCCTTTAAAACACACAACTTGTATCATATAATTTTTAAAAATGTGTATATTTCGCATTCACATACATAAATAATAATCGTATAATGTCAATAAAATATTCGATAGAGGTACTAGACAGGTTTCCTTAATTTTATTGGCTTCAACAAATCAGAGATCTCCGTTTGAGAGAATGGGTGTTTTGGCTACTTCAAAGAATATTTTGTGGGAATACTTGTTACGGACTGTCATTAACTGAGATTTGGCGGGGTGTTGCAAGCCTGTGTTGAGCAATAAGACAATATCTTTGAATTCTTCCAGTTCGTATCCTGTAATTCAGTAAATCAATCATTAGTCAAAGTCATTAAACGTCTAATAAATGATATAATCATTACATTTTCAAAATTTAGCGAACGACCATTTTGGTGTCTTATATTGAAACCGTACAGAAAATAGGTAGATTTGGATATTTAGTGCCGAAAATGAAAAACAATCTTTTGATCATAATTCACAAGGTTTCAGGTTTTTTTCAATAAAATGTCTGTCAGTTGTGGGAAATCAGTCATTCCACAAAATGGGAAAATAAATAATCCATCAGAATCTTCATAAAATAATTATTTCGTTCAAGGTCTTCTCATTACTTCTTAAGGTAGTTCCGCCATGAGACAGTTGTATAAGGAAATTATTAAATTTGGCATACGTATTGTTTAACATGTGAACAACACCTCTATAAAATTTTAACAAGTTTCACCATCCCGAACCAGAGATATATATAATTGAAGTTGACTCAATTAACACGTAACATATGGACCATGCATAGGCAAACAGCACATTATTAATTCTACCGTTAGTACTAAAATCAAGAAGTTTATGAAAAACGAGGAGGAGCTAGAGCAGGATATCACAGATATTGTGAAAAAAAACAAGTGATTGACCATCTAGTTTGACAGATATAATAAAACTACTCTCGTTATTCAAAATAGTCACGGGGAAGCGCACATTATTAATTCTACAGTTAGTACTAAAATGAAGAAGTTTATGAAAAACGAGGAGCTAGAGCAGGATATCACAGATATTGTGAAAAAAAATCAAGTGATTGACCATCTAGTTTGACAGATATAATCAAACTACTCTCGTTATTCAAAATAGTCCACGGGGAAGCGCACTTTATTAACTCTACCGTTAGTACTAAAATTAAGAAGTTTATGAAAAACGAGGAGCTAGAGCAGGATATCACAGATATTGTGAAAAAAAATCAAAGTGATTGACCATCTAGTTTGACAGATATAATCAAAACTACTCTCTTATTCAAAATAGTCCACGGGGAAGCGCACATTATTAACTCTACCGTTAGTACTAAAATTAAGAAATTTATGAAAATTGAGGATATCACAGGTAGCAGGATATCACAGATTTTGTGAAAAAAAATCAAAGTGATTGACCATCTAGTATGACACATATAATCAAAACTACTCTCATTATTCAAAATAGTCCACGGGAAGCTACATTATTAATTCTACCATTAGTACTAAAATTAAGAAGTTTATGAAAATTGAGGATATCACAGGTGCGCACAGCGTAAAGGGGGGGCCGTAGAGAAATGCGGATTGTGCCAGGGAACTTTTTAAAGAGGACCATTTGAGGGTCCGAACGCAAAAAAAACTCCTCCTAGTTGACCCCATCGATTTTAACGATACCCCCCCTTCCCCGCAAAAAAAAAGGTCCCATGACGTATGATTTCTAGTGAGGGAGGGGGCCCGGGTCTGAAAATTTTTTTTGCTGCGCTTTTCGGGGACATCTATTTTTTGAGTCGCCGACATTCTATAACGAAGAAATTTTCTAAAATCGATTGTGGGGGGGGCGGGGGCAAGTGCCCCGCTTCAAAAAAATTTTTTTTTGCATTTTATATCAAGGTCCTTTGAAATTTTCGATTCCGTCAAAAATAATTTCCTAATGCAACTGTCACGTGGCGGAACTACCTTAAGCAAAGGAAAACATTTATTCCAATCAAAATTCATGGCCTCAGTTTCACGTTAAACTCAAACTCATTTCAAGACAGTATCTTGGAAATGGCAAATTATAAAGGTGAAAAATATACATACATACACTTTATTGATCCAAAGAAATGTTTCGGTTATTAGCGTAATGAATAGTATTTTGAATAGATATACATAAAAAGTTATATTTCAGTTGAAAAAAATTAAATGACAAGTGGAACAATATTACAAGGAAGGTGGGAGCAGTCAAATGAAATATGCAACATCATAGAAAACTCACCTGTATAAAATTCTAAAGTAGGTGTCCAGTCACTGATATTTTTCATCCTTAAAGCTAAGTACAAGGCAGCTGATGCCAATTTTGAATCCCTAAGTGTTATAGTCGAGTAATTCATCAAAGAGAATTCCAAAATAAACCTGGCTAATGTGAGAACAGGCATCGTTATTTTGGCACACTGAAAACAAATGAAACTTTTAGAGCAAACTATAGGTTAATACAAATCAGTTTAAAAAAAAGGTGAATGAACATATAGTGCTTCCTTCAAACTTTGTTAAATTAAAAATTTTAAACTTTTTCCCTTTTGAGTTATTTATGTACCAAGGGGTAACTTTTTTGGTCGGGGATGCAGACTGCAAAACGAGACCCGTAGGTTTGAGGTTTGCAAGCATTCAAGACAAATAAATAATAATTTTAAAAAACTAAAAAACACGTTTTTATAGAAAACCAGACTAAAAAAATAGAAAATAAGAAAAAAAATTATTTTATTTAAAAAAAAGCGTGTGGTGCATAGTATCGCCTCGGCCAACAATTACCTGTGATCTGAGACATTTCTTACTTTACTGCCCAAGGTGTGTAATGTACTATATAATTATTGATACCATGCACTCCACACTTTTTTTTAAAATAAAATACATTTTTTCTTATTTTCAATTTTTTTAGTCTGGTTTTCTATAAAAGCGTGTTTTTTAGTTTTTTTAAACTATTGTTTATTTTCAACTTTTTAGTTTAGTTTTCTATTAACGCGTGTGTTTAGTTTTTCAAACTATTATTATTATTATAATTGTTTTTTAACTATTATTCTCCAATATTGAATAGAATCGGACCATAATCACAAAACTCGCGGCCATTTTGGAGCCGCCATCTTGAATCCTTCAATTTTGACAAAATAATCATAATCTCAAACCCCAAAAACCCCCACGTACCAATTTTGAATAGAATCAGACCATAATCACAAAACTCGGCCGCCATTTTAAAGCCGCCATCTTGAATTTTTCAATTTTGACAAAAGAATCATAATCTCCGACCACAAAACCCCCAATACCAATTTTGAATAGAATCAGACCATAATCACAAAACTCTGCCGCCATCTTGAATTTTTCAATTTTTACAAAAGAATCATAATATTCGACCCCAAAAACATCCACATACTACTTTTGAATAGAATCAGACCATAATCACAAAACTCGTCCACCATTTAGGAGCCGCCATTTTGAATTTTTCAATTTTGACAAAAGAATCATAATCTCCGACCACAAAAACCCTCAGATACCAATTTTGAAGCGAATCAGACCATAATCACAAAACTCGTACGCCATATTGGAGCCGCCATTTTGTTTTTTTCACACAAAAATTTCTTAATGCATTGTCACCGGAATTATGTACACCTGCCAAATTTCAAATCATTCGGAAGTCTGGAAGTGGGTTAAAATCGCGCCCAAAGGAGTCGGTTACAAACAAACAAACAAACAAACATACAAGTGAAGCTAATATAAAGCCTGTAAAAAGGTACGTCAAGGTGTTTATGGCTGTTTTGTGTCCACCAGCAACAATTTGAATTATCAAGATTTGAAATAATCTTATCATTGATGTCACGAATTAATCAAATATGCTTCATTAATCGGCACTTAACTCCGATGGTTGCAGCAAAGGTTGCTATGTGCTAACCAAGACTATAAACACTTTAAATCTCAAACACAAATCAAAATCGTATAAACTCCAGTGAAAATGGATAAAAATTGTGGAAAAGGGAAAATACTGGAATCTAATAATGTGTCAGTTTCTTAGTGGGAAAGTCTGAAAGAAAATATCAGCACATTTATTCTAAATTCAAAAAGTGGTATCACAAGAATCTAAATGATACTAACGAAAATGTATTTTACAAAAAATTGCAAATTCTGACAAGCCGGCAACTTTATGGATAATATTAAATGCTGAAGATGATGCTATCAATGAAAACATTGATATTTCTAATTTTCTCTAGTTGAAAGCTTTTTTTGAGAAGAAAATATAAAGTTTATAAACCAAGACAGGAGGTCTCTGTTGAAGTGTAACTAGTTGATGAAGGTATTTCACTCAAGAATCAATTATCGTGAAGTTTCTTGAAGAAAATGTTTGTTATTTCGAAGATATTGCGAACATAGACCAAAATTTGTTTGCCACATACTATTTTTTTCAATATGAGGCATCAGGAAAATGGGTGAATCAAGTTGTTGGTAAAAATACTTTTGCAATACCCTGAGTATTACACTTGGAACATTATTGGCTGATACTGGAGTCAATTTGCTCTTGAGTTAAAAAGCAGTGAAGGCTGGAAATCTTATACCCTGGCTGAACATTATATAACACATTTTCTCACCAACAAAATAGAAGTATCATGTAGAATTTTATATAACAAACACATTACAAATACACTAGCAACTGATCAATGACAATGTAAATTCATGCAGGAAAAACTCCCTGGTCTATGTATCAATAATCCAAGTAGATTTAATTTCAATATAACCATTAGTTAAACCAGTTACTTATTTTTCATAATTTACACCAGTCAGTTTATTTGATAACGTCTGTAATCACCTAATTTAACTTTTTGGATTTGTAATCAAAATAACAAATCAACAATCCATAAACTTTTTTCCTTAAAAAAAAAATCAGTTCTGAGAATTCCAAATTTGTCCCATTTTCTGTGGAAGTAGCCCATAATTGTTCATGTAGGATTGGGAAATAAACAGGAACCATGAATACATCTTTTTTTTTTGTGGATATTATCTATCATTGAGTCACTGTCAATTCCTAATCAGTTTTTTTACTTTTTTCTGCAGACACCTGAACAAATCGATAGTGTTACTGGTCATATATGTTTTCATATCTCAAGTGATATACATTGCACACCAACAGCACTAGAAAAACCGTCATTTAAAAATAATATTGGGGGATAAAAAAAAACTAGAATTTTTTTAAGATTCGTAGTCACAACTCTAAATATTTAGTACTTAAACAAAATATATACTTATATAAAATATTTTCAGTCAATATTGCTTCCTGATATTATTTTTCGGAAATGTTGGTTATCCTGTAAACCAGGCAATTTATTTATTTCTAGAGAAAGTTTAGATACTTTTGATTAATGGTTAGGGTAGTTGCAGCAATTCATTTTGTGGTTTTTCAAAAGCAATTGATTTTGTAGATTACAAGGTTCTACTAACAAAAAATGGGAATCATAACTTCTTGACATTGAGAGCATTAAAATTTATGTAATGCTACTCAGATATCCAGATATCAAATCAGGAGTACCTTCAACTGTTTTGTTTTCATTGAGCTCAAATGATTTGACATGTTTACCTATTCGCAGGAAAATTCACATTATTTGCAGATGACATAACCCTTTTATGGCATGATGATGGCAGATTGCTTCCATTAGAAGCGAGTCACACTATACTTTACTTGTTCACCATCCATTAGGTATCAAATGTATATTATAAAGCAATTTCACCTATTCAGCCATACCTTTGAAATGCTTTTTCTCAGCTATTAAACAAGCACGTTTTGTGTAAACAGCTCATATTTCAATAATCAAGTCAAAGCTGAAAAAATATCTGAGGAGTTTTATGACTTTGAATGTTTGGTGCTTTTTAGTTCTTTGTTCTATTTTTACACGCTTTTTACACGCTTTATATTATTAGCTTCACTTGTAACAGACTCCTTTGGGCGCGATTTTGACCCACTTAAAGACGTCCGAATGATTTGAAATTTGGCAGGTGTACATAATTCCGGTGACAATGCATTAAGAAATTTTTGTGTGAAAAAAAAAACAAAATTGCGGCTCCAATATGGCGTACGAGTTTTGTGATAACGGTCCGATTCGCTTCAAAATTGGTATCTGAGGGTTTTCGTGGTCGGAGATTATGATTCTTTTGTCAAAATTGAAAAATTCAATTCGTTCGAATATATCTCTCCAAAGGTCAGAGACCTGAACCGAAATGCAGATTCCCATACCGATCAAACATATTGTTATAATTTTTTGGTGGCTTTGAGAATAGCCGGCCACGATTCATGGTTCATAGTCCTTTCATTTCTCTATGTAATCAGCTGATTTTTGTTCGTTGCCATTGACAAAACCACAAAAAAATTCGTTCGCCATAAAAATCTGCAGATTATGATTATTTTGTGCGAGTGTGTGAGTTTTGTGATTATGGTCCGATTCTATTCAAAATTGGTATGTGGGTTTTCTGGAGTCGAATTATTATGATTCTTTCGTGAAAATTGAAAAATTCATGATGGCGGCTCCAAAATGGTGGGCGAGTTTTGTGATTATGGTCCGATTCTATTCAAAATTGGTATGTGGGGGTTTTTGGGGTCGAATATTATGATTATTTTGTAAAAATTCAAGATGGCGGCTTTAAAATTGCGGCCGAGTTTTGTGATTATGGTTTGATTCTATTCAAAATTGGTATGTGGGGGTTTTTGGGGTCGGAGATTATGATTACCTAATTTGACCCCACGCTTTTTTTTAAATAAAATTTTTTTTTTTCGTATTTTCTATTTTTTTAGTCTGGTTTTCTATAAAAGCGTGTTTTTTAAAACTATTATTTATTATGTATTTTGTCCTTTTATTGTTATGGTATAAGCTTGAATCATGTCTGTACCCTTAATTTTTGGAGAATTTTTGAAAAACAAAAAATACAAACCCTTGCATATCGCCTCAAAAACCTGTAGCTGATTGGAATGCTCAGGTCAAATCCGCACACCTTCAAAAGGTTCACTTCCATCCTGACAAGTTCCCTTCTCGAGTATGCCCCATCACATATGTACAAAAAATCATCGATTAAAGGAGGAATCCTCTCGTCGTATTTGCTGGCGATGAACATGGCAGCTGCACCTACTAATTGGAGTGTTTCTTTGCCAACGGTCATTTTGCCAAGGTACATATCCACTAGCTTGACACCGAGATAGAGGGTTTCGTGGTTGAGCTCAAAGCTTTCTTGGATTTCGACCATCCAGTCAACAAGGAGTGAGCGCATCCATCGAGTCAAGCAGATTTGTCTATCCATGTAGTCGATGATTTGAAAATGACTCTGAAAAGTCACAAAATAAAGGTTAAAAATAACAATTATTGGCAACTGTTGGCTTCTTCACAAGGCACGTTATAACTTGGCAATGCAAAATGATGGAGCCGTTTAGAAGTACCCTATTTTTTTAAGTTTCCTCATATTGGATCAGGAATCAAGTTTGTCTAGTATTATACTTACATAAGAATATGATTTTGAAACGCCCTACTGAGCAAAGTAAATATAATTTATTTCAGCAATTTTAAATCGATGTAATTTTTCAATCATCCCAAGAAAATAACAGACTGTTTTTCAAAAAAAGAAATTGTAAGATAAAAATAATTTGAAAAAATAAACTCTTGAAGCATAACGTTTCTACAGAGCTGAAAAAAAAAGTGGCAAAGGAAATAATGGAACTGACCCAAAAAATGCTTAATGATAATAATAAAGATGAATCACCTTGTGTTGAAGATCATTTGATTGAAAATAATAATGATTCTGATATAGTGTAGTAATGTTCGATTTTAAGAAATATGAAGATCTGGCATCACAGCCTGATTTGATCAGAGATAAAAATAGTTTCTTGAAAATTTAAATACAGAAAATGTGTATTTCGACAGTGAAATGAAAGATAAGATTCACAACAAATTTCCTGAGTATTTTTTTTAAATACAAAAAAGGGTAAAAAAATCCAAAATTGATTAATAGTGGGCTGAAAACCAGCTTAGGGCCCCAAGGAGTTTAGATCCGGCACTGTATGTACTATTTTACTATTCATGCATAGACACTTACGAGCAAAAAAATCGACCCACTTACTCTTAATTAAATTAATATTGCTTACTAATTTTTTGTTATTTAGCGATCACAAACTATTAGCCTGGTAAATGAATATGCATTTCGATCAGATATACTGTTTTTCATTTTGGAAACACATAGCTTAAACAGAGCTTGAACTGTTACGGTGGTTCGATTTTTCTTCTCGTAAATGTATATTATCCAAGTTTATTTGTATACAATGTCATTTCATTGCTGATGTTTCATCACTCTAGAGGTTCAAATTTATTTCCGTTAAACAAAAAATACCAGATGTTGCTCTCATGAGCCATGATGAGCTAAAATAACTTCAATTTCAATTTTCGGACAAAAAAATCTATTCAATATTCAACTGAGAATGTTTCCCTTTCAACATGAACTAAACAGTCTCTCAGATGAAATGGACAAAGAACAATTCGATATCCACTGGCGAATCCTTGTGACCACAGGAGGAAGAAATTAAATATCATTACTATGACTCCAATAGTGATATTGAAGTGGATAAACCGAAGGAAACCATTAATGAATCTGAAGAAGGGGGATGATCATGATTATTACATGAAAAATAAGTAAGGAAGAAAATAATTTCAAATAGCAACAAAAAAGTTAATAGCAGAATACAAGTGGGCTAAAAAGCCCATGAAATGTAATTTAATAAAACCCCTGAAAATTTTAGCAGGAATGAACAGAACAAACAAGGCGAACAAACCGAATTCACGTAGTGAAGACATTTCCCCGAGCCGAACAGAACGCGCAGAATGTTTTCCGAAGCTTGTCGGTAAATTTAATTTGCTCAAAAGGATTTATTGTTCGTCGAATAAGTTACTGGACGGGTGTTGTTGCCATTCGTTGTGTTCCGAGCGTTCGACCTTCTTTCGAATTAAATTTTTATAGTCCAGTCATCTTAGTCAAAATTAGGTAAGAATCTCGAAATTTGAGATACCCAGCTGAATATTTGTATAAACTTGTATTTTGGCATTCTAAAAGTTGTCTCAAAACCTACATATGGTAGGGTGTACGCGTCTATTAAAATTTGAGGTCAAAGATCACAAAAATCGATTTTTTGCAAATATCTCATTTCCTATGGGTTTTTCGCTATTTGTATTTATTATCAATATTGTAGAGAATTAAATTCCCTACAACTTTTGTTTAAAAAAAAAAATTTTTATACGTTGAATCGTTTTCGAGATAGAGGGCGGAGAGCGAGCGGTTAGAGCATAATGTAAGGTCAACCAGTATAGTCCCGGTCAAAACACGCTATATAAAATTTATCAATTATTGATAAATAAATAATTAATAATAATTTTCATTTGTTATCAACTTTTACATTATATTTAATTTTTTCATCAATTGAATCTATCTATTCAATAATACTTACAACTGATTCCTAAAATTAAAAAATGATTAAGGTACAAACTTTAATTACATTTTAATTATATTCTCATTTCCACTAATTATAATTTAAGTAGAAAATGGAGTACATATTCTTTAAACTCCATAAACTCTTAAATTCTTTCATAACCTTCAACTTGGGAATTATACCTGGACATTAGGACCCTTCTTATATAGTAGGAACCTTTCTATTTATAGCCAGTAGGGACAGATGTTCAATTCTATTGTATAGTTATGCTTGTCATCTTTTTCAGGGAACCACTTTCTACTAACCTTGGTTATTCATTAGTCTTGAATCCTATCTTGGTATCTACGGATGTACAATTTCAAGAGCTATGGCTGATTTGTGTTTTTTATGTAATAAGCCAGATTCAGAAGGTGAATCATTAGTAGTACCGGTTGACCTTACATTATGCTCTAACCGCGCGCTCTCCGCCCTCTATCTCAAAAACAATTCAACGTATAAGAAAAAAATTGAAACAAAAGTTGTAGGGAATTTAATTCTCTACAATATTGATAAGAAATACAAATAGCGAAAAACTCATAGAAAATGAGATATTTGCAAAAAATTTGCAAAAAATCGATTTTTGTGACCTTTGACCTCAAATTTTAATAGAAGCGTATACCCTACCATATGTAGGTTTTGAGACAACTTTTAGAATGCCAAAATACAAGTTTATACAAATATTCAGCTGGGTATCTCAAATTCCGAAGTGAACTTACTAAGATGACTGGACTATTTAATGGAATAGAGAAAAATGACTGATAGTTTTCGAACAATATTCTATTATGTATAACCCAAAGCATGGTTTTTATTATGATTAGCAGAAAAAAATACCCTTGGGTGGATATATCAAAAGTAATGAGGTGTGATTATGCGGAGGTTAAATAGGAAAAGTCTTTAGGGTGTATTAGGAGATAAATTTTCAACTGGTGTGAAGTTAGCCACATCCACAAGAACACTAGTTTCAACTGAGGAGAGAAAATTTGATCAGACTTATAAATAAGTTCAATTTGAGACAGTGGAATGATGATTAATTTTAAAAAATTCGCAGAGGTCACAAATGTCTTTTTACACCTTTCTGCTTGTAGTATGTTATTCTTATTGGTTTTTCTTCATCACTGATAAGATGACAGAATTTGCCAGGATCGCAAAGGGGGTGGAAATGGGGGTTGATATATTCTGAAATTTCATAGAGGCGACAAATGGCTTTGTACCTATGTTATTGATTTGTCTTTTATTCAAGACTGATACGGCATCAGAATTTGCTAGACCGTTGACGGGGGTGGAATGCGGTTGATATAATTTGAAAATGCACAGAGACCATGAATTAAGATGCCAGAATTTGCCAGGCTGTCAAAGGGATTGAAAATGGGACGTGTACACATATGGCTTTGTACACCTATCTGATTGTAAGGTGTTCAAAGCCATTTGTGGTGCTATATTAGTGAAGAAAAGAACAATAACACATTACAAGCAGAGGAGTGTACAAAGTCATTTGTGGACTCTGTGAATTTTCAAAATATATGAACCCCCATTTCACCCCCTTTGACGGCCTCGCAAATTTTAACGAGGTATCAGTGATAAAGAAAAGATCTATAACAATAACATATTCCAAGCAGAAAGGTGTACAAATTCATTTGTGGTCCATGAATTTTAAATTAACCCCCCCCTTTAACGGCCTGGCAAATTCTGGCGTCTTATCAATGATGAAGAAGAGATCAATAACATATTACAAGCAGAGACGTACATCCCCAACAAGCCAGCTAAGTTCAGAATAAAAATATTTACACTGGTTGATTCTAAAAGCTTCTACACATATAATTCAGAAATTTATTATAAATCGAGAATAGACTATAAGTGGCTTAAAGAGTACTAACAGAAATTTGATAATTGGTATACCAGTTATTCTATTCATTGGCCTCCTAAAGAAGGCATTTCATTCATTGGCATTACTAAAAAAAAAACAAAAGATGAATTCCGGTAGAATTTCTACCCAATAAGTCTAGAGCTATCAGTTCAACTTTAATTGGTTTTTAAAATTATATGACATTACAGAAGCTTTGAAGTCAGCTAAAAAAAAACACAATATAAAATTTGGGATAATTATAGACCAATCCACTGAACATTAGTTTCTTAACCCTCTATTGCATTCTATTCCCATTTGGGAACCAAGTGCATCAAAACATCTCTATTCCTTCAAATTGCATTTTTAAAGCTTGGTATGACCGTAGTTCCCTCTCGGGAACGTTGTTTAATAAGTTCGACTACTAACTTGTAGGTGGCAGGGCATTACATAGTTGGTAACTATTTAAATAGGAGAATGTGTCATGGACGTTTGAGGTTATCCATTATTACGTTTTTGATGGGGTTGTTATTGTCATTTAGAAACCTATTTTTGCGTTGAAAAAATAGTTTTGGGTGAATTATAACGTGCTTATGGTAAGTACTTACTCTTTTTTATTACTTTATGAGTACTAATCTACTAAATTTGATTTTAGATAATCGTACCCATTTGGGAACACTGTGTAAAGGCGGTTGAAAACACAAAATGAATGAAACTTTGCAATCCATCACCACGAAATCCTTTTATGAGAAGAGTGACCGTTCTCATCAAATTCGAAGTATACCGAGTGATAGTGAGGATTCAATTCTTGCGAAGACGATCACATTCCAGAATACCAGAATTTGGATGAAACATTGACAAATTTTGAATCTGAAGATGAACTACCTCTAAGTAACTTCATAAACGCTACATCTTCTGCAAATTCTAAAGTGCGCAAGCTAGTGTGGACAGAAAATCAAACTTCCACAGACAACGACAAGGTGAAATTTTGTGGTTCTACTGATTTACCAGAGGAAATTTTAGAACTTTGCACTCCTTATGCAATTTTCAAATTTTTTTTCATGGATGAATTCATGAAGTTGATGGTAGATATGACAGTGCTTTATTCGGTTCAATCCAATCCAAACCGCCCATTTGTAACAACAACTGATTAAATTCAAAAAATCATTGGCATTTTACTATGGATGTCGATTATAAAACTACCCAGCACAAGAATGTACTGGTCTGCAGACACGCGTGTTTCCCAAGTTGCGGATATTATGCCACAGATCCGTTTTCACGAAATAAAGAGAAATTTGCATTTCAATAATAATCAGCAAATGAAAAACAAAATGGAAAAAATTCAACCTGTCATCGATCACATTCAACAAGTGTGTACCAAAATTCCAATGGAAGAAAATTTGTCCTGCGATGAACAGATAGTACCCTTCAAGGGAAAAATTTCTATAAAAACCTATAATCCCAAGAAACCACATAAGTGGGGATATAAGTTGTGGGTCCATTCAGGAGTCAGTGGTTTCTCATATGATTTTGAATTATTTACTGGCAAAGTAACTGCAGAAGAAGGGGAGCAAGATTTTGGTTCTGCAAGTAATGTTGTTTACAGGATGAGTCGAAACATTCCAAAAAATCTCCATCACAAATTGTACTGTGACAACTACTTTACAGGCATTCCTTTGTTCAGTCACTTGTCACAGAATGGAATTGATTGTGTAGGCACTGTTAGAACAAACCGGTTGATGGGGTGCAGCTTTCCTACAGAAAAAAAATGGAAAGAAAGAGGTAGAGGTTCCTATACTGAAAAAATAACAACATACAAAAATCAACAGCTAAAGGCTGTACAGTGGTACGACAATAAAGTGGTTACACTACTATCCACTTTTGCTGGTAGTCAGCCGTCACACAAGGTTCGAAGATTCTTCAAATCTGATAACTCAAAGAAGGATATCAACTGCCCAGACATTGTAAAGGTGTACAATAAACATATGGGAGGGGTAGATCTTCTTGACTACTTACTTGGATTATACAGAATTCGTACTAGATCTAAAAAATGGTATCATAGGCTGTTTTTCCATATGATAGATGTGGTCATATGTAATGCTTGGTTGTTGTACAGACACATTTCAGAACACCACAATCAGGACCAGCCTGATGGGTATGGAAAAATGCTTCTCTTACAGTTCAGGATTGAGTTAGCAAAAGTGCTGACTACAATAGGATCTAGTAATGTAGTGAGCAATAAGAGAGGTAGACCAAGCAATACATCTCTCGAGTCAAAATATAAAAAAAGGAAGCATAAAGAGGCTTCTCCTCCATTTGAAACCAGAACTGATGGAATTGGTCACTGGCCCCAACATTCTCAACAACGCAATCATTGCCGATTGGACGGATGCAATGGAAGAAGTAGAATGTTTTGTTCTAAATGTAAAGTATACCTATGTTTATACGATGAAAAAAGATGTTTTGTAGAGTATCATTGTTGATATTCACTGCAGTGAGAATACATATTTTAAACTATGACTGTTCTTTCTTTGTACAATGTTCCCAATTGGGAACCAAGTTTAAAAAGGCAAAGTTTTTGAAAATAATGGTTCAATAATTTTTTCACTATTTTTTATGTATTTTACAAGCCAAAATACACAGTTGAAATTTTTTTTGAAGAAAAATTCGATCTTGTGCAATAGAGGGTTAAAATGGTTTTTGGAATGAGCCTTCAAATAGTTAATTTTATGAATAGTTTCAATGTATTTAGTGAGACACACCACATATATATGAAGGGAAGTTCCACAATAACAGCTATACTACAGTTCAAAAAACATGTATGATATGGTGAAGACAAAAAAAAGTGTTTAGGAATATTCTTCGAATTGTCAAAAACTACAATTGTGTAAATCACAATTTGTTTTGAAAAGGGAAACATTCTCAATTGAATATTGACTAGAAATATTTTTCTGTGAATGGAAGATAGTGACTGAAGTTTATCTTTCAGTCGCAGATGATTCCACATCTGATTTTATAAACATCCTGTTCATATTTTCAACAAATCACAATTTGTTATTTATAAAATTTTTAAAGCATGGGATTAGAGGGAATATATTGAACTGCATAAAATAATGTTTATATAACAGAAGACAACAAGTAGTAAAACTTGAAATAGAAAGTAGAAAAGCCACTTCAGACATAATATGAGTAAATAAGGTCCTATTTTAATTATTATTTTTATTGATTATGTAATTTTGCAGATGGCACAAACTTGGTAGTGTCGAAAGAAAATTATAAGAAATTGGTTGAAAATGCAAATAAAGTACTTGGTGAAGTAATGAATTGGTATAGAAGTAATAAACTTGTTTTAACTAAAGAAAAAAAAACATTATAGTGTTCAAAACAAAACCAAGCTAGGGTAGAGACTACAAATGGAGTGACATTTCTAGGGCTAGGGGAATATTTACCGATATGTGAGAATACCAAATTTCTTGGGAATCAGAAAAATGAACATTTACGTTATAATATAGACAAGGTATTTATCTACAAAGTTGAATTTGGTCTACTATGGGGTAAAGCAACTTTATTATCCAAAAAAGAATCCTAAGAATCATGTTCAAAATGGGTTACAAGGACTCTTAGAAATAAAGAGATAGTCACACTATATTGAATATTCATCTATGAATGTCTAGTATTTATCTTCAAATATATATTTTTTTGATATAAGATGGTATTTTCCTTAACACAATCCAACATTAATAGAACATGGTGCTTACTATACGAGTATAAAAATGTATAAAGGGGATAATTATAGTTTGGACAATTTCCAAAAAGCAATAAAAATGTATACTAGAGCTAGAGCCATACAATCTGGAAGAATTTCTAAATAGAAAATAGTAATTGTGAAGATTTGACACCATTTCATTCCTATGGTTTAGAGTAAAAGGTATAGAATATTTTTTTAAATAAAATGGCCTCCAACTATCAGATTCCATATCTAAATGAATATTTGCATATTTCAAACAAATTTGAGGCTTGCAACGAACTACTTTTTTTAATAAAGTTGTGGTTTAGATTGAATACTCACTTCTCTTTCTTTGAGGTAATTAAAAATATCCATTGCATAGTGGGAAACTTGGAAAATGTCATCCCAGTTTTCCCTGTCAAAATCTTCTACGTTTTCAGGAACTTCATGGTTACCAAGATTCAATTTGAATTCAATTTGTTTGGTTATCAACGACAAATTTGTCAATTTATCTTCTGTACGATAGGGTGGTGATTCCGAGGCTCTGGTTGATCTCGTATTGTGTTGTTTTTTGGCACTGAAGTAGGTAGTAGAATCGTTACTAAAATACATTTTCTTGGATTTTCTTTGCGCTAAATTTCTTCTGAATTATTAATTGAAAAATAAGTAATTTTCAAGAAATAATTATTTTTACATCAAAACTGATATACCTATACAGAAACCATACAAAATATAGTAAAACGCTATTTATAAAGTCTATCTTTTGGTTATCAACCAAAATATGATTTGGATATTGGATTCAATTTTGAAGAGCTGATATCAACTATTTCTTTAAAAATGTATTATATATTTCTATCATGGTTTGGACACTTGAGCTACCTACATTTATGTTCACATTAATGGAAAACTAACAAATAAAAGACAAAAATTAAAGTTCTCCAGTGTTTGTTAATTGGAAAAAAAACAATAATAAAATTCATTATAAATATTGATTGTGAAAAACTCACATTTCTTCCAATGCTGTACAGTATAGGCTCTCTTCAGTCTTTTCAAACTCATTGCTTAGTCTTTTGTTTACTTTATTTGTGTTATTCTCTTTTAGTACTTCTTTGGGTTTGAGTGCTGTTTGATTTGGTACAACATTTTTCACAGCAGCTCTGGTTACAACCTAAAAATCAATATTGATAAAACAGATGATGCCAACATGAGTTGCAATGAAATTATAGTTAAAAAAACTAAAAAAACACGCTTATTTAGCAATATGGGCTAAAAAGGTAAAAATAATTTGACCAAAAAATTTCCTCTTATGTAAAAAAAGCGTGAGGTGCTTGATATCAGTTATCTCAATATCATTTTGAAAAGTAAGTAAAGAGCACCCCACGCTTTTTTATATAAGGGGAAATTTTTTGGCCAATGACTTTATTCTTTTTATTTTTAACTTTTTATTTCATATTGCTATATAAGCGTGTTCTTTTTTTAGATTTTTTTAAACTTTAATTTTAATTTCAACTTTTTAGTCCATATTGCTACAAAAGACTATGGTAGAAGTAGTTTCACCTGTCCCGATGTTTGTCATCAAATGTTGCAAATTAAATTTGATCCACTTCCAGTTGCCCGATTAACGTGAAATTTGGCAGGTGTTCATAGTTCCCGTGACAATGCATTATGAAATTTTTGAGAAAAAAACACAAAATGGCGGCTCTAAGATGGTGGACGAGATTTGTGTTTATGGTCCGAGATTCGACTCAAAATTAGTATGTGGGGGTTTTCGGGGTCGGAGATTATGAATTTTCTTTCAAAATTCACAAATTCAAGATGGCGGACGAGATTTGTGTTGTCCGATTCGACTCAAAATTAGTATGTGGGGGTTTTCAGGGCCGGAGATTATGAATTTTCTTTCAAAATTCACAAATTCAAGATGGCGGCTCTAAGATGGCGAACGAGTTTTGTAATTATGGTCCGATTCTATTAAAAATTGGTATGCGGAGGTTTTCGGGGTCAAAGACTATGAATTTATTCTCAAAATTCATAAATTCAAGATGGCTCCACATGGAACGTTTCTATTCAAAATTGGTATGTCGGGGTTTTTGGGGTCAGAGATTATGAATTTAGTCGAAGATTATTGTTTTTTTTGTCAGAATTCATAAATTGAAGATGGCGTAGGAGTTAATCTTCAGATGGTCTCCTAATTGAAGAACTAGATAGCTCAGAACTTACAGGAAAAAGGCCTCATAATGACTATGCATTAACAAACATTCATAGATTAAGGTGTACTAACTAAAAGGCACAAAATAAAATAATCAATTAAAAAACCTTTTTAAAGACAAGCTAAAAAATAAAAAAATATAGCTTTGGATGTGCGACGTAGGTTATTCCGTGAGTTATAGATTCATCCACATGGGATTGAAATGTTTACTATTTAGTGAATGTGCTGAGATCAATTTACGTGTTCACCATATCTTTGTAATTTAGATTATTTTTTTCCTCACGATCTTAGTGAGAATACCAGGTCATAGAGCTATGAAATTATTGTATCATCATCGGTTCTTAATACGTGTGCAAAATTTCAAATAATTCGACCGACTGGAAGTGGGTGGAAATTAATTTCAACGATTCCGTTATACGCTAATAAAAGCATGTTGATAACAATCGCGGAATATTCATTACAATCAGTAAATCTCCACTTTTTACTTTACCAAGTTTTCACAAGAAAAATAATAACCTTATGTCCAGGTGCTTGGGGTGGGGCCAGATTTTCATTCTGTCTAGGTTTGTGCACTGTTTTCACAGAAGGTAGTGTCCTGATTTGAGCAGTAACTTTTTTTACTGCTGCAATTTTTTTCTGTTTGTCTTCGACAATCTTTTGTTTCAGTAACTCTGTCACATTTACATTTCTTTCTCCAAAGGCTTTTCTTTTGTTACCAGCTTTGTTTTCTTTGGATGGAGAGCAGTCAGCTTTTCTCTTGGATCGATTTACATCTTTTGTGTCTTTTATTTGTGCAAAATTTGTGGTGGCTTTACTCCTTGTGGAAATGGCGTCCTTTAGGGAGAGACTTGTTATTATATTTGGATGAGTTTTTATAGGAGCCATATTTTATTTATCTAAAAAATAAAATAAAAGTTTTAGAAGTTGAAATTATTCGAAAGTGGGTACGTTGAAGATTCATGAGATGAATTGATTTTTATTAGGATCAAAATGAGAAGATTCAATAGGTTTCACACAAAGCTCATTGTAAATGGCACTACTACCATATAACAAACAACAATCAGAAAATATTGAAACAGAAACGAGGTATATATATATATATATATATATATATATATATATATATATATATATATATATATATATATATATATATATATATATACATAGATTTGTTTATACCAGAGACAAATCTTACAATTTGTGTAGAACATGTCATTAATAAGACAGAACAGATGACTTCTATATGTGCTTTACAACTCTAACATAATACAAAGCAAATATGGAATTGGCAATTATTTGATTGTATTTTCGATTGAGCGACGGGGCAGCTTCTATTGTGTGAAGGGGCAGCTTCTATTGAAAGGGATGGCACATTTGCTTTTCAATACTGTAGGAAAACCAGGCAAAACCTTCAGCAGCATCATGAAATGAATGACAGATTCCATTATTACTTACATTGAGGTATACACTATATCTATGGTGAAACCAACGTTATAACTGAAATAAAACTAAAACTGTGGAAACATTCTTTGGTTAAGATCCTCATTTTTATATGGCTCAGAGAAGATTAAGTATCTGATAATTGTTCGTCTGAAATTGATGAGGTTTTTTATCTACTTAATTTTTCTAGGAAGCATATTATAAAATTCCACAGACTTATAAAAACTGCCTTTTTCAAGGGAAGGTAAAGGCCCCCACAGTCGATGAGATCAGTATCGCTATATGTTGCATGATACCGTAGTAGCGCTACAAATTTCATCGTGTGTGGTTGTATCAGTATCACGGTATCGTCATGAAACAATTATGTTTCAATTATGGCTCAGCGTATGTGGAGACGTAAATACTTGATACAAATCTCATCGCGACATGTAGTGATACTGATCTCATCGTCTGTAGGGGCCTTAAGATTATCTTTGTGCATTGTATCATAAGAATGGGTAGATAATGCACCAATGAATAAATGCTTATTCCGTTTGACATAACCGATTTAAATTAACCAAAGTAAGATGTTCTAAGAGTTTCAGGATCTACAACCTTTTCTTGTTCTTTGAATGCATAACATATATATTTATATATATACTAGATTAATATTATTGACTAGGTGAATTTCATTCTCAAAAATATTACAACTTTATAATATTACTTATAGTATTTCTAATCCCAATTGGACCGACATAAAAAGTTTCGGGAAGGAATTCTCTTTGCAGTCGCCACCTTGACATAGGCGTCGGTATATTATTTTTCAGAGGTATTTTTCCAGATACTTATTCTTACAATCGTAGCAATTGATCACCCCATGTAAAAGTAGACACATGTTATTTATCTCAACTGAATTTTATTATTTGTTCACCATCTCCGTTATATATTCCAATGGATCTTTTTTATAATCAATCTTTTACTATTGTACACATCTATAACTATTTTATCTTTTAATTGTTATATATAACTATTGTATCTCTTTTAAAAATCTTTTAATATCTGTGTTTTGTGTTTTACCACTATTGTATACATTTATTAACTATTTTATCTTTTAATTATTATATAACTATTGTATCTCTTATACACAAGCAGTCATACTCTGCTTCGAATTTGTATTCCAATTTATTCACCATCCAAAATATTCCAAAAATGTAACATTGTTGTGTTAAACTTGAGAGTGGATAAATTATGATTATCATATTAAAAATCCTTTAAATAAAACTAAATCGCCTTTTAAAAGATGTTGAATAGTAATGAGTTTTGCTAGATTCTGTTTTTCAGAAATGGAAATATAACACTCTAGTTCAAGAAATATAATCTTTATATAAGCAAACAAATGATACACATAAAATAATACACAAAAATAAATCAGCAAGCTTAGCTATGCTTTTGGGGCCAATATATTTTTTGGTATTTATTTTGTCATGAGAGAGGTGTGTGTATGTGGCATTATTTATTATTTAGTAGTATTACTATTGCCTACACACATTCTCATTGTTGGCAAAGGAACATGCCTACTATGTGGAAGATGAAGGTTTAATGTTATATAGAAATTTGAGGGGTAAGAAGGATCGAGAGTCTTACTGTTATTCCATTAAAGAAGAATCCGAAAATGTCAAATTGTTGGAACTAGGTGGACTCATATATTACCAAGCCCAAAAAACTTACTAAAATAAAAATAAAAATATTTAACAAATAATTTGCAAAACTGCAAAATCTAGAACATCTTCCAAATTAAAAAATTAAAGGAAATCGAAGATAAAAGTGTAATAATATCGTCCCATTCACTGCTCTGTTGGTTCTATCGATATTAGTATGTGACATTTTAATAGTTTACGAGACAGAAAGCAAAGTATGGATGAGGTTTATTTTGCAAAACTCAAGTACATGCGCCTTTCATGCGAGTTCAATAGAAGAGGCTTTACAAGCTCATTGAAAAAGCTATAGCCCTTAATAACCTAGATCTGAAGCTATGAAATATCAGTTCTATAATTCAACTTTTATAAAGTTATGGAATTGAAATATTCTTTTCACCAGACCCACCAAAAATCTTTCAGTTTATGGTATATTAGATGTTTTAACTATCTATAAAACAATTTGCACTGTTTTAACATAAAACTTTTTGATGGAAATAGGTATATAGACTTTCCTCAATGTACACATCGAATTGATCACAACTTAAGGTGTATTGCACTTAAGATTTCTGAAAACACCCAAAATATGGCTAAAACTAAAAACCCCATATTTTTTTAATATATTTTCATTAAAAGTATTATGTAGCAAGTACATTCAATTCAACGTATTTCAAAAATGTTGAAAATACAAAATTGTTTACATGTTTTATTTACTTCCCTTTGTACGGGATACATCTCATCTCCACACACTAAACAGAAATTGCAATAAATTGTGATTCCTACCTAATAAATATTGATAGCACACTACATTGAAATAACGCCCGAAGGATTGCATCTGTAAAAACAGTTTCAGTTCTTGCAACAGATCTCATAAACATTTTAAATTGCAAACCGTTACACTTTAAAGGGATGGTCGTCATTTTGCCGCGGTTTTTCTTATAAGCAGAAATTTTCAACTTATCTGAGGAAATAACTGAATAGAGAGCTCCAAACTATAAAACTAAGTATTCTAATACAGAGGAACATGACCATAATGGGGTAAAAATGTAATCTAACAAAAAAAATTAGAAAATGGTTGCCATCATATTCCATGTCAATAAACGTTCGAACTCATCAATGAAAACATTCAAAAAAATTGTAGAATATACAAATAGAACGAATATTAAAAGAGCTCACCTTTCTATTATCGATTGAAAATTGTAATAAACTTCACAGTAGAATCTGGTAAAATGCTCATGGAAACTTCGTTAAAGTAAAGCTTGTCAGCTTTGTCGGTTGTCGGTTGCAGAGGTTTCTGTTTGTTTCGAAATGCTTGTGTTCCTCAATCTGATTGGTTCCAAAATGTAACGGCCAAACACCTGGCGGGTGTCAAAGCTACTATCAATCACATGTTTTTTGACAAGTTAGTGGATATGCTTACGGTGACGGTTACCAGACAATATATCAGGCAATCATTGTGTATTTCTGATTACGTTGTCAGGGACAAAAAAGCTGTTTATGTGCGGTTTGCCATATTTGACATTCATTTTTAATCGCAATATAGGAAATATTGAACTCTTAGATAACGAAATTTTCGAAACATAACTAGGAAACACAGAGTTTAGTTTGTTGTATTGATGGAAATTGGGAATCATTATTTCATTGGAAAAACCCGGTAGGTACTCTGAAAACAGTTTGTGCAATATGACACCCTAGTTGTAGGATAATCGCCAGAGTTATGTACCCCAAATTTGTAAGATGCCCCCAGAATTTGCCGATATATGAAAAAAATTATTGAACATCAATCATTCCGTCAAGGATCACTTAGCTAACAATATGTGATATCACATATATCAGGACCCATTTGGCAATATTGTTTGAAGGTAAGCTAGAGAGAGATAGCATATAGTCGTGGATCCATCATATCGCCTGAAAGTTTTCTGTGCCATGTTTGACATCACAACATGAGTTCATCAGTGATTTTATTGTTCTATGACAAGTTATATATTCGCTCGAAAAACAAAACACATTTTCCCACCCGATATGAGTATTGCTTTAGGCCCACTTTTATAGGATCCAGTTAACCTCTGGTTGAGTTTACTAGTGGTTAGAATGTGCCTTCAGACGATCATAAAACGAGCATCATTTCTATTCTAACCAGTTAACTCAACCAGAGGTTAACTGGAACCTATAAAAGTGGGCCTTAATAGGCAACACGCATGTGCCCCTTTTCTCAAATATTTTTATTTGCACATAAGGAATACCACCTATAGAATGTTCAGTAACAAACTTGGACATAGTTTTTTTAATTGTTTTTCATAACTCGAAATGAAAACGACGATTCATTCATTTCATATTAAAAAACGTACCCTAAGGACCGGTATTTTCACCTCCAGTCCCAAGCAGCACAGAGTCATAAAATTAACCTAATGACTTCTTATACCGTCTTAAAGACCACGTATTTGTAATGTTTTAGAACCAAAAAGTTAATGTGCGTTTTATAACCTCTAGGCGTTACTATGACGCCGTATAGTAGATATACCGAGAGTACAATAAAGAATTCTCGAGATGAAGTTGTACTGTGGTTTGTATGTAAATAAATTGTATGTGTCGTTGAGTAGAACTTAAGAGCAGTTGCTGTGAGGTTATTATGACAATGAACATATGTGGTTCTAACGAATAGAATTTTTAAACGTTTCTACGACTACATATTGTACTCATGTAATGTAGTTTTATCAACTGATGAACTTTGGTCGTAATGATTACAATTATGTATCTATGGTTAGATTATTTTTGTTGGTTATGTTATTTTTGTTGGTTACAAGAGAACTGGAGCGTATAGAAATTTTTTTAAAAAATATAAAGAGGAAGGAGTGCCTACCCCAAAATTAACATCTAAAATAATTAATCAGTCTATCGGGACACTGCAAATAAAATAAGTTTATCCAGTCCCAGATAAAAATGTACCTGGAACAAGTTCAGAACCTAACCTCAGATCAATTAGGCAATCCATACCACGTGACCCAATATGGCGGTTGTTGGCACACAAACCGATAATCGCCATAAGAATATCATTGTCAGTGTGTACCTTTGGCTTGTAAAAGTGTATTTTTGGTTATTTTCGGAGCTTTTGTGTTGTTAATTGATAATATTCAGATGGAGAGTGATTACCTGAAGACACTATTGTTGAAAAGCAGAGGCTTTGGTGAACGGTATGCTTGAAAATACATCCCCATCTTTTGTTTACATTTTTATCAATGTATTTGTTACAGGTATAAAATGAAGTTGAGGATTGATCAGTGATTTAGATCCTTTTTACACTGAATATTTCTGAACTGAATTGTTCAATTGTTGGTGCTCCTCCTTTTACGAATATGGATATTATTTCGTATTTGCTTTTTACTCAGCTTTCCCAAATGCAGATGAAGCCCTATACAAGTTTAGAATCCATACATACTTTGAATCTGGCTTCGTCGTGAAGGTGAGAACAAAAATTCAGAATCATTTATATATTTTAGTTAGTCTAGTATGTTGTTTCCTAGGCAGCAGGTTTTTTCTAATGGGTACATGTACTGTTGCAAATCTTGAGTCATCGAAGTGAATTATTATAAATTAGGAATAATAATACATAGGAAGCAATTTATAACTTCTGATCTGTTCTATTATGTTTATTGCCACATTTGTTTATTATAAGAGACATTGATTTGATATTTAAGAATATTACTTCTCAACTTTCATAATAGTTCTTTCTAATCGACATAACTGTTTTTCAGGTCAAGTATTCACAAAAGGCAAATTAAAAACCTTCAGATGTTTGGTACATAATTGAAAAGGATGAAAGCATTTGTACTGCTCACTGTACTTGTATGGCCGGAAACAGTGAAGTAGGTGGTCATATTGGTGCTATATTAGAGGCAATGTCACGCACAGATTTGAAAGCTGTGTGGCCAATGCCATCCAGTCAAAAAATTTATTGGACGACTTGCCTCTTGCTCAGTTGTTTTAAAAAATAAAATGTTTCAAATAATATATATATATATATATATATATATATATATATATATATATATATATATAAATAAATGTTTGTTTATTTGTTGTTTTACTGATTCAGTTGATTACTCTTAATTTAATACCAATTATAAAAAAATTACATAATATTGATATTTGTATATAGTACAATTTCGATAAATATCACGATATATCCAATTTTTACTGTTAATAAATTACAATACCCTTTGAAGGTTGTAGACGATGTGGTAACTTGAATACTCTCGTCTTGGATGTCCATCGTCTTAATGTTCTTGAAAAGGTTTTCACGATCTTTCGAATGTTTGTATCTGTAATCGTCTGAATACAGTATTCACATTCAAAACATCGTGTAAACCTTTTCAAATACATTAAGACGATGGACATCCGAAACGAGAGTAATCAAATACAACACCCTTCACAAGACTTGATCGAGGCTTTCGATAATTGCCTGAAATATCTAAAAAGGGAAGGTTGAGATTGAAAGACATATTTCTAAATTTTTTTATTTATTGAGTCACCAGAATCCTAAAGAAAATTTATATTCCAGTAATTCAATAACACTACCTATAAGAATGTTTTTGAGGAGATAGGTACATATATATGAACATTCATTCGGAGTTTTCTCTACTTTTGAAGTGGAAAATATATCAATTATATATATAATATATGAACTTTATTTGAAATGGGACCTCCTAATGTACAATAGTTCATATATATACAAGTAGGCAAAATCATACAAGTAATTGTAGGAACAAATCACAAAAGTCTGAAGTTATAGGTAGGTATCCATGACGGAATGAAGGATGTTATCACGAATGTGCACACAGGGTATGTCTGCTGCAGCCTCTCTGATACTTGATTTTCGAATCCGTAAGATCTTCTACGGAACAAATCAAATCACAAAAGTCTGAAGTTATAGGTAGGTATCCATGACGGAATGAAGGATGTTATCATGAATGTGCACCCAGGGTATGTCTGCTGCAGCCTCTCTGATACTTGATTTTCGAATCCGTAAGATCTTCTAGGTTGATTGCAGCTAACATAGAGCTCTTCTCCTCCTCGATAAGTCATTTTAACTGGTCAAAAACTTATGATTTGATACTGTAGACACCGAGTGAAACCCGACTCTATCCCTGTCGTGACGGGACCCAAAGCTAACTACAATGCAAATAAAGGGCATTTTTCTTCAGTTGAAACAAGAATTATAATCCTAAATTGAAAAAACTACTCAAATTCGCACAGAAAATCCCAAAATAAACAATTTTACCACTATGGTCGCTTATGACGAATTACAATGTGTGCCAACAGCCGCCATATTGCTTTCGTTTTGACAGGTCGATGGATTGCCTAATAAGTAAACTTCAGAACCAACCACAGAGAGTATCACTGTGGAAAGTGCTTTTGAAGGAGAGAGTATGAATGAGGGTGATGAAGAACACTTGGAAAAATGTTTTGTCTTCAAAGAAAAATTGAGGAAATTCACAAAATTCCACACACTGCATTGACTGATCTGATGAGTGACAAATAAAAAATATTGAAATATAACTGTTCAACATCAACATAATCTCTATATATGTCAAGTTATTCTAGCGGAATGCTTATGCACTCAGTGTATATCTTTTTGTGTTTTGATAGCGTTACGACGTTAGTACAACAAAACTTGCTACTTGTGGTCACAGCGACCACGTTACAACTTTTTTATGTAAGATATTGCGATGTCTTCGAGACACACGTTAACTATTCTATAATAGTACATACCGGAGTAATTACAACTTTTCGACACTAGAAGGACGGCATCCATGTTTTCCGATTGATTGATAACATCATTCTGGTAGCCATATTGGAACAAAAATATTTAAAATAAAAAATATGGGACCCTGGGTGTTATATCAATTCAAAAAACAATGCCAATCAAGTATCTTTCGTAATATGGTGTACATATTTCAACGATTAATGAGAAACATTGATGAAGTATATTTTTTCTGAAATGAAAATTAATATGTATCTCTCTTCATTTTCGAGGCGCATGAATTTTAAATGAGTAGAATTGGATTTTGATAGTGAAAATGAATTTGCTTGGCACTAGAGTTTCAGAACAATTCTTAAAGACACATGAATGAAAATTATTTTCATCTCGATAACTATCACGGCCATTTGTTTGTGAAAAAAAAAAATACTATATTAGAAAGATTATGACCTTCATGCATAATTATATAATGACTACACTAAGACCACAGAACGACTTAATAATAATATTCAATCCAACCCTTTTGCGACTGGCTCATATAAGTCATTACCACTACTTTATAACGTCGATGTGACGTCGCAAGAGTGTGCCTTTTTGTCGTATTGGCATACATAGCGACGTCTTAGCATATTACAAGACATAAGTCAAGGTCTTTTGCGAAAGGTCTAGTAGACGTCTGTACAACCGAATTATGACCTCTTTGTGCTACTTGGGGTACAATAAATAAACCAATGGTTAGAATGTGCTTTTGTTTTCTATGAACGTTGGTTAATTTATTCCTAGTATAAGGAGAAAATATCGCCTTTTATTGACATATGCATCGTTACTTCACACTTTTACCGCTAGTTGCTTCGAACTGTCAACTATAATTTCATCTGTCTTCGTTTATATGTTATACTTTATATGATCATAGTATTTTCAATTGTTACTGCAGTTGAATTTATGTTTGGCTTGTAGAAATAGTATAGTCCAGTGGAAGTCAAATCAAGCTTGAAATTTGAAAATTTCTACAAAATTTTGGGATTTGAGAAATTATTTTCATGGAATGTAATTTTTGAGGACCAAACTGATACAAATAAAAAATGAAATAATGCTGTTTCCTATTGTCACAAATATTGGCAATATACAGTTTGCTTATATGGCCCACTTAATATTCCGCATTTGTTTTAAGTATAACAATTTCTAATGTCGCAAGCGCTTTGTTTCGATCCTGCCAGCCACCGCAATTTCCATTGGTTGAAAACAAAAAAAACGAAGTGTTAAAAATTGACCATAATCTAATCATGTAGTGTATTGAATAAGTCGGTCCATAGAGTGAATCAGTTATTATTATTATATTTAGCGTTCTATGAAATTATTGATTATATTTTTTCAGGTGGAGTTGTAATGAATCTGCAACTTAGATCAATAACAATTATGAAAAACTTTATTTTCCCTGCAGAAGATGGAGAAATAATATATTTATTAACTATGAATATTTAGAATAAGAATAGCCTATATGAAGCCAAAATAATTGAACATCGATTTTCAAAAATAGGTGCTAAGAACTGCATGTGTGTGCGCCAAGAGAAAGCCATATTTTTCATCAAAGATGCGATTATGTTCGTCCTATTCATTCCAGTAGTCATTGTATCAAAAGAGAAATTATTGGAGTATGAATGAACAAGCTTATTCCAATTGTTGCACTCTAATAACATTACCACAAATGGGCACCGATCGCTGGTCAGGTTGACGAGAGTCTTATCGATATCTGAAGCAAAGCATCGTCGGGCGTGGTTAGTACTTGAATAGAAAATATTTCTGACAGGAAAGAAATATACTTTATACATTGGAAATGGGGCAATTTATAACAAGCAAAAGATTTTCATGTAGTTCATATCAAATGTTAGAGACGTCACTGTAGTGTGATTGCGTAAAATTGAAAATATCTCATTCAGAGTCCAAATTTTATAACGATAAACCAATCACAATCTGTAATATTCAAATCATGGCATGCAGCAAAAACTTAACGAAGAAAAACCGCCTTTAATTTTTATTAAGTATATATCTACCATATATTAAGTACGAATATTGATAATAAAGACAGCAAATGTGAAGCCAAAATAAATGAAGCATGACCATCGCTCGGACACTTTCTAATCGGCAACGTTGAATTCATGCGCATGCGCGAAAACGGATACGTGACATGTATTGGTTGATGTTCGGTTGCCATAACTACGCGAGGCCAATATGACAAGGAAAGACATATATAACATATAACCCGACTTCACTTTCATTGCATTGGTCTTATGACCAGTTACCGGTTATCAATATTCGTAGTTAATAAATATATGATATCAACACATAATATGGCGCTAATATAACTTATTTACAAAACTATAACTCAGAGTTATAGTTCTGTGGTCCTATTGGTTGACATATTACAAATGATTTTTTTTAAATGTAAATCTGGATTTAACGTAGCCGGTGCCGGAATCAAAGGCAGGATTTAAAACATAACCTGAAAATAAAATCAAAATATTGACTATATTTATTTTCTATCAAAATATTGATGACTTCAAGACATGTTTGAACGTACATTAATAGTTAAATATATACCTGTCAGAGATAATTTCATCTATATACCATCGAATTTGAAGTTTTTGAAAATTGGGGTAATTTTTTGTCTTCACCTTTCAATATTTAATTCAAATCAATTTTAGACTTGCCTACGACTTTCCTATAATGAAACTAAAGACGCATATTTTTCTGTTGGACCATTTTCTGCAGAGCTTAGTGATGACTGCATTGGGATTAGTTCTTTATTTGCCAAAACATTAGGCATCGAAGAAAATGTTCTAGTAACTTTTTCAGAGATATCACAGCTCGCATCAGTAAAAAAGTTTACAATATCCCCTGCTAGCCAACATGACTATGATGTAATTGTGAGTTACTCTGATACCGTTCTTTATTAAAATATATATTATTCCTACATCTGTTACTTTCAGGACATTTTGTCTGATAATATTCAAGACACGCTACTAAATCAAATCAGAGTTGTATATTCAGGTCAAAATTTCATTATATGGATTGGAAATAATATACATGTAAAAGTGCATATAGGTAAGTATATAAATATGGTAAATGTTGTCCAAAATCGGACAGGTGAAGACATATTCATTTGTAAATTAAACAGAAATACCGTATTCATCATTTCAGCAAGCAATTACCTACATACACATGGGAGTACATTTTTATATATTCTCAGCAATAAAAAACAATAGAAACACGTAGGTACATTCACTGAAATATTTTTATTATTTTCGTTTGCATGTGAACCTTATTCTTACAGGGTCAACCTGGATGCGGACACACATGTGATCATTATTTGGACATTCTCCAGAATGCTGAATTGCTAATTCTGACATTGAACATATCAGAATCAGAAATGCTTTATTGTCATATAATATCAATTATGTTGACAAAGCTTGCCTAAATCTAAGATACATAAAAATAGGATAAAATTTAATGCAGTAAATACATAATGTTAAAGTTATATATAAAAGAGCAGAGTACAGTTTGTCACAAAGCATAAAAACAATTCAGACAACACATTAAAATAGTTTATAGGTAATATAAAATAAAATAAAGTTTTCTGTATATTTAGGAGTGAGCTGTGAGGTTGTCCGTGAAGTATTCATTCAAATCATAATATACTTTTTGGAGCAGCAGTTTTTTCACTTCTTTACGAAATTTATTTTCTCCTTCCAATTTTCTTATAGTAGGTGGATATATAATTAATTAATTTCAGTAAATAGGGAAATGACAAAATCAAAAAGAGTTTGTTAAAATTTTGAATCTTGAAACTTTTTCATTTCATTAACAGGTTTTCCAATTTTCTCGTCAATTTCATCAAAATTGTACCAGAAAAGATCGTTTTGCATCATCACGCTTGCAAATGTTTGACCTTTCTGAAGGTCCTCAATTACTCCAGCGAGGTTGTTATCCAGTTAATTCACAATCACGTAATCTCCTACATAGAAATTTTTATTTGATTCAATATTTATAGTTTCTGAAAAACTATATATTTTGCATTTAACATTTCTCAAACTGAGATTCTTACAAATAATGTCTTTTTTAAATAGAATAATTTCTTGAAAATATGAACAGGATGTTCATAAAATCAGATGTGGAATCATCTGCGACTAGAATAGTTTTGAACGGAAATAGAACCTGAAATGGTAAGCCAGTAAGTAGTAGAAATTAGTTTTTTAGTATGTTCTGGAGATTTGTTTTCCATTCACTGTTTCAGTATTGCATCTACTATAGTTTCTTCTACTCCTGTTGGGTTTATAATAGGCAGGTGTTCTAGACACTCATTTACATTTTCAAAATTGGTAGAGTTCACATGCTTCATATTATTTTGTCTCTCTTGGTCTTTCTTGGTTAGTTCTAGTGGTGCAAAATTTTCTTTCATAATTTTTTGCTTATTATTCTCCACCCTGAATCTTGCGGCTGCATTTTCCAACTATTTTTCAACAGGTAAAAACGCCTATGTCCATTGTCTGGATCATATGGGTCGCATTTGGGAACATGCTTATAAAAATTATACCATTCTCAGAACAGAAATAAAGATGCATCGCCAAGTGTGATTTATTAACATAAAATATAACTGGTAATGATTATATTTTAATCATCAGGGATGAAATATATTAGGAACGTATTCAAAAAACTTTCTCCTGTCATCCAAACATTGATAATCCACTTTACCAATGTACCCCCTTCTGCTACTGTAACAATTGTTGGTACTCCAGCAGTGCAATTAATGGGCTATTTTCCATGAAATTTAGAATGCAGTGTTGATTTTGGAATATTGAATTCCCTGCTGGCTCTCTTGACCAGCATTCCATCTTGCAAAGCCAACTTGGGGGTATCCTGTAAGTTTTTACTCTTTTTTGCAGGCGTTCTGAAACATATTTCCTGGACAACGCCACATTAGAGAAGATTAACCTAATTTGTCATCTGTATATATATATATATATATATATATATATATATATATATATATATATATATATAATAAAATTTCAAAGTGAAAATAATAATCAACATAATTAAATAAAATATTTAATTGAAGAATATAATCTAAAAACATTGTTTACTACTAACAAAAAAATATTAAAACATGCAATATTATATATCATGTGACAGGAAACTGACCTGAAAAGTGTCTGCAAATCCTCATTCACTATAAGAAACAACACTGAAATCACTCTCACTCATCACCGTCTTTTCCAACGGAAGAATGAAGTAAATGAAAGTTTATATTACTGAAGTTGGTAGATGATTTCTGACTATGGCCATAGATACTGTGTGTTGGATCAAACGCTACAATTTTTTATTAAGAATATGTGAGAGTCAACACGGGTTTATTCCCAAAAAATCTGTGATGTCAGCGATTAACAACTTTATATCATATGTTACAGAAAGATTGGAGCCAAGGTAGAGTCCTGTTGGGATTTTTTGTGATCTCAGAAGGCTTTCGATTGCGTTGACCACACTATATTGATGCGAAAGCTGAAGGGGTGTGGTATTAGAGGTGTTATATAAGACTGGATTGAAAGCTTTGTAATGCAACGAAAGCAATTTGTTATTGAATTTATGAATGAGATTATTGATATTAAAATTTTTGCCATAGGGAACAGATGATAAGACTATGTTTGTATGAGTACAAAATTTCAAGACGCTGTTTATTTTTCTGAACAATGGATATTTACTCGTCCTGAAATCATTTACCCCTGCCATAACAATTATATAATCATTTTGACCTAAATTTTTTGACAGATTGACAATATCTTCAATTACATATTCAAAAGTCGCTCCTGGCTTGATCATAGTTTGAACATCAAACCTACTTTTAATAAATTGAGATAACATATTCCCCAAGCCATATCCAAGATCATCACATAAGATTGTGATTTGTTTTTTTCCCTATTTGATTTTCTTGGATGTCTTGACTGAGATTCAAATTATTTATAGCAGTCCTACCTTCTTTTAACTCGACATCTGTTAAGGAATGAATATTTCTTAAAGCTTCACATGAAGCTGCATATGTTTTATTTTCTTTCTCCATATTCCTGTTAGATATTTTTCCATCCCTGTTTTTTCTTGGTGAAACGGGCTTGGTTTCGATCTTCATATTTTGATTTCTGAATCATTTTTAATTCTAGTGAACAATGTTCTTGTTTCTAATTTAATTTTTTTTAACATTTTTTATTAATTTTGTTCAGTTCATCCAATTCCTCGTTCAATTTAGTCATTTTCTTTAATGCTTCTTCCAGTTCAACCTGGTGATTTTTATTTCTCAGTGCTAATTCGTTTTTTTCAGATTTGAGTTTGGCCATTTCATTTTCGTGGTTTTTAAATTTTCTTAGGAGATCCTCTTCCAGACTGACAACTTCATCTTGAAAACCGGTTGAAGCTCTTCTTAGTCTCTTTATGAAGGTGTCTTTTTCCTGATTCTCAGTTATCAATTTTTTCATTTCTTCATGTAGGTACTTCACTTTATCTTCCCAGTCAGCAACTACTTTTTCTAATAAAGAACCCTTTTCTGCAATGTCCTTCTTTAGCTTATTGATAAGGTCCTCCCTTTTTCTAAGCGTCTCTTCCTCTTGTTTATTTTTCTTTACACATTCTTTAGAACAGAGAATTTTAGAACCCTCTATTGTAACTTGTTTCATCCTGTCCACACAGCTGGCATGGTACATGCTGAAACACTGTGCACAACAGAAGTTTGGACACTCTCTACCTTTACAACATTTAAAGTAGACATACTGTATCTTAACAATCACTCCTCTCAACAAAAATTTGTCACAAAATGAGCAGCAGTAAAAATATCAAAAGTATCAATCCTCTTGAGATGAAATCACCTTCAAGCACCAGTGGCAATCCTCTTAATACAATTAAAAATCATGTTTCCAATTTCTTCTCCTTAATTTTAATTTTTTCCTGATTCTCAGTTATCAATTTTTCCATTTCTTCATGTAGGTACTTCACTTTATCTTCCCAGTCAGCAACTACTTTTTCTAATAAAGAACCCTTTTCTGCAATGTCCTTCTTTAGCTTATTGATAAGGTCCTCCCTTTTTCTAAGCGTCTCTTCCTCTTGTTTATTTTTCTTTACACATTCTTTAGAACAGAGAATTTTAGAACCCTCTATTGTAACTTGTTTCATCCTGTCCACACAGCTGGCATGGTACATGCTGAAACACTGTGCACAACAGAAGTTTGGACACTCTCTACCTTTACAACATTTAAAGTAGACATACTGTATCTTAACAATCACTCCTCTCAACGAAAATTTGTCACAAAATGAGCAGCAGTAAAAATATCAAAAGTATCAATCCTCTTGAGATGAAATCACCTTCAAGCACCAGTGGCAATCCTCTTAATACAATTAAAAATCATGTTTCCAATTTCTTCTCCTTAATTCTTGAATAGTTTTTTCCTGATTCTCAGTTATCAATTTTTCCATTTCTTCATGTAGGTACTTCACTTTATCTTCCCAGTCAGCAACTACTTTTTCTAATAAAGAACCCTTTTCTGCAATGTCCTTCTTTAGCTTATTGATAAGGTCCTCCCTTTTTCTAAGCGTCTCTTCCTCTTGTTTATTTTTCTTTACACATTCTTTAGAACAGAGAATTTTAGAACCCTCTATTGTAACTTGTTTCATCCTGTCCACACAGCTGGCATGGTACATGCTGAAACACTGTGCACAACAGAAGTTTGGACACTCTCTACCTTTACAACATTTAAAGTACACATACTGTATCTTAACAATCACTCCTCTCAACGAAAATTTGTCACAAAATGAGCAGCAGTAAAAATATCAAAAGTATCAATCCTCTTGAGATGAAATCACCTTCAAGCACCAGTGGCAATCCTCTTAATACAATTAAAAATCATGTTACCAATTTCTTCTCCTTAATTCTTGAATAGTTTTTGTCTTGGCTGTTTTTAACTTCTTATTCCCATTTTTTGTCGAGCCAGGTGGTAAGATTGGTCATTTATGCACAGCGCTTGCATGCTATTTATGCGTTTCACCTTAATCTACTCTGGATAATTTTGAAAGAACTAAATTTGATAGATTGTACACAAAAAGTAGAGATGAGTATGAAATTTTTGAGTAACTTTGACCACTAAATTTGTCATAAACCTGGAGCTACACTTAAACACAACGTGCTCGTGAACTTACGGTACACGCACTGAAAGATCCCGGGTTCTATTCTTAGCCAGGGCAGATATTTTTTTGATTAGAAACTTGGCATCTGTTTCAGAAAGAAAGGGTATGTTAGCTTTTTATTTCGCTCATATTCAGTCTCGAAGTCATAAGGAAATAGGTTTTGGGGCTTATCATAACAAGCAAAGAGAATGTTTCTGGCACAAAAGAGAGTTGTATGTATACTTGGGGGCATGTTGCAGACTGACTCCTGCAACCCTTATTCAAAAAACTGAAAAAAATTGACAATGATCTCTACTTCCTTCTATAAAGGTTGTTTGAATTTTAATCTCTGAGGAACTCGGATGTGCACTCATATGACACCAGACATAAAGATGACCAGGCTGAGAGACATCACAGGCTTGAGGTGTCTAAAAAGCTGCGGATGGTTATTGGAAATAAGATATTTAACCATCTTCCTGCTGAAATAAAAGGCAGTGCCGCCCTGTCAGTATTCATTCAGAAGAAGAATAAACGAGTTTTTATTGTCTAAGGTATACTATAGTATAGAGGAATTCTTTAATGAAAACCATTGATGATATACAACTATGTAACTGTGTAATTTAAACTGTGGTGTTTTGTTTTCCTTTTGCAAATGTATGTGTTGGAATAATTGTACATCGGGATGTGTTATTAACCCATACTGACAATCAAGGCCGTCCCCGGGGGGTTACCCCCCCCCCCCCGAAATTTGTAAAATATATCTGGAATAAGGTGAAAATCAGGTAGTCTCTGCTTCCACACAAAACACACTACATTAGATCAAATGGTTTCGTCTTCAGTCTTCAGATAAGGTGTTGGTTGTCTAATAGGTGAAGAGCCTCTGTTGAGATGAGGTTGAAGTCTGTTTTTATGTCTGCCAGCCACTTCTTGATTTAGTCTGCCACTGTGGGAATTTTTAAGTCACAATTGATATCCTTATTTTGGAACCACACACATATGCATACACACCGAGGTATACACACATGCAGACATTTTTTAATATTGTGTTTTTTAGGCCTATAAAAATACTGAAATAGTTTTATTCCATTGTGTAAATCAGTCTCTCTGATACTGCTATTCTGAAAGTTTCTGTTTATTAAAATCACCATATGCGATTCATAGTCCGTTCACTTATGAATAACTTTTATAACAGCTTTTCGGTTTTTTGTTTGCCTGCTTTTGATTGGTACTTCTTTGCTGCAAAATTGAACATCACCAGGTTGAAGTGAGAAGCTCCTAAGAATACTGTCTGTGATTTCTTGCTGTTGAATGTTTCAGTCTGTTAAATTATATATGAATTCACACACTATTTTAGATACAAAAAGTAATTGTAGTTTTTCATGATATATTTTTTTCCGTACTCAGATTTGTATATAAAAGATGAAAAATATTTTTGGATTATTATGGTAAAATTAAGATAATTTAAGTTTTTCTTTTAATTATAGAGGTTTCAATTTTTATTTTTTTGTTTCAGACGAAGTTAAACCACTAACCCCAGGTGTTATAGATTTTTTGACAGAAGTCCATATAGATTCCAGCAGTACCAAAAATAGGAATGAATCATTGACACATATTCCTAAGTCTAATGAAGTAAACCAAGAAATTATATTTAACCAAAAGGCAATGAAATTCTATAATGAATTCTTCAATAATGAAATTATCCTTAAAAATAATTTACAAAAATACTTTAATACAAAGCAGGACTTGGTTTATAGATTGGTACCTATGGAAGGGGTTTCTCTAGTTGAATGTTTACTGAAGTATTCAAAACCATTTACGATATTTACATCAAAAAAATCAATTGCCAATCATTGGTTGGAAGAAAGTACTTTGGAAGTTCCGGTGATATGTTCTCTGAATTTGATGAACAATGATATATTCACAGATAAAACAATTTATGCAAGATTGATAGCATTTGAAGACATTCTGGATGATAATGAGTTGAATTGGAGCCATGAGTTGTTTGTAGATCAACAAGTCTTTGAAACTTTTGAATGTGAACTAGGATCCAGAGTAATTTTGAAATATATTGAAAATATCCCATTAATCAGTGAAATCACCATAAATACTAGAAAGAACTATTTGGTGAATGTTGAAGAAAAATTTAAAGAGTATCTTGCAAGAAATAGCGATGATTTTACTGTCCTGAATGCAGATGTAACATTCAATATTGATGATAATATACCATGTTGTTTGAAATTTTCACAAAATGATGCCAAGTTTTGTATTGTTGATAACAGTCTGGTCAGAAATTGCACATATATTGTACAGAATGACTCCAAAGTCGAACGAAAAGAGCAGAAAGTGAAGCAAGAATGTTTTGAGTTTTTTTTCGATAATGTTTCTAATTTCAAGAGCATTTTGGGAGATGTAAAGCAGAATTTCGCTTGTGCAGATGGTAATTTCGAAAATATCTTGGTTGCAGGTATGTTTTATGTAATTTATTTTTGAAATTTTTCGCTAACTAAAAACTGAAATAAACTTTATTCAGTTTTGGGACTGTACAAGAAAAATTGTTTATTAATGATGATTTTCCTTCCAAGTTTTTTGAGTGATAGAAACATGCTTTCCTTCTTAAAATGGATATGATTGAAATATAAGTACTAATATATTTTGTAATGCAATAGATAGATGCAATGAAAGAACAAAATGGATTTCTTTTATAGCTAATCAGGTACCACTTTGATGAATAAATTTTTTTCTGTCTTGAGGAAGTAAAAAGATCTTTCCCCCAGAGTAACTGTTTAATTTTGCCTTCCACAAAATGATTCTAGAAGATAGCCATAACGCCAATAGTACTAATAATCAACAACTTCATGTTTTGGAAAGCTATAAAAAAACTCTTAATAACTTAATTTTTGGAATAAATTAAGGGTAGGAAGACAGGTATATAACTCTGGAGTACCTAACATACAATTTGCTTTTATTTCCATTGACTTTGCTCAATTGATGATTTGCTCATTGACTGATGATTAAACTTTATTCTCGTAAAATTTACATTCAAGCCACTTGTTACACAAAAAGCTAATTGTTTTTTTTTTTGAAATTGAAAACGAGCATAGATTCTCTTCAAAAATGGTGTGGGTTTACTTACTTTTGCATTAAACTACTTATGCTACTGTGCCATATATGGCAATAGATGAACACAACCACATAATAGGATAACTCATGTGTCAAAGGAATAATGTAATAAATTATAAAAACATTTGATGAAATAGAGAAATATATTGATTTTTATTTGATATTAATGACTTATTTATCAAGAAACATGCTAGTTCAAAGTAGAGAAAGAAGTAACTTTAATAAAATATTAATGAAGACACGGCAATGGTATACCATAAGACAAAAATATGAATGATTACATAGAATGAGCTGAAATATTTCTCAAGGACAGAATTTTCATTCCAGGGAAACCTGGCACAGGAAAGTCCACTCTCTTGAAACAAATTGGATATCAATTGCAATCATATCCAAACTTTTTCTATATCAAAACCATGAAATGTAAAAACATAAAGGGGAAAACAATGGACTCATTGTTCAAGGCGTTTTCAACAGCTTTTTCTGATCTTGTTCTCCATCAGCCTTCAGTCCTACTTCTTGACGATTTAGATGTTTTGTGCGAAAATATAACTGGTGACGAAACTGCACCGAATGCCATATACTTTGATAGGTGAGTAATGATAAAAAATAATCAAGGAACAGCTTACGTGAAAAATTGCTATGCCTATATTTTTTTTTAGGATAAGTAACATGCTTCATAACTTTTTCAAACTGTTTTCGTATCCCAATCAAATAGGAATATGCGGTACTGCAGCATCACTAGAGAAGTTGAATAAAAATGTTTATAGCTCCAGAGGAAGCCATTTGTTCAAAAATATACATTCAATAGAGGATTATACAAAAGTAAGAATATAAATATATATATATATATATATATATATATATATATAGTTGTACACGGTAGCTTGTGAAGCCCACCAAATGAACGGGTCGCTCTTGAACCCTCACTTTTCAGAATGGGCGAAGAGTATATTCCAGTGCAATGACATCATTCCATAATTATTCGTCGAAGCACACTTAGAGGGGTAACAATTCTCAATATTTAAACATTTGTATACTAGTTTGAAACGTTGTAGAGCCAATTATGCTTTCACTACGCTATGAATCCCAAACGTATATTGCCTATATTCAAACGGCCTCTGTGTGTCCCGGCGGCGTTGCCTCTACTGCCTCGCGCGTTTTCCAGTTCAAAATATTCATTGAGATTTCAAATCAGTGAGCCTGTGACTTGCTGGAAATGTCCAGCAGAGAAGAACAGATTGTGGCGATGACCCTTCAAAATTATAACTTGAGAATTACATTACAACATTATTCATATTCAGTATAATGTTTATGTTTAATAATAAGCAACTCGCTTTGAAGTTGATGAATATATTTTTTTTTTGTATTATCAGGTTGATTATCGTATGAGGAAACCTAATAGCTCCAAAAATTTGGAATTTTCGTCAGGTTCAGGAAAACTCTCGTATCTGGAGAAACTAGATATGTGAAAATTATGAAGTATTTCATATAAACCTCAGCGTATTCTCATTCCATCCTGAGAGGGGGCGAGGGGAGAAGAGGTGTGAAAGTTTGAAGTAGGAGTCAAGGAAATTGGTATTTGTGCTTATCTTTCTAAATATAGATCACAAATTTCAGGATTTTTTAAAATTTAACACTAAAGGTTAAAGTGAGGTTGAAAGTTTGTATAGGAGTACCGTTAGTTTATTGAAGTGGAGTTCATGAATATTGGAATTATAGGTCTTGTTACAAATACATAAATACGTATTTCAGTGTTTTCGAAATTCAACCCCTAAAGGGTGATATAGGGGTTGGAAATTTCTATGGGGTTTCGTTACTTTTCAAGTGAGGATCATAAAATTGGAATTTGAGTATTCAGTTACAAATGGAGACATACATATTTCAGTGTTCAGTGTATGGGTGGATAAACACTCCAAGTATGCAATAAAATGAACAAATAGCACAGCAGTTCTTTGAGAAAATAGATTTTTATTTACGAAACTAAAAATAGCTGAATGAATTTTTATATTCTCAAATTATTTGTTGGAAAGATAGATTGACCAAAGATAACTATGGAATGGCACATTAGTCAAGGGTCGAGCATTTAGAAACGGACACCATTCCTTCAATTTTTGGAACAGAAGAATTGTTGTAATTTTCCCGTTGAAAATTCAAATATAACATGAATTTGATAATTTTATCCAGTTTCAAATGTTATTTGGGAAATATTCTCATCAAATATCATCGTGCTAGAGGATTTAATCCTAAAATCTTTGAAATTTTCCCTCAAGCATTTTGCCTCTAGGAAATTTAACTCCTGCAATTTGCGGCCAGATAATGAGACCGCAAATCGCAGTCAGTAAAAATTTCCAGGCAGAATGCTTTCTCGAAATTTTCCAAAAAAATAGCGATAAAACCCCTAGCACATGTGATATTACTCTCGATAAAACGTAAATTAATTGAATATTGATCAGACTAGGCAAACAGAGTATTTTTCTTCGAATGTTCAACAAGGGTACACTCCTATATACCTATCCTTCACTCCTTTACATGAGTCTGCATATTGCTCGGATGATTCGGAAAAATATATCATCAGCTCTTGCACTACAAAACGATTGGAGATAGTGACTAAAGTTTATCTTTCAGTCGTAGATAATTCCACATCTGATTTTATGAACATCCTGTTCATATTATCAAGCAAATCAATCTATCATATCCCATGATGGGTTTAAATTTGGGATTGCTTCTAAAAAATGTGTTTTCCATTTCTTTCGGACTTCCTGATGATCGTGGATGCATGAAATAGATTTTCGTCAACAAAAATGTATTGAAGACCTATTGAATGCGATGCCTCTCTTGCATAAATGCTACAAATGATTTCTGGTGAGTACTCTCTTTTGGAAAACATTCTTCTTTGCCTCATTCATCTATATGAGTTTTCAATTGAGACTGGAATAGAAAATCAAATAACTTTGTTAATAAAAAAGCAAATTTTAAATTTTAGATTTTTTCTTTTGAGAGTTTTGTCAGAATATCTATCAGATGTAATTCAATTCCCAGCGTAGTTTTAGGCGAAGAAGTAGTTGTTTTCTGTTAGACATTCACAAAAAATAACTTAATTTTTATCGTGGATTTTTCTATTCACAGAAAAATATTTCCATTCAATATTCATTTGAGAGTGTTTCCCTTTTTCAACATGAGTAAAAAAGCAAATTTTAAATTTCAGATTTTTTCTTTGAGAGTATTTTCAGAATTTATATCAGCTGTAGTTCAATGCCCAGCGTGGTTTCAGCCGGGGAAGTAGTTGTTTTCTGTTGAACATTCACAAAAAGTAACTTAATTTTTATCGTGGATATTTCTATTCACAGAAAAATATTTCTGTTCAATATTCATTTGAGAGTGTTTTTCCCCTTACAACATGAGTACCCCACAAGAGGTTATCTTGAACGATGGAAGATAGTGACTTAAGTTTATCTTTCAGTCGCAGATGATTCCACATCTAATTTTATGAACATCCTGTTAATATTTTCAACCAAATCAATCTATCATACCCCATAACAGGTTTTATTGACAAAAAACACTGATTTCAAAGTGTCTCTCCGAAAAAAAATTTTCTAACTTTCCATCTTTGCAAAGTGAGATTGCTTCCAAAAATGTGTTTCCCATTTCTTCCGGTCTTCCTGATGATCGTGGAAGCGTGAAATAGATTTTCGTCGACAAAAATGTATTGAAGATCTAGTGAATGCGATGTCTCTCTCGCGTCAATGTTACAAATGATTTCTGGTGAGTACTCTCTTTGGAAAACATTGTTTTTCGCCTTATTCATCTCTATGAGTTCCTAATCAAGACTGGATTAAAAAATCAAATAATCATCTCAATGAAAAGGCAAATTTTCAATTTCAGATTTTTTCTTTTCAGTTAGGGACTTTTCAGAATATCTATCAGATATAGTTCAATGTCCAGTGTGGCTTTAGTCGGGGGAGTAGTTGTTTTCTGTTAGTCATTCACAAAAATAACTTAATTTATATCGTGGATTTTTGATTCACAAAATATAATGATTAGATTGAAAATTTTTTACGATGGAAGATAGTGAATTGAGTTTATCTTTCAGTCGCAGATGATTCAACATTTGATTTCATGAACATCCTGTTCATATTTTTAAACAAATCAATATTTTATTTCATTCTGAATTGTTTTAATAATGTTAAATTCAATAAATGTGTTTTTTATTCAGGTGACTTCCTCATTTTACGGGTTCAAAAATCATAACTATGAATAAGTTTTTCCACTGTGTGTACAATATTGAGAAAAACAATATTAACACAATTAAAATTTGCAAGAAAAAAGTGTATAATATCGCATCAAACATTATTCTTGGAGAAATATATGATAAAAAATCATTTCATTTAACTCGAAAACTCATTTCATATAAGATTTTTGTTCGAAAATCATCTGTGCTAATTGTTTATTTATATACTCCAAGAATGAACCCATTCAGGGGAGTTCAAGTAAGAAAAAATATTAAATGATCTAACAATAGAGTCGAATCCTAAAAGTCAATGAAGGAGTTCCTTCAAGCAATAGGCCAATCTACATTACGCAAACTTGACGTCATTCACAATTCAGCACTATGATCAGCATTAGGTGCTCACCGCACAAGCCCAATAGAGAGTATTTGCTGCGAACAGCAACCCCTTTAAGATACCGTCGACAACACCTGAGTCTCTCATACGCTTCTTCTATTGCTGCCAAACCAACGCATCCAACCTGTTGATAACGTTTTCTCGAATCGTTTCAAACAAAATTTCACAGGACACCCGAGAACAGCTCCTCCTTTCTACGAAAGAATCAATAAGCTCTCACAAAGTCTAGAACTGACCCCCCTTCCAGTATTCTCGAATTGTATTACCTCCTATCCTCCTTGGCTGATCAATGTCCCTACATGTGACCTCACCATATCCGCTTTCAACAAAAATGAAGCGCCTCCCCAAATTTTATTAAACCCCTTCCACCACAAATTGACTGAATATCAAATCTATGTAGCACTGTATACCGACGCCTCAAAAACAGAACAGGGAGTTGGCGCAGCTCTAGTAACACCTAATGGAACATTGAAATGAAAACTAACCCAATCATCAAGTATAAACACCGCTGAACTTTTTGCTATATTACAAGCATTACATTTCGTGAAGAATCACCCCGATGAAAAATTTCTAATCATATCAGACTCTTTGAGCGCACTCAAGGGTATGCAACAAATATACACAGACAACCCAATCTTACTTATGATGGAAAACGAACAACAATGTATCTGAGAACTCAGGAAAAAAGTTATCATGATGTGGGCCCCCTCTCATATTGGGATTGGTGGTAATGAGAAAGCAGATATAGCAGCCAAAGAAGCAATAAACGACCATCAATCGAAAATAATATCCAGAACAACCAATTCAGACATGAAATCATCCGTCAAAAGTAAAGCAATTGAAGAATGGCAGCAGTCAAGTTCAAAACTGGCGCAAATAAAACCATACGTAAAACCCTGGAGTCACCTTCCAAAATGGAGAAAACATCAAACAAATCTCTGCCGTCTACGTATGGGCCTCACGACTACCTATTGTCACGCTCTGAACAAACGATATGTGAAGTGTGTAATACAACAGTGTCTGTGAAACATATCCTGGAAATATGTCCCAAATTTCAAGAAGCAAGAAACAAATACCAAAATTCGCAAAATCTACATGAAACTTTGGGAAAAAACTGTAATGTTATTAATCTCATGTCATTTTTAACAGATATTAGTATGTTCCACTCAATCTAAATGTAATGTATTGTTGCGCTAATAACTCTAGTGGTTGATGCGCTAATTCTTAAATAAAAAAAAATAAAAAAAGTGATATATAATTATTTTTTTCAATGAGGTTTTTCATTATCATTCGGCAAATGATTCCGAGGAAAAAATATTGAACCAAAACTGTTTTTTCGATAATTTCAAGTTTTACTCCCAAACGAATATTTTTCTCCAAAATTTTGCAATAAAATATCAATAGATGAAAAATTCTCTGAAAGTTTTGAGAATAAAAAAAAATCTGTACCTTCATCAGAAACTGGAATATTCAACTCCTTGTGTTTTTCTCCTCTACAAACAAACACCTAGTACTGTTTCAGGTCCGAATTTTCGGAAGTATTTCTGAATGATTGAATCCTATTCGCATAATATACATTATTTTTATGAATAATTCATGAAATAGAACCGATCAGAACTTCATGAGAACATAATGTTACTTCCATTCAGGGTCAAATATGGAGTAAAAATAAGATGACCAATCTCTCATCCCATTGTTTGTTCAGGCTTTTTGTACAGTCGATCGCTTCCTTAGCGGGAAGAGGAGGAACAACAAATTCTATATCTCATATATTCATGAAATTGATAGTTCATTCTGTAATTTCGGAGTTATAAATATTAATTTGGAAGTAAGATAGGAAAAAAGTGGATAATGAATCTCTGTTCAATATTTCATTAATATCAATACTCAAAAGATAATAAAAACTTTCCGATAAAAGAAAAAAATATTACTCTACGAACTGCTGCTCACATAAAATTTGCCGTTGATTGTTCTAGACAGTTTTCCATGGAAATATTAATTGTGAAAATATAGATTTTTAGTTTTTATGCCCAGTGAATTAATGGTTTCATGTGATTGGAATACCCCAAAAAATATTGAGTACTCATCAGCAATTAGTTCAGTTTTTGTTTGGTTCTGATTCGTTCCCCACATCAAAAGATATCTATGGTCGAAAAACATGCACAAAAAAAACAATTGCTCAATTTTGTTATCACTAGTTGTTCCTGAAACTAGCTTTCCCGATATATTTTTTTCCATCATATATTTCTGCATATTTTAATTCAATCGGACGAAATATATACTACTTGTATTTTAATTCTTTGTCATTTATTCACGATCGATCTCTAAGCACCCTCCCGATAGTAATATTTTTTATTATCCAAATAAAACAGGGGATAATCTTAATCAAGCATTACAAAATCAGATTTTATAGAGAACAAATAATTTTTTCAATGGTACCCATATGGTACCAATGAACATTCAACCAGATCTTTGAATTACCAACAAAAAAATACATATTGTCGAGTTATAACTTCACTATTGTCGATGTTGCAGCTTTCTAAGATTGAAAAAATCAATTAATGAACCGGAACTTTATGTGTATATATTTTTCCGCAATTTAAAACTAATGAGAGTAATCCCTGTGTACAATGCAGAATCTCTTTCCTCAACAGACTCATCTGGGCTTGAATTTAATGTGATGATTTCAGGTGGTTCAACCTATTTTGTATAGGTGAACTGTTCTTTCCTACCCCCTTTTTTATCAACTAATGTAAGTGGACTTAAAAACAAAAAAAAACATGAAAAGTTCTATAAATTTTACTTTCAAAAGACCGCAAAATTGAATTTCAAGAAAGTCAATAAAAAAGTTCCTTTGCCTCAAAAAATTGTTGAGAATTTCGATATCCAATCTTCACCATGGTTGAAATCATTATATCGCTCCTCAGTTGGAAATTATATATGCCTAATATTCTTGGTAGACCGTCTCCCCTATATGGTCTACATCAGTGTAAATGTATTTTTATCGTTTGATGCACAAAAATTAAATCTACGATGAAAACTGAAGAATAAGGCTTTTAAGACAATATTGGTTATTTTGTACTTTTTTCCAACCATCCTTTATGTAGATGGATTGATCGCACAAAATTCCCCTTAGAAAAAGAATTGGTGAATATATCTTCAAACTATTGTAACTATTTCAAACTCAAATTCCCTAATCTGAAAAATGAACGATAAATATTTTTTATATTCAATTATGAACTAGTCCTTGCGCTAGGACAGATCACGGATCCAGCAATTCATATATTACATTCATGAAGGCAGCGATTACGATGTTGCCAAACTTAGGGCTACACAACGCTACAAAAGTTTGTGGGCTCTACAAAGAAGTATATAATTCTGCAGTGTATATCCCTATATACGGAAAGCGCCCCCTACGGTTCGAACCAAAGAACTATATCGCGTATGTTGGTTATGGAAATGGTATATTGTGTATCCCGATCTAAAACATGGGGAAATGACCTGCATTCAATTCTGATCACCCAGTGAAGAGATACAGGGTGATACTTTGTTGAGCCCGATATCGGGACTAACAAGGTTACTCCGGGCTAAACTGCGTCTCGTTCATATGCTTCACGGGATTCACAATGACCGTGTACATCTCTATATATATATATATATATATATATATACAGTGTCATTTTTTTTAATTAAGAGGTATAATGAAAATTTGACTTAGTTTGTGCTTGGAAAATGAGTAAAAAACAGCCCCTTTCCTTCTGTTATGAGCTACTCTTAACCTGTCAAATTTGACATTTTTTTCAAAAATCCTCAAAAAATCAGTTTTTTTTCAGAAATTTCGAAAAATGCCAAAGAAAAAAGTTGCTCAGTTTCCAATTTTATACCTTTCCTAAAAATTTGGACTCTCACTCACTCACTTCGACTTTTTTCCAATTTTTTTAATTTTTCGAATTTTTCGCTCTACCGATTTGAAGAAACATTTCAAATTTCATAATTTTGATGAATACGAGACTTCAATATCATATCTTGCCCAGAAAATACTCACATTGGCCTGTTACCAGAAAAAAAAAATTATGCACCTCCAGAAATTCGTCTTTGTTGTTGCAAAGTTCATCTAGTTTTTTAATTTCATTGTGAAACTGATTCGGATTTTCGAAGTATGGACGTTAATATGTCTGTAATCGAATAAACGAGTTTCTCTTCATTCTTATTATACTCGTATTTCTTTTTTTTATGTTTTTATCCAGTTTATTATTTTTCTGACCAATAATTCAGTTACAAACAAACCTGAAATGTCATACTTTTCTGTAAACTAAACAATGACCTACATATTCATAATCATTCAAAAGACTTTCGTTCTAGCGATTTGTACTAAACATGATATACAATTTCGTGATTTTTTCCCTTAGTAGCCTTTTGAAAAAATTTTTTAGGATTGGTTGATGTCAAATAATTGCGTTTAATAAATCGAGTTGTTTTGTGTACATATTTTCCTACATTTATAATTCACAAATATGTTTCATGTACAATGTTATCCACACAAGACAGAGTGGAAATCGTTCTTTTATGTGGTGAGAATGTGCCATATCCAGATGTTGCTTGTATTTTCAATCACCGGCATCCAGGAAGAAATATTCACTTTAGTACCGTGGGAAGGATATTGAAAACATTCAGAGAAACTGGCTCTGTAGACAATCGTTTCAAGAAACCACATAATCCAATAAGGTATACACACTCTTAAAGAAAGAGATTTCGATATTCGAGCAGGATTTTCATTTTGGTTCCAAGGTGAGAGAGAAAATGATATCAAATTTCCCTACAGGATTTTATGGACAGACGAGGCAACTTTCACGTCGAACGGAACAGTTAGTTCCCAAAATTGTCACTGGTGGTCCAACAATAATCCAAATTTTGTAATAGAATGCCGTGACCAATATTCATTCAAGACAAATGTGTGATGTGGTTTATTACATAACCAAATAATTGGACCATATTTTTTCAGAGAAAATTTGAACGCAGACATGTACAGAAATTTCATTATGAATCAGTTGTCTGAAGTTTTGGATAATCTGCCTCTGACGAAATTTGTGGTATCAGCTTGACAAGGCACCGATCCACCAAACGGTAGAAGTGAAACAGTGTCTCAATCAGATGGTTAGGGGCAAAGTGATAGGACGAGATTGGGAAGATTATTAGCCACCAAGATCACCGGGCTTATCTCCAATGGAATTTTTTCTATAGGGTTATCTGAAACAAAAAGTGTATAAGCACAGACCATTTGCAAACAAAGAACATTCAGAGAATACCATTCGGGAGTGTTGTGCTAATATAAATCCCCTATTTATTAAAAATGCCACAAAGTCTGTGAATGAAAGGACTATTATTTGTATAGAACGGGAAGGACGGCATACTGAATGATGAATTCGGGTTCTTTATAAGATTATTGAGATAAATCAATGAATGTTACAATGTTATGTTGTGAATTTGGTTATAGTTATTTTGGTTTAATGTTTTTTACACATCTAATGGTGAAAATAAAGAATATGAGATTTATGAAATTAATTCAAGAAACGTTGCGAAAAATTATCATTTGCTCGAAAATTACATCAAACAGTTTACATCCAACAGTCACACTGTTGGGTGTAAACTACATCAAAATATTTCGAACTCATCTGCAGCTAACGGGATGCAAATCTGTTAAAAAAAAATAAATACGAGTGTAATGAGATTGAAGAAAAATTAAGTCATTCGATTACTGACATATTAACGTCCATACATTGAAAATCCGAATCAGTTTCACAATGAAATGAAAAAACTAGATGAACTTTGCAACAACAAAGACGAGTTTCTGGAGGTGCATTCATTTATTTTTCTGATAACAGGCCAATGTATGACATTGAAGTCTCGTATTCATCAAAATTATGATATTTGAATCATGTTTCGTTCAAATTGGTAGAGCGAAAGATTCCAAAAATTAAAAAAATTGGAAAAAAGTCGAAGTGACAGTAGAGAGTCCAAATTCCAAGCAAAGGTATAAAATTGGAAACTGAGCAACTTTTTTCTTTGGCATTTTTCGAAATTTCTAAAAAAACTGATTTTTTGAGGATTTTCGAAAAAAATGTCAAATTTGACAGGTTTAGAGTAGCACATGACAAAAGGAAAGAGGCGTTTTTTACTCATTTTTCAAGCACAAACTAACTGCAAAGTCAAATTTTCATTATATCTATTGATAAAAAAAACTTCCATATGTTGCGTACTTTATGTGTGACACTGTATATATATATAAATATATATATATATATATATATATATAATATATATATATATATATATATATATATATATATATATATATATATATATATATATATATATATATATATATATATATATATATATATATTAGTTTTTATATTAGCACAGCTTTCCAATTAATTATAATTACAGATAGACAGAAAAGTTATATTACAAAATGTATTTGCGGATTTTGAGTTGGATGGAGTAAATTTTGAGAAATTGGCAATGAAAACTGAAGGATTTGTGATACAAGATATTATTGATTTCCACAATAAAACTATTTTTGAGGCCTATAAAGAGGGTGAGTAGGAACTCAATAAAATTCTGAATTAGCAATAACATGTATTCTCGATGATAAAAAAATAGTAGGAGAATTTATTGTACGATTGTTAGCCATATAAAACACAAAAGAAAAGCAACCCCAGAGCGCAGCTCCAGTGTTTTATATGCTAATAGACATGAAATGCAATAGTTCCACATACTTTTCCTGAATTGAGGGCTTATTGGATGTTTATGACAGTTGCTGAAAATTTATAAAATATGTTTGAGACGGTTATGATATGATTTCTATAACAATAGGTTTGTTTATCTTAGACTGTGTCTTATGATGAAGTGTTTTATTGACACAGTATGTTATTGACCTCATAAGACATTTGTAAACAGAAGAATTATAACATGCCAGCTGTGGATAAGATATATTTTGTGAGTCATAACATTAGTGGTCACTGCTAAAGTTCCCAGGTAGCGTATCACTTATTAACAGTACTTTCACTTTTTGCTGCGTCAGCAGGTTTTGTCATTGGATATCAAAACAAAGGACGGAAGTCTGACCATAAATATCAGGTGTTTGTCCAACAAGATCGATGCTCTTGAATATTTTGTATTTGACAAAAATGTATCTGTGTTGTTTCTTAGTGAACACTGGCTATCAAATGATAATTTGAATAATCTTCAGATCAAGAATTTTATCCTGGCTGCTTCTTTTTGTTGGAGAATCAAAAAGCATGGAGGTGTGGCTATATTTCGAAAATCTCATATTATATCCAAACCTATTGAATTGAACAATTATTGCAATGAGTCACATGCCGAATTCTGTGGAGTTGAAATTCCGTTAATGAAATGTGCCATTATAACAACTTATAGATCACCAGTTGCTGGATAAACATACCTAATTGTTGTTGGTGACTTTAATGTAAACTTCAAGTCAATAGTCCAGTTCTAACTGAACTAATATGTTTAATCAAGTCTTTTAGTCTAGAAGTTACCATTGATGAGTATACAAGAATCAATATAAAAACGGGCACAGGGTCCTGAATTGATAATATCATGACCAACTACAACTCTGACACCTATGAATCGGGTATCGTAGAAACCTGTTTATCTGATCATCGAGCACAATTTATTCTGATCAATGAACCACTTTATCATAAACCCAAGAAAATTCTGAGGAGAAAGTTGACTACCAATAAAATTTAGGCATTCAAAAAAGACTTTTCTTCCTATAATTGAGATATCTACAGACAATCTGATGATGACGTGGGGTTATTATCAGAAACACTGATGAACTTTTATATTGAAAGCTCAATCAGACGAACACTCACTACACCCTGTTAACTTCTTTAACCACAAACTAGGAAAAATGAGAAATATTCTTACCTCATTAAAAATTATCAGCGACGCCTCTGATGAGTAAAAACATATACAAAATGTACAGAAGAGAATATAACTCTGCCTTATATGAATCTAAAAAAACTGTTTACAGTAATTACATTCAAAACTCTCAAAACAAATGCCGAGATGCTTGGAAACTGATAAATTTCGAACGTAATAAAGACTCAAAACAAAATTTTTCCGAGTGTAAATTAACAGCAGACCAATTCATCAATTATTCCTCATCTGCTGCAGAATTATTACCCGAACGCCTAACGGCTACTGATAAAGAGGCAAATTCCTTCTTGAAATCATTACCAAGCAATAAAAATTCATTCTTCTTTTTTGCTGTTTGCAAAGACGAGGTACTTGATGCATAGACTCCTTGAAAAACAGCAGCTGCTATGACTATCACAATTTGAACAGTTCAATTATCAAGAACATAAAAGATATCATTGCTGATCCACTTACAGATTTATTCAACTTATGCTTCTGTAGTGGAATTTTTCCTGAAGTTTAAAAAAAAAAGCAAAGTAATACCTATCTTCAAGAAAGGCAACGTCGAACTACCAGAAAATCATCGACCGATCTCGATAATTCCAATTATTGGTCATATTTTTGAAATCATCATTAAAAAAAGGTTGACATCGTATTTTGACACCAATAATTACATAAACGATCAACAATTTGGATTCAGGAAAAACCGCTCCACAATTCAAGCCGTTCGTAAACTGGTGTCTGACATAGGCGGGGGGTTTGAAAATGGCCAACAAACTGCAGTAACTCTATGTGATCTCAGCAAAGCCTTCGACTGCGTCCCACATCGAGGGTTACTTGATAAGCTTGAACTCTATGGTGTGAGAGGGACAGCTTACTCATTTTTTGAGTCATATATATATATATATATATATATATATATATATATATATATATATGTGGGAGAACTCAATTCGTAACATATAATAACAATTCGTCAGTATGTAAATCGATATCTTCAGGAGTGCCCCAAGGATCAGTTCTTGGGCCACTCCTGTTTATAATATTTATAAATGACATCTTAAACCATCCCAGTGTATATTGTTCGCAGATGACATAACCTTTTACAATACCGCTTTGAATCCAATAGAACTTCATCTTAGACAGCAAACTTAAATGGGCTGAACACATTGACATACTATGTTGGTAACTCAAATCTTCATCCTTAGGCGATTGAGAAATACTGTTGATGAGAAAGTTCTGAGAATGTTATACTTTTCACTGTTTCACTCTCATCTGAGATATGGCGTAATTTTATGGGGTAACTCTATCCACACAAATCGTGCCTGCATCCAGCAAAAAAAAGCAGTCAGGTTAATTGCCAAGGCAGCTTATAAAGTCTCTTGCAAACCCTTATTCAGGACATTGGAAATATTGACACTTCCGTCACTTTACGTTTATTACTGCTTGATTTAAATTCATAACCAAATCCATTGCTATAACAAACACAAAGATTTACGCAGCTATCCCACCAGAAACAACTCCCAGCTCATCAAGCCTAGATTTCGTCTCAATACCTCATAAAAAACTCAATTAATCTAAATATTTATAATAAATTGCCTGAATCATTCAAACTAGCTATCAAACAGCTTCTACTGTTCTACAGAATGAAAATTATGTAAACACCATGATATGTGAAAATTCTGCACCCATCCTACTACTTTCAACATGTTTTATATAAAGTCTTTTACTATATATATATATATATATATATATATATATATATATGTGTGTAAATGTGTATAAAATGTTTTATATTTGCTATGTTCACAATTTTTTTATCCACGGACATGTTCCAAACTCCGACTTGTGTAATGAATGAAATATTCAAAATCATCAATAAAATTCTATTCTATTCATTTTCAATTATTTTTGGCGCCTAGAGTTTCAATTATTTTTAACGGATTCAGTATTAGGAACTGATACTTTAATGCATTATATTTTAAATGCCCCGTTTTTCAACAAAAAAAACCTGAATTTGTGGTTTGTTGTAGTTTTTTATTTTTCCAATAAAAGCGTGACTGTACAAAAAATCGCTGCACTGGTTTCTGAGATACAGTGTGTTGAGGTAATTTTGTTTTCTCATAATTTTCTATAATTCCAGGAAATATTGAGTATCATACCTCAGTGAAGGTGGAATGCCAACTAGTTTTTTTAAATCTCTCCAGAGTAATCTCCAATGTAATTCGGACAAAAAGTATATACTTAATAAAATATCCAAAACCAGTCAAATGAAATGCAAAATGCTTTGACCTTATTCTTATTATAATTAAACCTGACGTACAAGACTCATTCGTTTTTATCACATTCTAATGAGGTACAAAATAAATGTTTCCTTTCTCCAAGCGAAGTATATCATTTAATTCCAAATATAAATGCTTTGAATGGTATTTTTGTTTTATTTGATAATAGCTCATCATAATCTGACACACAGGTTCATAAGGTGTTCAATTTAACATGATCTATTTCGTATAAAATTTCTCTAGCTCCACTTCTATTTTCGGTAGGGGCATCCATGCTTAGTCCATACTGAGAGAACATGCGACTATATTATCATAAAGGAACCTTCTTTTAATATTCTTCTGATGTTTGTTTCATGCATCAGAATTTTCATATTGTCGCAGTTTGCCATATAAACCCTATTTTGTTTCTTATTTTTTATATTACTTTTTTGCTCAGATTTTCTTATTTTGAAATGTTTTAACGTTTCTGCCATTCTCGAAAAAAATATTTAGGTGTTATTGACATTGTACTATCATTGAAGTATGGCACTTCCTAAAAATGAAAATGATTATTCTCTTCAAGGAAATACAACCAAAAACCATTTTAGATAAAATGACGCTTCCGTTATGCACTATTTTTTTGCAAGTACTGAATATTCAATGAAATGTAATTCGGGAATAAACTCTTAACACAATTGAAATATCAATTAAAACGTGTTATGTCCAACAGCTGTATGTATAGTAGGTATACTTCAATTTGAAGCATTGATCAAGGAGAACAGAATTATCTTTATGAATTTTTATTTATACTGTATCATGTTTAATACTTTGATAATGCCATTGTATTTATATATTTAATTTGTTTGAAAATATGAACAGGATGTTCATAAGATCAGATGTGGAATCATCTGCTACTGAAAGATAAACTTTAGTCACTATCTTCCATCGTTCAAGATAACCTCCTGTGGGGGTATTCATGTTGAAAAAGGAAATATTCTCAATTGAATATTGAATAGAAATATTTTTCTGTTAATTGAAAAATCCACGATAAAAATGAGGTTATTGTTTGTGAATAACTAACAGAAAACAACTACTTCACAGAAAAATATTTCTATTCAATATTAAATTGAGAATGTTTCCTTTTTCGATATTTATGTAATTGTTTGGTTGTCTTATTGCGCCTACCTACTATATATTATTTTATGCTATTTTTTATATTATATCTTTTATTCTTTGATGTTCCTACAAAATAGACATTTTCTAAAGGAGAATAATTATTATTATAATTTAATGGACATTTTTCTACACATTGCAAAGTAGTCCAGATAACTGATGTGAATATGGCTATTTCTCTGTTTTCCTAATATTTTGAATTGACGCGGCCGATACTTGATGAAAATCCATATTAAAGTAAACAAAAGACACTTCATAGAAAAACACATGGTTCTCACAACCAGGCATTTTGCAAATTATACAAAATGAATATTGATAACGACGCGAACAATAAACACTTCTCTATATTAGCGGCAGCAACACGTGCTCGCTGCCTACTGTAGAAGAGAGGATCAACAGGCTCAACAGTATTGTGACGTCACGCTCTCTCTCTAAGGTCATGGAGGCGTTTTGAAATTCGGCGTTTTCAAAACGCTGTAGCGTTCTCAAAAATTGTTCGAGAAACGTTGGAAAACATTTTTAACAATTAAGTCGTATGCGTAGATTCCAAATATGCAATATAAAAATTGAATGTCCCAACCTAATTCATGAAGAAGAAATTGAAATTTGCACCAAAAATTTCTAACACCTGTTTCGATGTGAAAAGAGAAACGGTCTTGTTGCAAACACTTTTGATGATTTATTCGAAATATACCCAGAATATTGGCAGAATCCTCTGGAAAATGACGGAAAATGGTAATTGAAAAAGTGCTGTTTTAAAATTGATGATTTCTTGATATATCAGTAAATAGTAGTGTACTTGTACTTGCAATCCATTGTAGACCTTTTTTCTGAAGCATTTGCTCTGAGAGTTTGAAGAATATATCCTACCTCATTTTCTGGGCAAATTAATCATTAGTCCATATTTATAAAAATGAAGCATCTATTTTCAAGTAAAAGGTAGAAGTAAAAGGTTTTACTTTAATTCGTATTCATAATAGGCCGTATTTATAAAAAGAAGCCTTACCTTTTACTTTCAAAAAATAAAGCAATTCTTTTAAGATATTTGCATAAAAAAAGTGAAGGAAAGGATTTTGCTTTGAGGGGTTTACTTTAAAGTGAAATGTTTTACGTTTTTCCTATTTATAAAAAGAATCATTTGCTCAAAAACTGAGGAATTTGCTTTTTAAAAAAAATATCTAGGTTCACAACAACTTTTCTCACTCTTTTCAGTAGTTGCCCAGCCATCACACAGCGTGTAACGTAAAATTCGTGTATTTTTAGTAGTGTTTTCGTGTGGAGGAGACCTTGTAATAACGATGCTCTACTTAAACAGATTAAGGCGAACTAACTAAAAAGCAAAAAATAAAATAACTAATAGAAAACCTTTTTAAAGACAAGCTTTTATTTAAGCCGTGTACTAAAACGTATAAAATAAGTTTAAGTCAACGCTGACAATGATTTAATTATTTTTTGGTGAATTATTTGGTTTCAAAAAGCTTATCGCGCGAATTGTAATAAAATTAATACTTCGACAAGTTGTTACTTACCAACCAATCATTGTCCAATGAAATTAATTGGTACCTACTTTTATGAATACTTTGAAAAAATTAACTACTTTGACAAGTTCTCACTTACCAACCAATCACTGCCCAATCTAGTGAACTGTTTTTTGTTCACTTTTCCCAAAATACAAAATTGTTTTAACTACAACTACCTAGTACATGTTCTGATTTATTCAAAACTACTTGTCACTAAAAGACAAAAATCACTTAATAGTAAATCATATCATAACATCTGTACAGGAAATATGAATTATTAAAACAAATAAAACTATCCAAATCGTTATTTACTCCTTTTTTTAAGAAGCATTTCGTTTGTAAAGTCTTTTGAGGACAAATATCCCAGTCAATTTTTTTGCAACTGTTGGTATGTTACTGTGATATCAGTGAATGTTCTTTCCTGAACTACTGATTTATTGAAAATTATTTTCAGAACCTGATAATGAAAAGTTGATAACCATTAACCAAGATCATTGCGAGAGGGCTTTAAAAAACACATGTGTTCTTTCTTTGCAAAATGTTCAATTGCACTCTCCTGGTGATAGTGATTTTTCAAATATCGGAGGTTTGCATGATATAAAGAGGGTGTTGGTGGAAAATTTACTGTGGCCCGCTCAGGTATGTTTATAGATATTTCTGATGCGTTTTAAAATAATATGAGTTTCATATCAGTATCCAGGTATTTTCAATAGAGCACCCCTTCGCCTTCAATCTGGGCTGCTGCTTTACGGCCCTCCAGGTACTGGTAAAACATTATTAGCCGCAGCGGCTGCCAAACAGTGTGGTTTGAGGCTCATTTCAGTGAAGGGACCGGAACTACTATCAAAATATATTGGTGCAAGCGAACAAGCAGTTAGGGATGTTTTTCAGAAGTGAGTTGGATCATACATGAATGGAGATGTTTGGTCTTCTTTCAAGTTTATTGAAAGAGAAAACAGTTTTCAATAATTCCGTCCTTGTAACCCGAACTAAGCAACTAACCGAGAGGTCAACAGCATATTTTGTATATAAGTACTAGAAATAATCAGAAGAATGCTGAACATTTTCATAAATTTAAAAAATTTGAGCTTCAACCTAATTGACACATTGAAATTGACCCTTCAACGACAAGAGTTTTTCAAAAGGTATAGACTTGTGATTTTTGGAGAGGGGTTATTATACATATCATTTCTTTTTATTCAAGGTAATTTTCGCGGCATTTAAATATATTTTTTCTGTGCCGGGAAAAACGTTTGATATTTTATCTCTGTTGACAGGTAACAAAATATAACTTTTTATGAAATTACTTTTTTCCCCGGGAAAAAAGTGAGGACTTTTTTCCCGGATATATATACACATAAGTAAAGGTAGATACTTAATTTAACAATATTTTATTATACAAAAGTTACATTTCCTTTATATCAAAAATACAATTATTAAATGTGCATTGCATGAATGACATGTTCCTTGAACTATTCGGTACAACAGTCGAATTTTCTTGTGTTGAAATTATATTTTTTTCTGCCATGGACACAACTGCCGTTGATGTACCTGGTCGCAAATCGGGTGTTATTTCAGCACTGCCACACGTTCTAAACTGTATTAGCTATTTCTGTCCTGTGTACTACCGATTCATCAACATAGGTACCCTTCAGCGACGTTGATGACTTCCGACCGCCATGTTTCTTTAGTGTCATCAAGTCTCCTCCAGATTCAACTAAAAGTGTACCAGACGATCTTCGAAATGAATGACCTGTATATGAGTTAGCATTTTCAAGTTGAAGAAAATTAGCTACTGTTTCAGGTACTTTATAAAACTGATTTTTACCCACAACCTGATTGATACATTTTCCATTGCGATATGCAAAAAACAGGCGGCGATCCGTTGCTGCTGCTGGACGAAGGGCTATGTACATTCGGTAAAATTTAATATATTCTTCAGAAACTACAAATCTCCTGTTTACATCATTCTTTGTTTGCTTGAGTTTCACAATTAATAACGTTCCCGAATCTTCAATATCATCTAATGTTACCTGGCTGATTTCACAAATTCGACGAGCTCCTGCAATCCCAAATACAACAACAACCTTGGCCATTAAATAAACTTCATCGGGAGTATTATTTAAAAAATCACTAATTTGTGTACTCGTAAAAATCGCATCTTTTTGAGCGTGTAACCTTTCCCATTTTGTTTCAGAAATTTAATGAAATATTTTGAAATGTCTACATTATTATGGATTGTAACGTACATGATCGCAATATAAATAAAACACATTTCAAATTGATAATAGCCAAATAAGTTATATTTACTAGAACAAAGAAGTGAGCGAACTGTCACTTGTCATACCTGTCCTGTCAAGTTATTCCTATATCTAATTTTGTTGTATAAAATGGGTTCAGTATATAATTATTCTTACCCTTATTCGCATTCTTATTGCTATTGCTGAAAAAAGTTCGCAATTTTTAAATCAAATCACAATTAAATTGACAGATATTCCTTAGCAACGCAGGTCTAATTGTCGCTATAAGTACAACTGCCTACCAGTTTAAAAATTCAAATTTCACATCGATAATTTTCCGACTTTGATATATTGTAATAATATGTTTTTTCAATATTAAATCGTCGTTTTTCCCGTCACAGAAAAAAATTGTGTATTATACAGGGGAAAAATATTAGATTTTAGCTCTCGAGCTAAAATACTTTTTTCCCTTGTATAATAAATAACTATTTGTATGAACATTAAAAGTTATTAATATTCACATCTTTCTAAAAATACACTTTAGTATTTTATACTGAAAGATTATTTGGAGATACTCTCAATCTGGTTATGAGACTTTTTTTTGAAATCGTCACCTAGAAGTCAGATAATATATGCTTTGAAATGTGCAATTGTTAGGGGTTGTTGCAATTTTTATTGCGCACAAGTGTTCTGAATCCACTATATTAGCTGCCACAGTTGTCATTGGTTGAAAAGCTTTGCAATACATTCCATACAATAAGTGCAAATTGCTTTTTTCTTTTGCAAATTTATTATTGTACACCCTGGCAAAAAAATGAAATCATTTAGGATTCCATATCCTTTTTTGAGATCAGTCACGTACACTAACAATATTTAATGAATACCTTTATGTCTTATTTTTTTCTTGGCTTTCCCCACCTTCTTTTCCATGTGGTGTCTATTCACAAAAAGAAAAAATCACTATTGGCGTTCCTAGAAACAAAGAAGTAATTAATGTATTAGGTAAAAGTAAGATATTGTGCCATACTTTTTTAGATGCAATTTGTTTTACTGTTATAATATTTTATGAAAATGATATATTTTGCGACAAATATGTATACAGATACCTACCAGCAATCTAACAAATTTTTTATTCTTTGTTTATTTTCGAAAAAGTAGGTATGGTGTTTCCATAGGAATTGCAAAAATATAGATATCATTAGTAGTAATAATACTTCAATTATTATTTATTATATTTTTTCTGTGTTCAATGACATGTTACGGTAATCTGTCATGTGCCATTTTTTGTATGTAAGCATTAATGTCATTCTAGCTGTTTTGTTTTGATGCCATAATTGATTCTTTGGTTTGTCACTCTCGTCTTGATAATCTCATAATTCTTCTCTAGAAGTACCTATCTGTTGTTATTATCATCTTATAATTTTTTAATTTCATCATTCATGTAATCTTATATGTATTCAACTTCTGAAAAAATCCCATTTGTGAGTTTTTAGAAGTTTTTTCCCTAAAACCAGTTATGTTGCAGGGCACAAAGTGTTAAACCATGCATGTTATTTTTCGACGAATTCGACAGTTTGGCACCAAGGTGAGTAGCCCCCAAATCACTATTTAAAAAAAACCTCAACATCAATGTTCGTTAATGTTTTATTTCAATCGGCTTAAAAATGTGTATTTTGTAGTTTTTTGTCTCTCAATATCGCAATTAATCGATTAGTTCATAGATTAGTGGTAGATCAGCCTTCATCTCAAGATCTGAATAAACAATCAAATAAGATACTTTCTTTGGTAATGTTTTCATAAAGCATTTTGGTTGGTCTCCAGAGCTATTAAATTAGGTCAATTCAAGAAGAATAATTGAGCGTCAAGTTTCATTGCATTTTTAGATACATTTGCGAAAATCGATTTTATTAGTGAATTCAAAAGAACGAGGTATAATGCTATGGTTTTCATTTTGAATCGCGCAAACTTTGGATTTTTGAAAAATTAAGTATTAACGAATATACTTTTTGAAATAACCAGTTTGATGAGATTACTCAGAACTGTGAGCTATGACCAATTCCTAAAATGCTTGAATTTTGACCAACATTCGAAACAAGTTCACTACCGAGCAAACATAATTACATCTCAGATATGTTCTTGCGATGTCACAATGTGAACATGCAATATTGCATTTTGGGTCTCGGAGATATCGCAGCTCTGTTATTTTGTACCACTCATGGTTCATCCCTGCGACATCAGTGTACCAAATTTTGCAATGTAACAGTGATGTGTTTTTGCAATGTTGCAGGGACATCACCCGTTACAAGAACTGAAATGTTATTTACCACATTCATGAATAAACTACACATTGAATCGTATCCATAAATACACATTCTCAATAGTTTATTTCATTATCGAAAAATATTTTTATAATTAATTCGTTTGTATTGGAATACGAGAACACATGAATATATTTATTCTCTAATGAGAATATGGTATCAAGCGCTACATCAATTGACCTCATGTTCTGCACAATACATATTTACATATAAGTGTGATAGAAAATCTCAGTATTAAAAGTTTGTCGCTGTGGTGCTGCAAGTAGTTCTTTAATAAGCCATCTAGTATAGGCCGGTTATTACTGTTGATCTGAAGTTATCAGAAGAGTTGTGACAAAGATGGAATCTACCACATTTATTGCATTCACTGTGTATATTGATTTATTTTTATATATAATTAATGTCAGCTACCTGTCAATAATAAAAAAAAAATTGAACTTCAAATCATCTCTGAAATAGAATATAATTAATAGAAGCATAGTACTCTGCTAACAATTTCATCCAATGACCCAATAGAGATAGACTCCGTTATTGACATTTCTGATTGAGGTCAACATCAAAAGTCACAGTTAATCGCACATTCGGAAAAGCTGAGTTTCTGCTCAATTATCGGCTAACTTGAAAACCAAACATATTCAATGTCAAGATCAGACAGTGCTCGTCTGAAAAGTATTAATTACAGACATGTATTTACGAAACTGGGTCCGTTTTTATAAAAAAATCTATGAATTATTTTTCTTTAATTACACTTCGAAAACAACACAATAATGCCCTCTGACAATAAAATACTCACCTGCACTGCATGATTTCAAATTCTAAAACCTAGTTCAAGGCCGAGGTGATCAAATGCTCAGTATCTAATAACAGATTTAATTTCAAGTGCCCTCTAATACAGCTTCTACCATTTAGGAATTTTATTGTAAGCCATCTATCTATTATTGAATAACTTATATTCTGTGAATTAGTCAACGATATATGGAAAAAAACTAGAACAGACGTGACTGGAGTCTCGTGGACTAGTGCCATCTAGTGATGGTCTCCATTTGTGTCATACCGTAAGTACGTAAGGTTGACTGATATTAGAATATACGGTCGTCGCATCCGCCATATTTGTGTGTCATTGAATTAGTTGCTTTGTAAACGTAACTTCTCGTATTTGGTGTTTTTTTTTTCTCCAACGATTTTTTGTGCTGCAGTGGATTAACACTTTGATTGCCATGTCATTCATATATGAATGACGGTATGATTTCCGTTTGTGACGCGTCCTTCATATGTGAATGACAGACAACGATATGTATTAGGCCATGACATTTATTCATAAATGACGGTGTTATGTAACTTAAATACGAATTAGAAAGTGTGGCCTGTATGTAAAGTTTAGGTATATCTGGATTGAGGAAGAATGTAAAACTAAATATTTTACACAATAACAATGAAATTAATTTCAATCGTTGTATTTGCGGGAATTCGGTCGAAATGTTGAAGAAAACCAATTTTTAAATTGTCGACGTTTCGAAACTTTATTGTTTCATTCTCAAGACTCTGAAGTACAAAAACAAGAACATACAATTAAAATAAGATTCTAGAATGTGTTTTTTTTTTTGGTAAAAACAGAATAAATTAAGTAAAATTACATCGTTAAAAAAACAATATTTAAAAACACTTCGAACACATTACAGAAAACAACAATGATGAGTACTTACATTTAGGATGGCTTTCCGAGTTTAAAAAGTGTAAAATAAATAATTTCGACATAAAATATAAATAGATACTCAAGTTCCTGAAATACGTCAACACAGACATGAAGCAAAGGAACAACTGAACGGTCGGTGAATCATGTTTTTATAATGTAAAAAGGCTCATGAAAGAAATGAATATTGGAATCGGAAAAAGCCGTTCAATAAAGATCTAGGATTAATGTTTGGTCTTTTCTATTAGATTGAAATATGAAGTGTGTAGGTTTTCAATATCGGACCTTTTGTTAACACATTTTGTTCCATGTTTTGTTATTTCGATCATTTCGTTCAAGAGTCTCTTTTTTAAAATCGTCTGTTGTCCTATAATACTGGCTGAATTGAAGTCGAAAGTATGAAGTGATGATTTACAGTGCTCTGCAAGGCTAGTGGGGTTTTGATAGTTTTAAGCGGGTTGTGTATATTTTACAATCCCTCATGTGTTCAGTCAGCCTCTGCTTTAGATACCTCCCCGTTTGTCCTATATACAATACAAATTAATGTTCATTCTTTGATTAAAAATAAATATGTGATTGTCCGGGACATTTTTCATAGTAACTAGAGACCATTTTAGCCCGTTTTCTCGCTACCTCAATCCCAGCCGATGATTGTAGACTTGAGTAGCAACTGCTGCATTTTCTTCTAATTTTCCTTCCGTTCTTCCCAACTCTATCAGTCAAGTGATGATAGCTATTTGCAGACACTTCCTGCTTTTCATGAGCTGATCGTTCTGGTTAATTCAGCAAATTTGCAGCCAAATCTTCACAAAATTTTCGTATTTTAATCTTATTTTTCATAGGAGGCTTGTCATTCATATAAGAATGGCATTTTGAAAAATTTCGTAAATGGGCAAGATAAAATACAATGAATATAATGTCTTACATTACAATATTAATAAAATGTGAAACATTAGTTGGCCTTGCAGACTCGGTTTTATTGTATCATTTGACAGTCAATGCGTTGAGACAAAAATATTGAAATTTACAACTGTATAATAATAATAATGGACGGCATGGCAAATGAAGTGTTTGATGCTATCAGCAATGGAGATTTGGAATAGTGGAAACAAGGACAATAAAAGTGATCCGAGTCTGAGCAATGAAGATATGGAAAAGGTTATTAACTAATTTTTCTTTTCATTTTCATATAAGTATTTGTAAAACAATTTAAAAAAGTATAATTTTTTTTATTACGACTCTTAACATTTTTTCTTTTCTTGAGTTGACAAATAAAATTTTAACAAATTACGTATTTGATAAGTATGTAGAAAACGCAATGAGCAATTACCAGATTATTATATTATTGATATATAGATATTATTGAGCATCCTGTTTCAGTTTCCCGCGCAAATATAATATAATTCACACCAAACTGTTTCGTGCGTATTTTAACTTTCCGTTTTTTTTCCTTTTGGAAAAATAAGGAGATATTTTTCCATTCCATTATTTTTAAATAGTATTATGCACAGTTCTTCCAATAATTCAGCCTTGTTGAAATAATTCAATAAACACCCTACACAAAGCAAAACAGCTTCAGGATCGCCTGGAAGCCTCCCCAACCCAATAAAATGGTCTGCATTTTTTTTCAGCATATCACATAATGTAAATTGCACAAATGTTTGGTACCCCAATTATAAATTGTGTAACACTAAAATGAGTCTGTCTCCTTTTTCAACATAATAAAGCACATATTTCCACCTTTGTTGTATTACACTACACTACACTTTTTTGAAAGCGGAAGAACCTTAAAAAGCAGCAACAATAACATCTAATTTTTGACAATGCGGAACAACAGTAGTTTTATGTGCGATTTCGGGTGTGTGTGGTAAAAATGCCAGTTTGAGTTTTTTTAGTATAAAAAAATAACGCTGTAAAATGATATTCGTTCGTCATCTGAAAGTATTTGAGAGGCCCTTTTGACTTCTTATTCTTGTTTGGAAGGCATTACGTAAATACAAACGACATATTCTTAATTTAGACAAAATCTTACTCGTTTATATGAATTGAGCAATAAACGAGGATACCGAGCCACCGACCATTCCGGAGATTGACACTTTGAGGGTAGAGGTTATTAAACTTGGTTGTCGGTTAATCCGGCAGTAACTAAACACCGAAGTTTCGATAGTAAGTCATCAGTTTAATTTGATAAATACAAATGTTTTTTCCTCGATTTTTCGAATCAGTACGGTGATTATTATTAGGATTATTAACTATTGTAAGTATTACTGATGCAAATAAATATTATTATTATTATTATTATTATTATTCTATTTCACGAATTTGATTATCGAATTGCTTAGACTATGCGTATATTTTTACTTGACTGAGTGAGCGTTTACAATCACATTCTGAGCTACTCTGTTTGGTTTTGGTTATTTTTAATTTCTCTTTTATGATGACTTTACAAAAATAACCATTTTTCTTCTACTTAAAAACTGACAGAGGACATCCGACACACCTTCTTTTCAGGGTTGCCAAATATCCCAAGAATAAAACTGATTTTACACAGAACATAAAACACCGGATTTACCATTGAATTTCAACACGCCCCCTCAATGGTAAATTCAGTCAAAACGAAAATTCCTGACAATACTCGAGCCCTAGGCTCATGCAATGTTTTTTAAAAACTACAGCATTCAGTGGCTTAGTAAATATATCAGCTATTTGATTATCACTGCTAACATATTCAATACAGACAATGTTTTTCTTAATGTTATCTCGTATAAAATGAAATTTTATATCTACATGTTTGAGCCGCTTATGGATCTCTGGATTTTTACACACTCTTATAGTAGACTGATTGTCTTCAAACAACTTAACACAAACAAAGTTGTTATGAATCTTTAATTCTTTCATTAAATATCTGAGCCAGCACGCTTCACTGACTGCTAAACTAAGTGCTACATATTCTGCCTCGGTAGATGACAGGGCCACTGTAGGTTGTTTTCTAGATACCCAAGATATGGTACAACCAAAAACTCTAAAAATATATCCAGCCCAATCAGAATGTTGTTTTTATCAGGCCTATTAAATACAAGACTCAATTGTAGTGTTCCTTGGATATATCTAAACACTCTTTTGAGTGCTTGCCAAAGATCTTGACTAGCACATGACTGGTATCTACTTAAAATGCTTATTGATATACACAGATCAGGTCGTGAACATAACATTGCATACATTAAAGATCCTATTGCCATTCTTCATTTACTTTAAATTTCTGAATTTTCTGACTTTTCTCTTTTAAGGATATCATGTTTGAAATTTAAATCCATTGGTGTTGCTGTTGGCTTCCACTCTTGCATATAAAATTTTGTTAAAATTTTCTTGACATAGCTAGTTTGATTTATACAAATTTGGCCTTTTGAAAGATTCTGTGAAATAACCCTTCCTAAGAAATGTTTTATCATTCCCAAGTTTTTCATTTTGAAATGTTGACTAAGAATACATTTCACGTTTTCAACATCGTTTTCATCAGTGCCAGCCAACAACACATTGTCAACATAAAGTAGAATATACAATTTACTATTTTCAGTTATTTTTACATATAAACTATTCATACTCTGATCTTGTGAACGATAATGATAACATAACTTCATGAAACTTCATTCCAGTTTCTTGGAGAACTTTTCAACCCATATAATGATTTTCTTAGCTTGCATAAAGTTCCCTCCTTTTCTTTGAACCCTTTTGGTAATGAAATGTAGACATCACCATCAAAATGCCCATTTAGGAAGGCACTGCATACATTTAATTGATATATAGGGATTTTGAGGTTATTACACAATGCTAAGAAAACTCTTACAGAGGGCAACTTAGCTACAGGACTATAAACATCCGAATAATACAAGTTTGTCTGTTGAAAACCCCTAGCTACTAATCTTGCTTTGTAAGATACAACTTCACCATTTTAATCTTTCTTACGTTTAAACACCCACTTACACTCAATGACTTTATTTTCACCTGTTTCATCTTCTTCACACACCTACGTATCGTTTTCCTGTAGAGCACTTATTTCTGCTTCTATGGCTTCTTTCCACTTGGTTGCTTCGTTCGTATGCATAGCTTCTTCAAAGGTTCTTATTCCTCGCAGATTGTTAAAAAACTTGTTTCGTAATCATTTAGTCTGACAGGTCTATGTTTATTTTTTCTCAAGTTATACCTTGTATCTTTTTCTTCCTCAGATGACTCACCTTCATGTTGACTTTCTACATCAGCATCCGAACTGACCTGGTCTTCAACTAGACTTTCATGGGTACTTTCATTTGGATTTTCATTTTCTTGCAAAGAACTGCCTTCTGAAGTATCATTGTATATTAGATTTGATCCGTTATTTTCTATAGGTTTATGGTTCCTTTCTGGTAGGAAAATTATATCTCTGTGACATTCTACTTCATTATTATCTGGAAAAAATATTCTGTATCCCTTGACTTCTTCACTGTAGCCTAAAAATATTCCTTCCTTACTTCTTGAGTCCCATTTTCTTCGGGTTTCTTTAGGAACGTAGACTGATACTCTTGATCCAAATATTTTGAAATTGTTCAAGTTTACACCTTTTTTGTACCACACTTCATAAGGGGACTTATCTTTCTCTGAACTTGTACCTGTTCTATTTAACACATAGGTTGCTGTGTTTATGGCTTCTGCCCAAATTTTTTTATCCATACCTTGTATGAGAGTTCGAGCTGCTTCAACTAATGTTCTCATTTCTCTCTCCGCTATCCCATTTTGTTGCGGGGTATAAACTACAGACCTTTGATGGCGGATTCCTTGATTTTCCAATAGTTCTTTCATCTCATGGTTTACAAATTCTAAGCCATTATCTGTTCTTATGACTTTTAGTTTGTTATTTGTCTCTCTCTCAGCCAAAGCTATGCATTTTTCTATGTTTGTTTTCACTTCAGATTTGTGTTTCATGAAGAACACAGCGGTATGAGGAAAAATAATCTTTTAGTAAAAAGAAATATCGTGCACCACCTAGTGATGTGGTTTCCATAGGACCGCACACGTCAGCATGGACCAACTCCAGTGTTTCACTTGCTCGTGACGCACTGTTTGAATATGTTATTCTTTGTTGTTTTCCTGCCAAACATTTTTCACATATGATACTACTAGTATCATCATTTTATTTTATATTATTCCTTGGTAACACCTTTTTTATATGTTTAACATTTTGATGGGCAAGACGATTATGCCATACACTCACATTTTCAACAGTTTGTACTAAATGACAGTCTGACACATCAATATCATCATCAGTGCTGTTTTTTACCTCATGCTTGGTATATTCTACGAAGCATGATTGAGTTATCCTTGAGTGTATTTCTTTTTCTAATTTCACGAAGTCCATCTTTTATTATAATTTATTGTTTCTTTTAGCTATTGCCCGTACTCGGCCATTTTCATCCAACAGCTCATATTTTTCACTATCTGATGTCATGGAATATCCCTTATCTAGAGCACATCCTACTGAGAACAGATCGAACTTCAGGTTTGGTACATATAGTACTTTGGAAAGAATAGTTTTCATATATTGTTGTCCATTGAACGCCCATAATATAACATTTCCTATACCAGCAACATCCAGCATATTACCGTCTCCAATTTTTACTTTTTTTTCCATTTGACTTTCAGTAAGTGTTTCAAACAGTCTCTTATCCCAGCACATACGTTCACTGGCGCCGGTAGCCATGCACCAATCATCCGAGAGTAACTTTACAGATGCTCCCACAAATGCATTTATATCAGATGACTCATCTGTTTTGTTTTTCTCCTTTTTAAGAAACCAGCAATCAGCTACTGAAGAACCTAACTTCTTGCAATTTGTGCATTTTTTATTCCTGTTTTCGGAGATTCTTTTCTTTTATAGCAATTTTTACCATAATGTCCTATTTTTTGACATACAAAACATTTTATTTTTCCACCCCATTTTTTAGGAGTTTCCTTTCTGGTGCTTGAGCCTGCAAATGCAGTGGCCCCTTCATACGACTTGACTCTTTCTTCTTCTATAAGTAGTCTCGAGGTCAGCTCATCTAGAGTTTGCTTTTCAATAGGTACAGACTCCCATGCAGACCTGAAGTGTTTGTATCTTTCTGGTAAGGACATAAGTATTTTTGTCATCACCATTTTTTCAGACAGTTCTTCTTCTGCTTGTTTTAATTTATTTTTTATTTTCTCTAGTTGGGATATATATGTTGACATATTTTCACCTCCAAAGCTCATTGTGAAGAATTTTTGTTGCAACAAGTGCACACTCACCACAGACTCTTTATCGTAAATGGATTTTAGTTTACTCCACATATCCTTTGCAGTTTCACAGGATAATATGTGAGTTAGTGGTTCTTGTTCCATCCTGGTAACTAGAAGTTCTTGAGCTTTTGCATCTTCTTTCAGCCATTTGGACACTTCTGCTTGTATTGGTTTTGGATCATCACCATTTACAAATTCATATAGTCCTCGTCCTTTTAGTATCACTGATGTTTGGAATCTCCATACAATCCAATTTTCTCCATCAAGTTTCAACGATTGAACGGGATTTTGTATTTGGTTCATTTTTCCAGTTTTTTTTATATATTCACACGCAGAGGATTATCAGAACTTGCCTGGGCCCATAACCTGTTTGGTTTTGTTTAATAAAATACTCTCTGGAAAAACTTATTTTTAATTTCTCTTTTATGATGACTTTACAAAAACAACCATTTTTCTTCTACTTAAAAACTGACAGAGGACATCCGACACACCTTCTTTTCAGGGTTGCCAAATATCCCAAGAATAAAACTTATTTTACCCAGAACATAAAACACCGGATTTACCATTGAATTTCAACATACTCGATACATCATGAAATGCCGAATTGTATACAGGGTGATTCTAGGTTTTATTACGAATCAAACTAAATCAACATGTCACTCTCAATTTTTAACATAATTTCATTATTCGCTAGGCGCGGTCATGATAACACAGGTGTGACCGATCGAGTTGTGAACCAATTACTGACTCAGCTGGATGGGGTTGAATCTTTGACTGGAGTCTGCGTTTTGGCGGCTACTTCGAGACCGGATCTTTTGGATCCCGCACTACTGAGACCAGGAAGATTGGATAAACAAATCATTTGTCCTTTACCCGATCAGGTTTGATATTCAACTAAACAATGGATATTACTTCAAAATCAAAATTAATCTTACCATAACTAAGGCACCCAGAGAATTACAAGGTTTCGTACCTGATTTGGTTTCGTTTTCAATTAGAATCAAAAACATCAACAGAGAACTGAGAATTAGGCACTCATAATTCTTGAAAGATATTATTTTTTACCTTTTTTATGCATATTGTTCAGAGTGATAAATTAACAGTGCCAGTCTGCAGGCGGGGAAGTCTAAATGTCTATACACAATGCCCTTAAAAACTGGCCAAGTTTTTCACCTCATGTACAACGGTTTGATCTATGGCTCAATTTCTGTTATTAAATATTTCATGCTGAATTGATAAACCATGTTTTTAAATGTTTCCGAGCAGAATTAGTTTTTTTAATTTTTGGTAAGAACAATACCTATACCATAGGACAAGACGGAAACAGTCAGTGACTCATTCTAAGCTTTTGGGTGCCCAAGAGAGGCAAGGGAATAGGGAAGAAAATTCCAGTGACGGAAACAATAAATGCAATGCACCATTAACCCAATAATCCCGCAAGCACGACTATGCAGTGACCCAGATAGCACAAGTACATTCATAGAATATTCATAGAAGCTCATGATGGAATGTTTGAATGTTCTCAGTATATTTCCAGAACACACTCCATATATTCTATGCACATTGTATGGATATCCAAAGTGGATTGAGTTTCACATTCTATAAACGTTCTCAGAATATACTAAAGGATTTTCTGAGAATATTCTTAGCAGCTTGATAGAATGTTTCCAGAATATTTCTTTCACATCCTGGGCACATTCTATAAACGTTCTCCGAACATACTGAAGGATTTTCTAAGAATATCATCAACATATTCTGAGCAGCTTGATAGAATGTTTCCAAAAAACACATTCTATGAACGTTCACTAAATATACTGGGAATTTTCTGAGAACATCCACCAAATATTCTGAGAATGTCTACAGAATAATTGAATTTTTTAGGACCCACCTTGGATATCTCAGGAAATAAAGCAAAATCGTACTATCTTGTTTTATTCATTTATAGTTCAACATTTCAAAAGATATTTTTTCTTCAGAAAATAATGCATACTTATTAAAAATAATTCAAAAACATTTTGAAACCATTATTTATAACTTTTTTCTGATTAAACCAATATATAGATCCATTTTATACCATGTCATTGTGTAAAATATATGAAAAAATAATAGTTGGAAAAAACTAAAAAACACGCTTTTATAGAAAACCAGACTAAAAAAATGGAAAATAAGAGAAAAATGTATTTTATTTAAAAAAAAGCGTGGGGTGCATGGTATCGCCTCGGCCAACAATTATCTGTGATCTGATACATTTCTTCTTTCTTTACTGCCCTAGGTGTGTAATGTACTATATAATTATTGATACCATGCACCCCACGCTTTTTTTAAAATAAAATAAATTTTTTCTTATTTTATATTTTTTTAGTCTGGTTTTCTATAAAAGCGTGTTTTTTAGTTTTTTTAAACTATTATTTACTTTCAACTTTTTAGTTTAGTTTTCTATTAACGCGTGTTTTTAGTGTTTCAAACTATTATTATTATTATTATTATTTTTTTTTTTTAACTATTATTCTCCAATATTGAATAGAATCGGACCATAATCACAAAACTCGCGGCCATTTTGGAGCCGCCATCTTGAATCCTTCAATTTTGACAAAAACCCCAAAAACCCCCACATACCAATTTTGAATAGAATCAGACCATGATCACAAAACTCGGCTGCCATCTTGAATTTTTCAATTTTTACAAAAGAATCATAATATTCGACCCCAAAAACCCCCACATACCAATTTTGAATAGAATCAGACCATAATCACAAAACTCGTCCACCATTTTGTCTTGAATTTTTCAAGCCGCCATAAAGAATCATAATCTCCGATCACAAAACCCTCGGATACCAATTTTGAAGCGAATCGGACCAAATCCAAAACCTACCCATATTGGAGCCCCTTTTTTTTTTTTCAAAAATTTCTTAATGCATTGTCACCGGAATTATGTACACCTGCCAAATTTCAAATCATTCGGACTTCTGGAAGTGGGTCAAAATCGCGCCCAAAGGAGTCGGTTACAAACAGACAAACATACAAGTGAAGCTAATATAAAGCGTGTAGATAAAAAAAGTAGGCATTCTTTACAATAACTGATATATTTCTGATCATTATACGCAATCATGTAAAAAATGATCAATTATCAGCATTCTTTTAAAGTCTTTCCTTGCACTTCACTAGCCACTGTTAGCAGAACCTTCCACTTCTGCTGCATTGGATGTAACATGTAACATGGTCATTACAGAAGTGCATCTACAATCGTCATCCTCCTCGATTACCTCGGAAATATTTTCCTTCGAACCAAAATGAACACATATAAAGCTACTGCTCCACAAAGGATAACTAGAAAGACAAACAATTTCACAACAACTATGAGGCATCAATATCTACCTACTTTGAAAAAAATTAGGTTAGGTATCTCGCTGTTGTATAAACCTTTAGGTTTTTTAATAAAAAATGAATACTTATTATTATACAATGTCCGCCAAAATTTTGGAACCATATGGGAATTTTATTTATTAATACTTTCTCAGAAAGTTTCATTCTTTATAAAAGTTGGTGCATTCAATAAATACGCGCATAGCCATTATTATCAGTGGCGGGCGGCTAAGCGGGAATCGGGCGATATAGAATTTTATTTATAGAGTAAAGTGACATTACTATGGAAAATATCGAAAAATGTTTTTGAAAAAAGACATTTGCAATTGAAAGATATTCCCAGTTATCCAGTTTAGTCTAACAATTACTAATTTCAATAACTGTTTAATGAGTTGGCCTCAATTTTGAATGGGAATTATCGACAATAATTTTTGCGCAGTAAATTACTAAATTAGCATAAATTGTCTGTCAAAGCAATTAACTGATCTAACAAAATCTTGAAGATGAGTCAAAAAAACAGTAATGAAATAAAGCCAGGATCCTTGAAAAAGAGGTCAATCTTTATTAAAAAATATTTGTTGAATAATTAATAACCGCAAAATAAATATTTAAATTAAGACTTGGTAGGTAGGTGTACCTACCTAACTTAATAAGTGGGAATGTCTTTTAATTGCAAACAACTTTTTTTAATACCTAATATTTTTCGATATTTTCCATAGTAATGTCACTTTAATAGTGAATAACGACTATGCGCGTTTTTAATCAATTGAATGCACCAACTTTTATGAACAATGAAATTTTCTGAGAAACAATTGATAACAAAAATTCCCATATGGTTCCAAGATTTTGGCGGACACTGTATATACCTGCAACAAATAACTCACTTTACCACAAACACTTTTTCAATCTTTTTGCTCACAAACCATCCAAAAAAACGCACGATGCCAAAAAATCGCCAGACATAACAGGACGGCAAATGCAAATGGCGGTAAACGTGTTAATTTAGTAAGTAACCTACTCTTCTCTTTGTCTTTTTCACGTATTCGATTATCGAGTAGCTCAGACTGTGACCGTAGAGTCGTGCAATCATGACATACGCATAGTCTAAGCAATTCGATTTAGACTATGCCTATGTACTTGATGAGCGGTTACTACGGTTATAGTCTGAGCTACAGCATATCGAATACGTGAAATACAATCGGCCCCCACATTGCTGAATCATTATTATTTATGAATCACTTCGACAAATGACAGCTCTGACAATTGACAATACCAACATTACCTACATAGAACAGAAGAACCAAAAACATAATTTCTGCTGAACACCACAGAAATATGGGGCCCACATATTATGCATATACATAATCAACTCAATCAAGAACTACCCCTATATAGAAAACATCTGATGGGAAATACGAATGAAAATATTCTTGAGCAAACGTTCCCTTTACATTATTTCAAGTTCATTGGGGAATATTTTATCTCAGGAGCTCCTAAGAATGTAAGTATTAGAATATTCAAATGGAACAATCCTTGAATGTTCTGAGAATATTAAGAATAAGAACATTCTGGAATATTTTATCTCAGGAGCTCCTAAGAATGTAATTATTAGAATATTCAAAAGAAGAATCCTTGACTGTTCTGAGAATATTAAGAATAAGAACATTCTGGAATATTTTATATTAGGATCTTCTAGGAATGTAATTTCAGAATATTATTAGAATATCTCCACGGAACAATCCATGGATATTCGCAACATTCCAAGAACATTCCATGAATATTCCAAAGATGACATTTTCGCACCTTATGACAATATTCTTAGAATGTGCTATCTGGGGACTGACGTCAATGACCATTAATAACATCTCATGGTATATATGGAAACAAAAAAATTCAAAATGAATTTAAAAAACTATATATTACTTTTAAATATTATTTTGATGTTTTCGTTGTTCTTTTATTAATTTAAACTAGTAATAGATACAAAGTAATATTTCGGTATAGTATTTTTTTAAATTAATTTTGAATTTAATTTTTTTATATATTGTTTATTGTTATTATATTCTGTTATTGACTGGATGCTTCTCTTGCCGACGTTAATTAGTAATCTTTGGCTTACCTTGGTCTTGGAGTCTGCCATTTTGTCTTTCTCAATGTTTCTTCCTCTTTAAATCCAATCAATAGAGATATTGACCTAACAAAAATTTAAAAACTTCTGAATTCAGGAATTCGAAGGTATGAAGTATTGAGCAATTGTTTTCCATGCCACGGCGTTAAAAATCAAAATGAAAATTCAAAAATTCTCCGAATTTAAATATTTTGAGCTACAACTCCAGAAGTATTGGAGACATGATAAAATGTCTTGTATAAAAGTTGTAGCTCGTTATTTTTTCTTCAAAAATATTTTCAATACATTTTGCGATAAATCATGTCGTTAGGGATATAAACGCGATTTTCCACTTGTAGTCAGAACGAAAAAATGGCCCCTATAATTATATAACCTGACTAGTCACTCGATGTTCCTCGCTACTAAGAGCTGCTTAAAAAAAGCCAAAGCACATGAAATGTAGAAAAAATTCCCATCTCTCACATAAGACTAGTTTGGAAGTTCATACAAAATCCAATCATAATACAAAGAGTGTTCAAAGATTTCCGATTAAATATCTGTGAGTGAGTACACATTTTGGTTAATAAATTCGTAAGGAATTATTGATACGTTAATTCCTTGGGGCTTTGTGCTGTCTGAGGTGTATATGTTAGCCCTGTTCAACCGGATTACTCTCGGTTTTGTTGGAAGAAAGTATTTTGTCATGTAATTCGGGGGTATTTTTCTTGTTAAAGAGTAACCTTCAATGTTCTTGTACATTTGATGATTTAATCAATAACGCTGGTTTATAAGTACATTGAAAAATGGCCATTCCAATGGCATTCGAATTTCTGAATACGTATTGTTATTTTTGAATTATTTTAAATTCCTGGAGATATGTACAGAATCCGACTTTTTTATTTTTAGGGCCGTGGCATGGTAACGCATTGCTTAATGGATACTTCATACATTTAACTACCTGAATCTAGAATTTCAGCTGCTTTGTAATTTTTGTTAGATTTTGGTGTTTTTTTTTCTATTTATTGTATTATTTGTTGAGATTTTTATGAAAGTAGGAATATCCGACCCCTTTCGTGCCAGTGTACCCGCTCGATCATTGCCCTTTACTCCGATGTGGTCTGGTACCAGGAAAAACAATACTTCCTGGCAGTTTTTTGAAAATGTAAAGAAACCTTATAAGGATTGAGTGTAGCATACCAGATAACCATACCCTGTTGGCGCCTGATCAATTTGGGGTTATCTGGCCCAAGATATTTCTAATGATAGAGTTCTTATCAAACTCATCACCGTGCGACTAAGCTATGATAAAAATGAAACAATTAACTTTACTGTAGATCAAACCGTTCATGAGGTTTCGTTTTGTTCAAGGAACCAAGAGTATTTACGAAAATTCGATATCAATGGAATTAAACTTAACCTCCATACCAAACTATTAGATACTTTCGATTAGGAAGCCGATCAATTTAGAGCCAAATTTAGAGCAATTTCATTTGTAGGGTTGGAAATTGCCTTTCGGTACATTTTGTGTAGATATTCAAGAATATTAAATTTGTAACATACTTTATTGCAAACAATCAATTATACATTCATCATAGGCTAGTCGCCTGGAGATTTTGCAAATATTATCGAGAAACCTGGAACTGGAATGTGAAGTGGACTTAGGGATAATTGCTGCATCCACAGATTTCTTCTCCGGGGCTGACTTGCAGTCTCTCATGTATACAGCGCAGCTATCTAGCATCGATCATTTAATGGATAGTGGAAAGGTTTGTATTATTTCCATTGATTGACCTCATAAATCATTATGAGATGGTTACATTGTTTCAATATTAAGTCACTTCCAAAATCATTAAAAAAATGTGATAATTTTCGAAAATGAAAGCTTTTGAAGATATTTCCGTAATATTTGAACGCTTTCTATATACATACACGCGCTGAATATCCATAGATATTGTTTGATTATACAAATATTACTCATTATTAACAATCAATACGCTGCGTTAATAAAGTCGTTCCCACCTCTCTAACTTTTTCATTGTGCAAATTCCCAGAAATCGCTTTGAGCGGTTAATGTTCAGAGTTCCGAACATCATTATTCAATACTTCGAGACATCACTGTCTGAAAATAAACCCAAAAAAGTCAACAGCTCTTTTATTTTGTAATGACAACACTTTAGCACTTATTAAGGATAGAGTCTTACTTGAAATTGCAGGTACCTCAATTCCAATCGAAACACATTGGAAAAATTTAGGTCTAATCCTTGACACAAAATTAAGATTCAAAGAACATATATCTTCTAAACTCAGAATTGCATATGCCACACTGAAACTGATTTATTCTCAACGACAATTTCTCTTGTGTGAACTGAATTTTTTTTATGTGATTCACTTGTATTATCACACTTCAATCATTGCGATGTAGTTTATGGCCCCTGCTTAGACAGTGATAAATCTAGACGAATTCAGAAACTTCAAAATTCTTGTGTCCGACTGGTTCATGGAATAAGAAAATATCACCACATCTCCGGAAAGCTTAGGGAAATGAAATGGTTGAATATGTATAACCGTCGAACTCTACATTTTGCATGTTTAGCCCATAAAATCTATTTGACAAAAACACCCCCCTACTTACATGACAAACTTACTTATAGAACAGATGTTCATAATTTGAATATCCGAAAGAAAACCTTCTTCGTGTGCCGAGGCATGTGAAAATGATGTTCAAGAGATCGTTCTAGTATGGCGTCGCAGTCTGTGTCAACAATTTGCATAGATTAGATCCTTCTTTATTATCATCCTCTACAAAATCATTCAAGTTAAATACAGAAAATATCTTTTATCCTTACAAAAATAATCTTACAAATGTATACACGTTTCTTTCTTCCACCCTTTCTCACCTATTTTCTCTCACTCTCTACTTTCTCTCTCTCTTTTCCTCTCTCTCTAGTTCTCTCTTTTTCAAATATCATTGGCTACTAAAAATTAGTTACTTGATTTGTTCACTGGCACTGGTGGAAGAACAGCGGTGGATGCGTCCACAACTGAACCAGTTGTAGCCATTTATCCATATGTCAAATGGTGTAATAACTATGTAACATTATTGTATAATATATGGATAATAAATTTATTATTATTATTATTATGGAACAATATCTTCGCAAGGATGAACAAACGGTTGTCAACCTTCAATTAACGAAAATACAAATTCAGAATATTTTTCTGAAAGATCACATAGCAAGAAACCTGTACGTTGCTTGGTCCATATGATATAAAAATCTGAATTACAATGAAGTAAAAAAACCAAAGAAAATATAAAGTCGATGGAGGTGACAGCTCTGATATTTATATTTTGGCGCTAATGCCCATTCAATAAAATAATATATAGATCAATAGGATTTTTGGTTCTCTTGCTAGCAGAGGAGGCGAAGGTAGGTAAAAACTAACGCTTGTCCATTCTTGAAATATAGTGGTCAGCAGATGTATTAGTTAACCAACACAGTATAGATATAGTTTTAAATATAGCTATTATGGGATCCATACTTCTCTCAGATTGTTTTTTCCCGTTTCTCCGGGTTACCCACTAAAAATCTCACCCAGTAGGCTCGTCTGGTTCGCCTTTTGGCCCATTGTATCTGGCCTGCTTATTCCCTTCTACAGCACCCATTCCAGTAGTTTTGTACCCTGCACAAGTTTGTATAGGTCCTTTGCTGAAAATGTGCTGTTCAGTATCGGTTCACCAATTGGTTGGCCAATGACTGACTGTCTTCTGCGGTCCAGAGCTCCGCAGTTGCACAGTATGGGTCCTTGCCGCACAGTCTGCATGTTAGGTCGCCATTGAACAGTCCAATTTTGTTAAGGTGCTCTTTTACTGGCACATGTCCTGTCATTAGCCCCGTACAATTTTCAGTTGTTCCCAGTTAAGGGTTAACAGATCTGCTGTTTTTTTTTGACTCGGGCCTTTGATGTAGTCTTTCCCGTGTCTGTTTCCTGGAATGTCTTTCTAGTATTGTTTGTGTTTTAGCTGGATCCAGTCTTCTACTGACGCTCTTACCGTACGCTTTGGTACCCTGAGGGTCTGTCCTGGCCCTGGTTCGTTTTCCGATCCTCTTCTGGTGGTTCGTTCGTTTCATTCCCTGCAAATCCCTGATGTCCTGGCCCCCAAATCTGCTTTAAAGCGGTTTTGTTCTGCCAGAATTGCCAGTTCCTCTTTGCAGTCCCATACCAGTTGGGACTTACTGGCACTTCCTGGCTACTTAGAGCCTTCAGTGCCACCTGGCTGTCTGAGAGAATGTGGATCTGTTCATCTACCCTGATGTTTTCCCTCACACATTGAAGGATTGCGTAGACTTCTGCTTGAAATACAGAGGTGTGAATACCCAGGGAGTATTACGAAACTGGTCTATTATAACGGGGTACAATCCCTCAAAGAAAACACCAGTGGTATGTCCGGTTATATACAGGGTGTTATTTATTTAAAAACCACACACCTGACCACCAAATATTACGCCACTAGTCTATTAATGAGGGATCACTCCTTCATGAAAAGACCAAATAACGCTAAGGACATCCCATATAGGGTTACTATATTTGATTAATCCTTCCTTGAAAAGTTGCTCGTCAAAGTAAGTACTTTGACGTATAGGGAGCATCAATTACTTGTTAGTAATTGAACCGAGACTATTTCCCGAGAGCGGCTTCGAGAAAATATCTCTTTCTCTCTATACTTGGGAGTGTGGGGCTTTTATCTAGAGAGCACTCACCATTTCAGAAAGATTGGGAAATAATGCAACTTGGAAAGCCTTAGAATATAAATATATATTTTATGAAATATATAAAACAATTTCATCCGTTCTATATACTGATAAAAAGATACAATGGTCATATAACAGTGGAGAGTTACCTTAAGTTAGTTCTTGTCAGTCTCAAAGTCAAGTAGACTGAATATAAGTAAAAATGAATCTATTGTTAAAACGACTTTTTATAGTTATTATTTGATAACTATGGGAACATGAAATATGGGGATACATTTAATAACACATACAAAAATTATAAATGACTCAATTTACCCAACAGAAAAATATATGAACTTACTCCATACCACCAGGGTTCAACACTCGATTATTTATTTTACACGATATTAGTTTCATTGGATTAATGTTTTAGTTATTTTCGCGAAATGTGTTTATTTACTTTTGAATTTCACTGTATTGAACTATAGTTGTATGGATACTGTTTTTCTACGAGGTCATGAACTATCGATTTGAGGTTTTCGTTGACTGATCTCGTTTTTGAAGCATTGATGAATAATTGTTAATTATGGTAAATACTGTTTACTTGTGTAATCACTTTGTGCGGTCATGACTCGTGCAATTCCGGTTTGGCTTGATTTGAATTTTCTTTCTTAATAGTTTCGCAAGTTCACTGCAAGATGTTTATATGCGTACACTTCTCATCGTTATTTCACTGCATGGTAATCGAACTCTAACTTCTTTTGAGCGGACATGTTACTGGAGCAACGTCTATGTACCGAATCATCGTGTTGTCCGCGTGGTCGCGTCTTTTATATTCCCTACCCTTTAGTTATCTTCTAGTTGTCATAATAAATCACCGGCTTGGTAATTAATGGCTTGTTATGGTCGCCGAAATAATACATAAAAATGCTTTATCTATTTCGTGTTTGTATTGCACTTAGCGAGCTGTCACAACCTATAATTTATAGTGTCTTTATTCACTAAGAAATTCCTTAGATATGCGTAACTAGGAGGTAACGATTTATTAATAGCTCTGTTGAGAAAAAGGGTGACTTTTTATAGCATTCCGGGCACGCAGGTGTCTATTCTAATTTCAGCGTGCCTTTGTTTATTAGTTTGGTCGATTATTTGATCTCAGAATTTATTTTCATTCCTAGTGAATTATGTGGAGTTCATATTTATGACTATCTGGTTGTTTCTTATGCTTGAATGTTTTTCTGGTACTTATGGGGGCATGACAGGAGTAGCTAAGCTCGGTCCTTGGGTTTTTGGAGTACACTCTCTCTCTCAGTTGGTGAATCCAAATCCACCCCTTGTCAAACACCCCTAAGCTGTTGATATTTGATATAATCGATATATTCGAGGTTATTGAAATTATATTGAACGATAATGTGCATGAATCAAATAATGGATTAGGTAGAGACAAAACAATTTTATATAAAGTGAGCCATATAAAATTAAATTGTTCGACTTTTTTGTAACATTTTTTAATCCTGCGGAATCTGGATTACAAATTGCGAACAAACTCGATATTGTTTTTGATACATACTGGCCTTTAACTTTTACCCCAAACGAATATATTGTTACTGAAAGAATAAACGTATTGCAGTTTCTATTGGCAGCACTTTCCTGATCTCCAACAACGAGGTCGCATTTTCATACGTACAAAATACAATGCGAATAGAATAATTTACAGGACGAATGAATCAAGTACTACTTCTGTTAGAACTGTATTATCACGAAAATCGGGTTCGTAATATCAAAATACTGAACTAATTATTATCTGATTATTCATGTTTCACAAAATAACGCAATAATGACAATTAAATGAATCACAATTCACTACTAAAATAATACGCATTACACTGTATGTGAATCACTTTTAAACTTGAATAAAAAAAACTACAGAGTGTTCCCGCGGTTCGCTCACCTTATATACAATAGCACCCAGGAATTTCTGGCACCTGCTTTTAGATCCCTGGAATACTCTCGATGTTTCGCGAAGCCCGCGATACGACACCTCACAGGGGATAGAATCGAAGCAGCATGCAGTGGCGTACGATATTAGTTTTTGTGACAGTATTCATAGATTGGCGTACGCCGAAACACCCTCATATTGGCGTTCGTGCATTGGCGGTGGAGGTTGGGATCAGTAAGCCTTCTCTGCAGATAATTTTCAGGTAATATAATTACATCTACACCAAGGACTCAGACTCAAAGATTTCGAAAGACGAAAAACATCTATCTCAAAAATTTCTGTAGACAAAAAACAACTAGCTCAAATTCCAGTTTTAATCCATGACAAGCCAAACTTCTTAATTCAGATATTAGGTAGAGACGAAACACACTTGATCACAGGCAGAGAAACAAATAATTTGGGGAATAAATATGTGGTGTGACTTATATAATGGACGTTTTACTCGCTCATTTTTTCCAATACATGCCATAGTTATCTAACTTATTAGAAAATACCATTTCTGAATTGTTGGAGAATATTCCAATAGACAACAAATATGAAGGAAACATACTACATAACTAGAATTTAGTAACTATTTTTCTTGATAACACTAGGAGAGCGTTGGAGTAATGGATCTTTTAAATGGCCAGCACGTTCTTCATATCTCACGCCTCTGCATTTTTACAAGCTTTTTTTATTTAGTTTCACTTGTTAGTTCGTTCGTTAGTTAGTTTGGGTCAAATCTTGCATGTTAATTTTGACCGACTTCTAGTCGTCCGATTAACTTGAAATTTGTCAGGTGATCATAATTCCGGTGACAATGCATTATGGAATTTTTGTGTGGCTCTAATATGGCGGACGAGATTTGTAATTATGGTCCGATTTGATTCAAAATTGGTATGTAGGGGTTTTTGGGGTCGGAGATTATGATTTTTTTGTCGAAATTCATAAATTCAAGATGGCGGCTCCAAGATGGAGGAGATTATGGTTCAATTCGATTCAAAATTGGTATGCGGGGGTTTTCGGGGTCGGAGATTCTGAATTTTTTGTAAAAATTTATAAATTCAAGATGGCGGCCCCAAGATGAAGGACGAGTTTTCTGATTATGGTTATATTTTATTCAAAACTGATGTGGGGGGTTTTAGGTTCGGAGATAATGAAGACAAGTACTGAAACGAATAAAATAAGTTTAAGTTATCGCGACAAGCTTTTTGAAACCAAATAATTCACAAAACATTATTAAATCATTGTTAATAATTTTTAGTTGAATTATTTGGTTTCAAAAAGCTTGTCGCGCGAATTGTAATAAAATTAATACTTCGACAAGTTGTTACTTACCAACCAATCATTGTCCAATCAATTTTATTGGTACCTTACTTTTATGAACACTTCGCGCGACAAGCTTTTTAAAACCAAATAATTGAACAAAAAATAGTTAAATCATTGTCAACGATGACTTAAACTTATTTTATACGTTTTAGTAAATGGCTCAAATAAAAGCTTGTTTTCGAAAAGTCTTTTTATTAGTTATTTTATTTACAAGCTTTAACTTCACATTTGAATGTATGTATTTAATTGTTTAGTTCAAATCTTGCAAGTGAATTTTGACCCACTTCTAGTTGTCCGATTAACGAGACATTTGGCAGGTGTTCATAATTCCGGTAACAATGCATTATGCAATTTTTGCTGAAGAAAAAACAAAATGGCGGCTCCAATATGGCGGACATTGGTATGTGTGGGATTTCGGGGACAGAGATCACGAATTTTTTGTCAAAATTCATAAATTCAAGATGGCGGCTCCAAGATGGAGACGAGTTTTGTGGTTATAGCCCAATTTTAATAAAAATTGGTATGTGGGGGTTTTTGGGGTCGGACATAATGTTTTTTTGGTCAAAATCCACAAATTCAAGATGGCAGCTTCAAGATGGCGACGAGTTCTTTGATTTTAGCCCGATTCCATTCCAAATTGGTGTGTAGGGTTTTATGGGGTCGGACATAATTATATTTTTCGGAAATTTTGAATCTGCTACTTACATAATAACCTAGGTCAAACAATTGAAGAAAATATTTTTTCCTTATTAGTGCATTTGAATAAAAAAAAAAAATATTTTTTTTTATATGGGGATATTTGGAAACATTGTATTCGGTATAACCCATCTATTTGCAAAATTCAACCCATAAAATTGCCATAAATGAGTTATATGGTCAACATTTTGAACATTTACTGTATTAAAATGTGGACATTAAATTTTTCATAGGAATTTCAATTTTCCATAATTTTCCATATCTACTTGTTATTTCTGGGAATATAATATATAATTGATCACTTTCGATTCCATTATACAACTATTAAGGATATATCCAATATTTTCAGTAGAAACATCAGGACCACTTTAACTTTCATGTACAAAAAATAGTTATTACCACCTGTTGAGCCGGAAGTGAAAAATTGTAGGTTTCGTTTACGGAAAAAGATACTTTTATGCAATATTGCCTTCAGATTCAACCACATAATTCATTTTCGAAAAACGTGAAGCATATCAGTGGTGTTCTTTTTCTCAAACTTCCGTATAGGGTCATTTTATTTATATTTTTCTTCATAACTTCATGAAATGTTGAATGATAGATACAAAAAAGTACTCGGCACTTTTCTCGATAAATGCGTATTTTAGGAGTTTATAATTATACTGAAAAATCGCAAAACAACCGTCTTTCCTCAAAGGGAAATCAAAGGAATATCATGTCAAATTATCTGTATGATCTTTTACATAAAACCCCAGTTGCCTTCAGTTTTCCAAAATTTTTTGGTTAATTGCGCGTTATTTTATTTTTCCCTTTACATTGCAAAACTTTCTTGTGTTTATGGGTAATGTTCAACGTTCAACTACAAAAATAGTTATCGTCTAGAAATAACGTTTACTTTTTATTAATATTATTTTTTATATATTTATATAACTACAATATTCAACAAACATTTCTTCTTTATAGACCCAGTTATTTCCCAGTTTATTTGAAATAGTCGGCTAAATAATAAGAACGAATACCTACTCACATCATGTGGAAAACTGTTTTTGTATTGATGGTATACAGTGAAAGACATTTGGAAATCAGGCATTTCAATAATATAATTTTACATAATAGTCATAAACGTTATTCGAGAATGAGCCAGACCGAATTCAATTAGCCAGATTTCGCGTAAAAGGTATATACCGTGTTTTAGCGAAACAAATCTAATTTATTATGTTTCAAATTATTCGAAATGGTTGAGAAAAGGTGTTAATTAACTCGATTAATTAATAATGCTCCCCTACAAATGAGGGAGAAAAGAGGGTTACGTTTTAAATGGTAAGGATACATAATGTGTCATAGAAATTCGTAATCAAAGACCTTTCGGAAAGGAAAACTGAAATCTCGGGTGAATGATTCCATAGCTCTATTGTTTGCGGTATATATTATCGCACCAAAAACACTTCAGCATTCATTTCACGAGTCGGTCTTTATTGATTTCACATTACAAATCAAAATTCATTCGTCAACATTCGGTGTTCTACATACTGAATTATCTCTTCATGAATTCACCATGGCCAAGTTTCAGAAATTAAAATTCGTTTCAAAATGTAGAATCGATAAATTCCGACCGATTTGGGTAATTCATGTTTGTATTTCATTTGAAAATACCATTTTCGGTCTCATTTACTAGGCAAGGTTGAACTTGGTGATTCAATACTAGATTTCTCTGATTTTTACGGTCAAACTGTCACATATTCAATCTGGACCTTTTTTACAGAAGGGTTTTTGGTGGGATTTTATTACTTATTATAATTGAACTGATATTTAAAAGAAGAAATTATCTCAATTGATTTTATGAACGCCCTGTCCATATTGTTAAACAAATAAACTGATATTGTTATAAAAAACAACATTCTTCACTATTTTTAACGTTTTTATGAGCCAAACTCTACTACTATGTAGGTATTTGAAAAATTCTGATTTACACATCCTGCTTAATTTCTTATCCAGTTCAATACTAATTAATACCCTATAAGTGCTCCCAATCGATCTCAGATATTATTTCGTTGCGATTGGAAACTTACATACATTTTATCATCAAGATTTAAGCTTCCGAATGGGTCCAACAAGGGGTGTTTGAGAATGACGGAGCGATAAGATGCTCGAAGACGAGAACAGAATCTGTCGAAGTATGTACAATATCAAAACCTAAGGTCTCGTACATTTTTGTAAAGCAATAGGAAGAAACATTACCACCAGTTCTACCAATTCTATTCCCTCTCAACCAAAAGTGATGGAACAGTCGCTACCATTCCTGAAGAAAAAAATCCAACCTACCAGCCGAGATGTTAGGATTCGAATTTAGTTTAATACTTTATTAGTTCGTCCTATCCGTGTATACCCTCATGCAAAATTTAATTAACCTATTAGCGATAATCTTTGTGATATAACCTGTTTCATAATAGCGGTAGTTTTTACCGACTGGGCGCAAAATTCGAACATGACAAAAATCAATCTCAACAAAAAACTAAAAATGAAGTTTATTTCAAATTAAGAGTTTCATAGATGAAAATTATTCAAATATTCAGGGGTTGAAAAGGGAAACATTCTCAATTAAATATTGATAGAAAGATTTTTCTGTGATTTGAAAAATCCACGATTAAAATGAAGTTATTTTTTGTGAATGTCTAACAGAAAACAACTACTTCCCCGGCTAAAGCCACGCTGGACATTGAACTACATCTGATAGATATTCTGAAAAGGCCCTAACTCAAAAGAAAAAATCTGAAATTGAAAATTTGCATTTTCATTCAGGGGTAATTTGAACACTTTTTGTATTTTTTCATATTTGACATATCTATGTCTTTCTTCCTGTTGCTTCATCTAGATTGCGGCTTTGTCCGCGTGGTTTTTGAGAATATCCTATTTTTATACCATTTTTTGGTTCTACGCTAGAAATTTGTGAAATACTCGTAAACCAATTTCAATAAATGGTGATGTGTACGGCCTGTTTCCACTGCGACCTTAGCAGATCTGTTGTGGTTCCCTTGGAATATAGATGACTTGCGCGAGCTTCGTCCTTTTTAGTATGTTTTGGATCCTTGACAGTGGCTCATTAACGTAGCTTTATGCCTCTGGGTATTCCGTTCCCTTCTGTGAAAAACATTGTCCTTGCTATACCTTCGCTTACGCATAGTATATGGACGGCAGTTTCTTCTTCTGTCTGGCAATACCTGCAAGTGGTTTCTTCTGCCAGACCTATGTTTTTCAAGTGCTTATTGAGTTTACAGCATGCCTTCTGTCCTTGCTCAGTAGGTCTGCCGCGAGCGAAGGTCAAACCGGAAGTGACCGGAAAGTGAAAAATATGCGAAAACTCTTCTCTTCTCATACCATTTACCTATACCAAATCTCATTTTGATACACCTAATATTCTAGAAGTTATGACTTATCTAGTAGATCAGGACAACTTTTGGGACATGTACGTGCAGAAACTCACTGAGCTGTGCTTTATATATATACAGAGTGACCCATTTGAAAGCGGGCCACCTCTCTAAAACTGTTATTTATTATCCGATTCAGAAGTTTTTTTTTCAGTAGATAGAGCATCAATAGTTCTTAGTTGAATGTCATAAATTCGAAATAAAAATTTCACGGCCTACTTCGGATTTTTTTCAAGGTCAAAAATCTAAAAAACATACTAGCGATTTTTTCTATAAAATTTGATGACGCCACTGGATTTGTGATGCTTTCAAATGGGTGTGACCAAAATTTCACGATAAAATTATTTTTTCAACAGAAATATGGCATAAGTAAAATTCATATCACTTTATCAAAATATTTCGAATAGTCGTCATATGAATCACAATCTTGTTAAAAATATCGTTTAAAATGCTCTTTCAGGTCGTTAGCAGTAGAGTTTGTAAACAGCAGTTATTCAACATGGCGGGCGTCAAATTATGTTTCTACCAAACGTTACTCCATAGTATAGGAGATAGTTATGTCCATCAGAACACTGCAGTTTTTTGACAAAGAAATTAAATGTACATCTTTACATCAAATAGTAATCAATAATAACCAATATTGATAACATAAATTCGAAATAAAAATAAAAACTTCACGGCCTACTTAAAATTTTTTTCAAGGTCAAAAATCCAAAAAACATACTAGCGATTTTTTTTATTGAATTTGACGACGCTACTGGATTTGTGATGCTTTCAAATGGGTGTGACCAAAATTTCACGATAAATTTTTTTTTTAACAGAAATATAGCATAAGTAAAATATTCATATCAATATCGAAATATTGAAAAAGGAAACATTCTCAATTGAATATTGATAGAAAGATTTTTCTGTGAATTGAAAAATCCACAATAAAAATGAATGAAGATGCAAATTTTCAATTTCAGATTTTTTCTTTTGAGTTAGTGTCTTTTCAGAATATCTATCAGATGTAGTTCAATGTCCAGCGTGGCTTTAGCCGGGGAAGTAGTTGTTTTCTGTTAGACATTCACAACAAATGGCTTCATTTTTATCGTAGATTTTTCATTTCACAGAAAAATCTTTCTATCAATATTCAATTGAGAATGTTTCCCTTTTCAACATGAATACCTCACAAGAGGTTATCTTGAACGATGGAAGATAGTGACTAAAGTTTATCTTTCAGTCGCAGATGATTCCACATCTGATTTTATGAACATCCTGTTCAAATTTTCAACAAATCAATATCGAAATAATTCAAATAGTTGTCATATAAATAATAATTTTGTAAATAATATGGTTTAAAATACTCCTTCAGAACATAACAACTCTATGTGGGATATTAGAACACTGCAGGTTGTTGTCAAAGAATAGAAATTCACATCTTTCCATCCAATAATATAATTACCAATATTAATAAAATAAATGAACTACTACAAAAGAATGTATTGACATGACAATGCCTACACATTAAATTTTGGACTGTTCAACCAAATCTCCATTTGATTCGATACATTTATCGTATCGTTTTCTAATGTTAACCATAACATTCGATAGTTGGTTTGGGGTGATATCTCTGCAAGCCTGTCCTATACTTTCACGCAGTTTTTAGAAAATTCTCATTTTTTTGACGTTACTTCAAAAATGACTGAATTTATGGAAAACATGTAAATGACAAACTTGTAGGAAATTTAATTTCCTACAAGAAAAGTCCTATAAATCGAATCGTTAAGAATGATATATATATATAACGACACGCTTTATATCTCGAGAAATATCGACATTAGCGATTCGATTTATAGGACTTTTTTTGTAGGAAATTACATTTTCTACAAGTTAGTCATTAACATTTTTTCCATAAATTCAGTCATTTATGAAGTAACGTCAAAAAATAAGAATTTTCTACAAAAATTAGATTTTGTGGCCCGTACAATCTTACAGGTGCAGATTACAGCTACGTCGCATTAGGCACTTTTGTAGAGCAAATAATCCTGAGTAAATAGCGCTTTGGTACGATATGATAGCATGAAATGCCGCTGAGTTATAGATATTTGAAAAAAAAGTACAAAGTTTACGTGTATTTTAAATGGGAAATCTTTCCACGCTCTGGGAAGTACTTAATGTTAATATTAAGGGCTGAAATTTTCAGGGACATTTTCAACAAAATTTTTGGTTGGGAGCGAAAAAAAAGTCGTAAAAAAAATCACCCTAATATATATATATATATATATATATATATATATATATATAAAGAGATATTTTTTTTTTGTTATTTGTTTTGCGTTACTCTGAACGCACTAGAAGTACGACTTTTGGTGTCGTGGATTGGCCTATACTGACATCTGTTGGTGACCTATCAATGTTGTACGAAATTTCGTGTCATTGAATTCCACTTCATTGGGTCTAAGCTTCACCCCACAAATTATAGGTGTCACTTCTATAATTTTGTACATTTCACACACATATATACAGGGTGTCCCAAACTCGATGGCCTATTAGACATTTCTGGAAAACGGGACATAGGATTATTTTGAAAATTTGGTTTCTTGGGTAATTAGTTCTGTTCTATCGATCTAAAATATTTTCAGCGCTGCGACGTTGCCGCTTATATTGAAAAGTAGCAACAACTTTGATATTTTAAATAGGACACCCTATATATTATTGCATTTCTCGCTTTGCTATTGCTTTTCGATTATTTTTGTATAATACTTCCCTATACCTATCTCCAGTGGTTTTCGAGAAATTCATTGATTTCCTTATTTTTTGTGCGAAACATAGCTTTAATCAAATGTTTATTACTGCGGTATTTGGATTCGAAGACAGCTGAAATTTTGGATGTAGTTTGACAATGTCCTGTGTATTAGTTGTGTCTAAGGAAATTCTCTCTCCATTATACAGGGTCGTTCAAAATTTGTGATTTTACCGATACATACAAAAGTGGTGAAAAGTGCATTTTTTCAAATGGAACATCCTGTAGATTATCAAAAATCCTGAAAGACAATTGAAGTTTCTTTCAAATGATGTTTCATGTTCCTATACCTAAATAGTCAAGTTTCCGAAATAAAAGCAAGTTTCTATAAAAATTGGATTATTTTGCCATATTTTGTATTAGGTAGCTATGAAATGTCATCAATAATGAAACGTTTGCTCGTTCATTACCGTAAATTTGAATTAAAAAGAATCAAAATGGAAATTGTTTATTCTTCATGGTCAATGTGATCAAATTATAGCAAGAACATGCAAAATGTTCTGTAGTATATTGAAGTGTGTGACTATCATTTTCAATTCCCAGTATAACGAATCAAAATAGTTCATATTTCCCAATTGAAATGATCTGTAGTGTGCCGTGACCAAAAAAGAGCAAAACAAACTTCAAGTTTGACAAGCAGTGATTTTCATAGTGTTTCTGTCAGAAGAAAGTATTAAAAATGGATTATAATGCATATTCAAATGCAGATATTTTAAATTTGTTTTATATTCACGGTGAGTGCCAAATAATTGTTTCGAGGACATGCAGAAAATTCAATGAACTTTATCCAAATTTACCGCATATGAATAGAAAAAAATTCAGAAGAATTGAACGGAATTATGCTGTGTTTGGAAATGTTGAAGCACCAAGAAATCAAATCAAGCCGATAACGAGACGAAGTAAATGAAATTAATGTCTTGGGGTATTTCCACGCCTACCCTCATGTATCATTAAGAAGCGCCGCTGTGGATTTAGGTATGACCCGCACTTCAACATGCAGAATTAAAAAAAAAACATAAAATGCATGATTATAAATTCATCAAAGCTCATGCCCTACATAGAGGTGATCCTCCAAAACGTGTTGATTTCTGTGAATGGATTTTAACATGGACTTATGAAGATCCAAATTTCCTTCAAAAAATTATATGGACGGATGAATCTAAATTTTCGAGAGAGGGAATATTCAATCGTAAAAACAATCATTTCTGGGCTGCAGAAAATCCCCATTTTATAAAAGAAAGGGGATTTCGAGAAAAATTCAGTTTAAATGTGTTTTGTTTACTAATGAATGATAAATTATCATATTGTATTTATGATGAAAACTTGAATTCTGGAAAATATTTGAATATTTTGAGAACAACAGTTAGCGACTTTTTTTTGGACAATTTGCCGCTTCATGTATATCGGAGTTGTTGGTATCAGTTGGACGGTGCCCCCCCTCACTGTACACAAGAAGTGAGCAGAGAACTGACTACAACCTTTGAAGATCGGTGGATAAGACGCTTGGGTCCACAGCCTTGGCCACCGCGATCCCCAGATCTAACTCCTCTAGATTTTTACCTCTGGGGAAAAATCAAACAGATTGTATATGAAACACCTGTGAATTCAAGGGACGAATTGGAACAGAGGATAATACGTGCTTTCGAGGAAATTCGGCCAGAAGAGGTTCAAAGAGCAACAACCAACCATGTAATGACTTCGATCCACGAATGTTTGCGTGTAAATGGTCAGCACTTCGAACACATGAATTAGCGATTAATATGACCTTAATTTGTTTTTGAATTGAAATAAAATTGAGTTCTACTTAAGATGAATCATGATTTCTCAACAGGCACAGCTAAATAAATGACTTATGGCCGTTTTTCCTTATCGCCTACAAGAACGTGTTTTTCAGACACCCTGTATGAAATATGGTCAAATCATTCGATAATACTGAAATTAATCAATATTTTCTGGATGAAAGTTGAATTTGAGTCCTGTGTGGGCAACAGATAAGGAGGTATTTGATATTGCTTGAACGTCATTTTTTGTGGAGGAAAATCAATTATTTTGGGTTTGTAACCTTCCACAGCCTAAAAAATTATAGAATTAATATAGAAAATCTATACAAGTGTAGAAGGGCAAACTTGTATAGATTTTCTATATTAATTCTATTATTTTTTAGGTTGGAAGGTTAAAACACAAAAAAACTCAAGTGAAAAAAAGATATTTGAATTGAAGTTGGTCCCATCTTGGTAGCAAAACAATTACAAAATAATCAATATTCGATAAAAGGTAGAGATAGGTATACGACATGTTCAGTAAAAGTAATTTGTATTTATCAGTAGAATTCAAATACGGAATAAAATACTGGGTGTTCCCCATTTGAAATTAGAAAGTCGATATTAGTTACAAGCAGATGTGGCAACACTGCAACCGTGAAAATATTTTCAAGAGGTAGATCGCAATCACTTATCGTGGAATACAAGATTTCAAGTATTTATGATCCAGATCTCCAAAAACGTCTAATAGGCCACCGAGTTTATAATACCCTGTATATTAATCATTCTTTGTACAATCAGTTCGTCATCTTAACAGTTACACACTTCAATATACTACAGAACATTTTGCATGTTCTTGCTATAATTCGATCACATTGACCATGAAGAATAAACAATTTCCAATTTGATTCTTTTCTAATAAAATTTACGTTAATGAACGCGCAAACGTTTTATTATTGATGACATTTCATAGCTACCTAATACAAAATATGGCAAAATAATTCAATTTTTATAGAAACTTGTTTTTATTTCGGAAACTTGACTAGGTATAGGAACATGAAACATCATTTGAAAGGAATTTCAATTGTCTTTCAGGATTTTCGATAATATACAGAATGTTCCATTTGAAAAAATGCCCTTTTCACCACTTTTGTATGTATCGGTAAAATCACAAATTTTGATCGACCCTGTATAATGGAGAAATAATTTCCTTAGACACAACTATTACACAGGACATTGTCAAACTACATCCAAAATTTCAGCTGTCTTCGAATCCAAATACCGCAGTAATAAACATTTGATTAAAGCTATGTTTCGCACAAAATATAAGGAAATCAATGAATTTCTCGAAAACCACTGGAGATAGGTATAGGGGAGTATTATACAAAAATAATCGAAAAGCAATAGCAAAGCGGGAAATGCAATAATATATAGGGTGTCCTATTTAAAATATCAAAGTTGTTGCTACTTTTCAATATAAGCGGCAACGTCGCGGCGCTGAAAATATTTTAGATCGATAGAACAGAACTAATTACCTAAGAAACCAAATTTTCAAAATCATCCTATGTCCCGTTTTCCAGGAATGTCTAATAGGCCATCGAGTTTGGGACACCCTGTATATATAAATATATCTATGTATTTCCTTGAAATAATTTCTTCTAAAAAAAATGTGCAATATATTTCGGTAAAAAAAAACTATTATAGTAATAAATGATTTTCCCGTTGAAGTGTTGATAGTATCAATGAACTTCTTTAGAAGAGGAAATCACTTGGGGGAGATCAGGTTTTTTGACGATATCTAACCAATCATTCTATGAAAAAAGCTAATCCGAAAATCTTTCCCATTCCAAAATACTTGCCTGGCCTAAACGTAGCCTCGAAAAATGGACAGTGGATCACCGTTATAAACAATAATAGCAGTGGGTATTATATATACATATATATATATATATATATATATATATAAATATATATATATATATATATATATATATATAAAAAATTGAAAGTATTAATCGTAATTATTTCAACGGATGCCAAATGTTGACCTACGAAAAGGAATAATAATCGATGGAAACCCGTTATGTAAAAAATAGTTCGAGTATGCTAACCCTTAAAAAATAAAAAATTCATGTATTGAGGCGCTAACTTCACCCTTCTTCAATAAATGAGACGCATAGAAAATAGTATTTTACTAAAAGACAAACTTTCCATTCTATCTATCTTGAAATATTGAATCTTCATTATAATATGAACCCTTCTGCGGATATATTTTAGGCTATTTTAAATTTTTGTGAGCTTCTGTTTAATTTATTCTCCTTGCTACTGCGATATGTGAAATTCTTTTTATATAGCTTATTTCGCCATTCAGAAACACCCTTGGATGAACTTTTTTTCGACGAATAAACTCATGTGAGAGACAAAATTAACGACTCCCGGTAACTACTTTTCACACCGAATATTCAAGTTGTTAGATGGGGCAACCTATTTATTTTTGCGTATTTGAAATCAAAATACACACGATTAAATGTTTAATAATTCATTTGTTTTCAAGTTTTGATTTGAAATTGATTATAAGACTGTAACTGGTAAGTTTATTATTTATTATTAATGCATGAAAAAGGTGAATAAACTTTTCTTAGCTCACACATGAGCGTCTTGGTCTTGGTTTCATGAGACTAAAGGGCGTAACACGCTATCATCTTCAATCACATAAAACCAGAAATCTGCCGTTCTACAAACTCTATGGAAGCTAAAAAAAGCTGATGTCATATTTATTGGTGCATTGAGAATATAAGCATCCTATCTTTTCAAACATATGAATATGAGCATTAAATGTATTACCAAAAACCTCCCGTCTTGCGAGATATGATCTTTGCCATTTCAGTATACTATTTCTGAACAAATATCATTTAGAATAATAGGATTTGATACAAACAAGATATCATACGAACAAATATTCGGAATGAGTGCCTGTGAATTAGCGGTTAATTATTTATCCATTTCTGTTTACTTATCCGATCATTTAGTGAGATTGCGTTGATTAGGCGAAACTAGGTTGTCAGCGGGGTCGAGGGAAAGCAAAAGCTTGCATTTTAAGACTGCTAACACTCGGAACAAGGTTCCACCAAGAACTATATAGCGATCATAATTACCGGAGTCATTAGGCATCTTCATTAAGTTTACATTTGGCGACATTCGTGGTGATATGGTGTTATCTTGAAAGTTTCTTTAGTGGATCATGTCTTTGTCGTCTGGGGGAGAAAATGCGAGCTCTCGAGAGTAAAAGATCTAAACGTTAAATACCACATTTTTCAAAAATATGTTTTATTTTTACCCAATTAACGATTAATAAAAATAATTCGCACTATAAAATGTGAGTGGTTTACATTTTCTGGAGATTAACATAGGGGAATTGTATTAAGATTCAATTCGAAAATATGATACCTAGAAACATTCAATTTAGATCATAATGGAACTTATTATTTGAATCACAACGTTCAAATACACCTGATTGATTGGCCATGACCGCTTTGACGTACCGTTAACAAATCATTAAGATGGTAGTCGCTAGAAGCTCCACTCGTTTGATGTGACGGAAAAGTTATGAAATTTACCTTGTGTACTTCTGGGTTCGTTTGAAATGATGATCTTGAAAAATATCAGATGATTATTGCCTGGAATTCCAATGATTTATAACGCATTCACACAGTGCCGGATTTATACCTACTTACGCCGGTGGCTAATTCTTATGAAGCCGCCGCCAATTAGTATTAATTGTCAGTTTCAAAGTACCCGTTTATTTTAATTTTTTTTTCATAACTTATGACTATAACATAAAATTATTACATATAAAGAAAAAAAATTTATTTACTTCACAAACTTAAACCTAACAATTTTTTTTTTATATAAATACTCGATTTTTTTTATGCGAACTCATAAATGGCATCATCAAGATTCAGCTCTAAGTCACTATTGATATTCAAAATCGATAGACTATTCAAAGTACCATCGAATTCCTAAGGTAATTTTTAACATTTTTTGAAGTTGAGAATGACCTTTCTCCATTGCATTACCAATCATTAGGGATAGGAACATTCTTAGAGCTATAGTTTAACCATTTTCAATTGCAGAAGCTGTTCCTATAGGGAGCAAATCAAAAACTCACTTCGCTAACACGAGCGTAGGTATATGCGAAGAAACGAAACGAAAAATAATGTGTACTACTCGTAAACATTCTCCGTCGGCGAAGGGAAGATCAAAAGAGCCAATAGTCGAAGTGGGTTTGAGTGACAGCTGTCTACTTCTACAGCAGCCAATTAGAACGGACCGCAAGCCAATGATAATGCTTGTAGGTGTGTATACGTTGAGACTAATAAATCACCAGTTATATACGTGTTTCAGGAGGTCTGAATACATAAAAGCCAGTAGCGTCTCTGGTCTGGGATCGAAATAGGTTTTAAAATAGTCTATAGTTGTGATGGGTTTTGTTGGAAAAGATGGCTTTTTTTTCGACCATGGGGAAATGAAATTACGATGATCCGATTGCCTATTAATACATACTTCCTCGTTTATGGCATATTTTTTTATTTCAACGTATTTTTGAAATATATAAAAATCTAAATAAAATTAGTTATCTCTGCCTCTGCTGCTCAAAGGATTCCTCCTCAAGACTGTAAACTTGTTTTTTATGCTTCTGCAATTGATAATGGATGAACTATACTTCTACGTTGCAAAAAGTATATTTTATTTTAAATTTGTGCAAAAGTGCCATTAATGAATGCGGCTTGCGGCTTTTTTTTCATCTTTAAAGATAAGTATGTACCGCAGCCATCAGCCGCCTGTATTGATGCGTCCAAGAAACCGCTGCCGCTCGAGATCAAAGTGACTATATTTTTTACAAAACAGTGTCCTTTTGATGCGGTTTTGCGCGGATTTGCGCGTTTGCTTGAAGATTGCTGCTTGCTTTTTCTTTGCTTTGTCGCCTGTTGAAGTTTACCTCCGGGGGCTAATAGTCCCACAGCCCCTCCCTAAATCCGGCCCTGCATTCAGAACTATGAATTGAGAAATTAATTTTTGACACATTTTTTTGATTCGATGCAAGAAATTTGCGAAATAACCAATAAATGCGCCATGTTAACATTTCGTTCCTCAACGTAAGTCAATTCATAAGTGGAAATAGAATAGTAAGAAGAATCAAAAATTTATTCTATCTCATTTAACTCATTTCAAGCTTCGACAAAATGTCTTTTTCGATTTCCAAATCACCTAATTCTTTCCAATTTTGCCTTCGCCAAATTCAGCGTAGACGTAATCGAAATTTTAACCTATCATATTAGTCCAATCAATGAGTGCTCAAAAGAGAAATGTAGAGTGCATGGAATATGCGATAATTTTTGACTTCAGGACTTTGTTAGGAGTAGTTAGTAGGTAAACATACTGAAAGTCCCCGCCCCTGGGAGGTGAGCTAAAAGCGGGAGGGGGGTGGAAAGGTCCCATTTTTTTGTTTTTCGCTTATACCTCACAAACAGTGCACTGTAGAAAAACATGTTTCAATTAAAAATGAAAGCTCACTGAATCTAATGAAATTGTTTCCATATATATTTGTCAAATTCTCATCGGTGTTAGAGATATGATTTATTAAAAATCGATAATTATCAGAAAAATCATTTTTATCCCACTTTTTTCGTCTAACATTAGCTTCTAGTGCCTCCCACGATCGTTTCTCAGAAAAATCGTCAGAAGCGAAATTGTAGGGCATTCAATTTGATATACACTTTTGCTACTTTATCTTCAACCAATCAAAAGTTATAGAATTTCTAACATGTACGCTCAATTTCGATGTTTCTTTAGAAATGAGTATGTTCAGAGCCTGTTGCGTTTTAACTGCTGTGACTTGCTATCATGATGAATAACAACAATTCAACAATGGAAATAAGGTAATTGCAATTGAAACACGACACTTTTTTATAGTTATAGCTTTTATTATATTATTACGAATCAGATAATGAAAGTATTTACATGGATTCTGGTAATTTTTTCGAGGCGGAAGAGTCGATGCTCATTTATCTTCGTCAGCAGTAGAGACGTCGTCCAAAGGGATTGGTACAGTATCGATATCGTCGTCGTCACCTTCTTCCTGAATTAATATTGTGAATCCGTTGTTGCAATTCGGGCATGTCACAGAGCAGTTCAACGATGCTTTTCTACAACTACACCTGCCACTGTCACATCCTTTCGTGCATCGGCAAAAAATCATCTTCAAGATTTCGTCAGGGGCAGAATCCAATTCTGAGAGTTTCGGAACTAGTTGGTTATTCCTCCTCTTCCAACCCCAACTCGGCGCACCGCCATTAGGTTCCTCCCCTAACCACAGGTGTACTTGGTGGTACGTTCGGAATGAATGTTGCTTAACAGGTCCTTCAGTTGGAGGGAGAGTTGAGAGATCAGGCTTCATGTTTGCAGCTGCTTTGATAAATGATTTGTAGCGGAACTCGTTGAGGGATTTTTCTGTGGCTGAAGCGCCATACCATGATCCCAGCTGTCTCAATGGAGTCAGGGGAAGAAGAACCGCTGGCAAATACCTCAGCTGCACGTTATTTGATTTTGGACTTTACTTTTGCAATACGCTGCGGATGTTGTGTCACAGCCCGTGAATGCATGATAAAATAACAAATGGGCATTGTCCTTAATTTTTAGCTCCTGCTGCAGCTGTTGTGAGGAATAGACACTCGTCTTGACCTTTCCTCTTCCAGGTTTTACCAGCAGAATGTCGCGATCAGTTAGGGTTTTGGCTACCAAGAGAACAGCCAAGTAGACGTCCTCTCTAATAACAGCAACCGAAGAATTTTGGGATTTGGTGATAGCTGCCTTCACAAAATCAACGTCAGCATCACCTGAAGCTTGGGGCGTATTTATTCCATTTTTCTGCAGCTGCATCATCAGCAGGTTTATCAGCTGACTCTTATTATGAAAATTGAAAAGGAAATCCTCCTGTTTGACTTTAATTTCACTTTCCAAACTGATATTGATGTCCACACATCTCCTGAGTCAATAACGTCGACTCTGTTCAGCTGCTTTTGTGCTCCCTGATGTGTCAGTGTGCCCATAAAAAAATACTATACAACCTCTGCCATGATAATGGGGCTTCAGAAATCTAACGTAATCATCACAAATGGTTGATACAGTTGTCTCTTTTTGCCAAACAACTTTGTGGACTGGAAATCCCCCATAAACAACAAATTCCTCAAATCCTCGTCCGATTTCTTGGTAATGGAGATTCACTGAAAAAGCAAGAATGGATCCACTACAACTTTCTCATTGACAATTTTGATTGTCGAATTCATTGAGGAAAGGAAGTGCGCGATCTTTCCGTGAGAGTTTAATATTTGCGAATGGCAAGTTTAAAATTTTTGCCATTGCTCGTTTGCCAATTGTAACTGCATAACATGAGATTGTATCATCTCCCATGTCTCCTGTGCTATTGACATGATATGATTTTCTCGGTCCTCAGAAAAGGAGGGTCATTATCAAACCATTGTGTAAGCTTGCCAATGTCACTTCTCCAAAATCCTTGTGCTGCTCACTTGATGAAAACAAAACAGCATATATGTCTTGAGTTGCAGTCATTCAAATTACCCATTTACTCAGAGAACTATCCGTTATACCTCTACCACCGGTCATGCCACCTCGACTTGAGAATGACCTCATCAAAATTCATTGTATTAATATAATGAAAGCTATAATTATAGAAAAAGTGTTGTGTTTTAATTGAAATTACATTATTCCATTGTTAAAGTGTTGTTATTCAAGTACAGCGGTTAAAACGCAACAGGCTCTCAACATACTCATTTCTAGAGGAACATCGAAAATGAGCGTACGTGTTAGAAATTCTATAACTTTTGATTGGTTGAAAATAAAGTGGCAAAAGTGTATATTAAATTGAAGGAAACACTCTACAACTTCGTTTTCGACAATTTTTCTGAAAAACGATCGTGGAAGGCACTAGAAGCAAATGTTTGACAAAAAGAGTGGGGTAAAAAGAATGTTTTCGAAAATTATCGATTATCAATAACACATATTTCGAAAACCGTTGGGAATTCGACAATTTTATAGGAAATTCAATTACCTTTTATTTTTATTCGAAACATTTTTTTTACAGTGTACCGTTTCCGAAATATAAAAAATTGGACCTTTCCACCCCCCTACCGCCATTAGATCACCTCCCAGGGGCGGGGACTTTTAGTATTTCCTCCTAACTATTCCTAACAAAGTCCTGAAGTCAAAAATTCTCGCATATTCCATGCACTCTACAATGCATTCATTGACTGGCCTATATTGTTTCAAAATTTTGAATGATTCTCCAAAGCAGTAGTCTATATTTCTTCGCCTGATTATGTTTCATGTATTGAAAACTAATCCTAATATAAAAAACGAATATTTTCGATTTTCTCTTGACTTTATCTCGATATTATTTGATGTTCCCTTTCAAAATATCGAACAAAAGTATATCGAAATCAAAATGATTAATAGCTTTAACAGTTTTATAATATATACATTCAACGTTTGCTCCAAATAGTTCCTATAAATCTAGAAAAAAAAAAATCATAGGAACACATTATTATTTTTTTATTTCTGACCATTATAATTCTCCAAACTACAGTGAATTGCTCTTTCGTAAAACGCGAAACCGATATGCAATATTATGCATGCATGTGCATGCCCTCCCAGAATTCTGGTTCGTACCTTACAGGTATGAATACTCTGGTAAGAGTTGGAAAAGCCTATTTCACCCTTTTTAGTGCATTTGAATGAAATCTTGTTTTTTTATACTTTTACGAATCTTGGGTTATTCTACATTTATTTACACTTCACAACACAAAACAATAATAAACTCTGACAATTAAATAACTCAATCAAAATCCATTCATGCGGTGAGACCCGAGATAAACATGCAGTGGAGTAGTGTATTCGTTTCCGCAACAATACCAATAAACATTGCTGTGCCCTAGTATCTAAAGAAAGATTATCAATCGAAGTTGAAAAAACAAACGAAGTAAAATATGCAAATGTTCATTCCAAAAATACAATTGCAACAATTAAATAATAAATAGTTTTTGTTTCATGAAGACCTTATAATCATGATGAACATAATTATCAAATATTGTACATGAAATGTTGGAACCAGAACCCCAGGATATGTAGGTCTGCAAATAAAAACACCTGAATCTGTGGCCGAAGATTTAGAAAATTTGTGAAGTTGATAATACATTTGGAAATCTACATATATATATATTGTTACGAAACTGGGTTCGTTTATTGCAATCAAAAATACTCCAATAAATACCAATGTCCGTTTATTTCACTTCAAACACAACACATTGATGCACTACAATAATCACACTTCAAATTACCTCTCTATTCTAATTTCGCACGAGTCACAATTAACAATGAATAAACTGAACTCTGTCGCGAGCGATCCACTGATATACTCAAAAACATACATATTTTATATATATATATATATATATATATATATATAAAATATGCTCTGTGTGACTGATCATCATCGCCGAGCCGAAATCGCTGAAGCTAGTAGTTTAATTTTATAATGCAGAGGCTCGCTACGAAAGGATTTTTCAAAATATGAATCTTTTCTCTTGAAAATTTGAATAAAACGGCAAAACATGTAATTTTTATTTGTTTTTTTTATTCAAGTTTTTTGTTCATTTCTGAATTTTCCCCCTAGCAGTAAAAACTACCCATATTATATAACAAATTATATGTCCAAGATATCGGAAATAGGAGATTTTTTTTTGCATAAGAGTTACATTCCAGAGATAGGTACGTGTTGCGGAAGGATATTAAAAAATTCGAATAAATGGTTTTGAACGTCCCCCTGAATATTTTAATAATTTTTATCTTTTAAATACTTTTTTTAATCATGTTATTTGTTCCCTTGCAAAAGTTTGACTTGAAACCCTAAACAATGTATTTTTGGATTTTTTATAAAACTTTTTGAAAAAACTCTCTTTATACATGTATTACTTCGCCAGAATTGTTTACTTCAATAACATTCTAGTGATAATCCTAAATCAATGAACTCCTGAGTAACTGAATTGAAAGTTGGTAGAGGTGTTATTCAAGGTCTGGGAAGAGATAAGATGGGATTTTCTGAAACTCCATCCCCAAGAGGGTTAGTTTTTTAGATATGTAACATTATTTTCATTAGTTCTCAGGGGGTGAGAACAACCCCTTTTAATTATATGATAGGGGCTTCATGGTCTGTATGAGAGAGATATTCCACGCATGTTGATCGCCCCCCAATTCAATTCATATGTCGTAAATTGTTTGTTTTTTCTTCAAGAGGAGAAAAAAACCTACCCAACTAATAGAATAGCGATATCTCCCAAATCGATGAATATCTTGTGAAATTGAAATTGGCAAGAAAGTCATTTCACTATTCGAAGATACACTCGAAACTTCAACCCCCCTTCAAACAGTATCCAAAATACAATAGAATACGTATGAGGGAATCGCGTGGTGTCACAAGGACGGGGGACATACTGAAAAAATCAATTAGGCATTGCCCTAGAGGTTTTAAAGTTCTACCTTAAACCATAATAGTGAATATGCGCAAAAAAACCCTTCCCGAAATTCACGCCTATCAAATCGCTGACATAAGCTATATTCCATATCTTATCTTGGTTTTGGTCCAGTAAAGCTTCGATGCTATTTGAGTAAACATGATAAATTATATAACTTATACTAAAGTGTAAATGACCTATGAATTATATTTTTATTTTAGCAGACTGTCTGTTGAGGTGTTAAACGGAAATATCAAATAATGTCAAATAATATAAAATGCATGTTCAATGATATCAAAAACATAGCGAATATAACTCAATATGGCATGTCCTACTTCTAGGCTGAAGCTTATTTACTGATGTTCAATTATTTTTTAGGTTACCACTGACGAGATCGAGTCGAAAGTAACGCAGAAACACTTGTTAGAAGCTTTGAGGAAAACTAAACCTTCACTACCATATCATGAAAGATTGAAGTACGAAAGAATGTAAGTGAATGAAATTAAATTCGGAACTACCGCTAAATTTATTTTTTACTTTCAGATATACAAAATTCCAAACTGGATCGACTGTGGAAGATTTCAAAGCCGGCAGAGCAACTTTGGCGTAGATTTCTTTGGGGATATTTTTATATTTTATGTTATTGTTGGAATTCTGTTTTCAATTAAATTGTTGAAATGTGGTTGTTTTTCATTGGAATGATTCTAAAAAGATAGAGGAGGGATTCATGACAACACAGCCTGTCATGTTAGGTTCATGTCACATAATTGCCATTCTCATTTCAACAAATTATTAAACTGCGACGCCTATATATAATAAAAAATCAGACCTCATGAAAGAACTACATATCACTCAGTAAATAATTCAATACAATGAAAATGATCCCTTTCTAATGTTAGTCAGTATCATCCAATTTATGTAGGCACAACCTAATTTTGTACACTATTCTTAAGATTGAAACTAGAAAAGATGTATTATTTAGCCTCACACTCAAATCACTAGAATTGTCGCATAAAAAATGGTATAACGCAATATAATCGGAAATATGCATAAAAAAAGACCAAAGTTAATGCAATCAGAAGTATCATGGTGTCAGTGTCATAACTAACGATCTCACTATGAGATATATATTTATATTTCCACATCAAGTTCCCCTTACTTTGGATATGTATGCTAACTACGCGACCTTCGAAAGCATTGTTGATTTTATTAAGAAATCGCCATTTCATTAGTGGAATGTTTCTTCAATGTTACCAGAGAGCTCTTACTGATTGCTACTAATAGAAGGAGATTCCTGGGAAATAATGGAACAAAATGTTGAACATAATATGAAACAAATCATGGAATGGTCAGATAGCAATTTGGGCACTAACGTTGAACTTGGATAAAACCGTATATATCTACCATTTTCGAACAATGAAACAGGAAGATGTATTCACTTGCACTTCCGAAAACAATGACAATTAACAAAAACAGGGTAATGAAATAACGGACTGATTATTCTTCCTTTAATTACACCCTCACAAAATAACATCAAATTCTGACAATACAATGAATCAATTTAAACGCATTCGTGAACTACACTAACTTTCTGACCAACAACTCCAAATTACGCCGTTATATTAACATTAGACATGTGATAGAAGCCACTCGAACATTCACGGCAGACGTTTCATGATTATTCGAGGTGTTTCACTTCTAGATCGTTCGAGGCAGCACTGGGCTGGTGGCCGCGAGCGTAGAGGCGCTGGCTGATGACCAGTTATTTCTGTAGTTTCGTTGAGCGGGAGGAGATAGGTGACCAATTGAACATTCTTGGTACTTAGATATCAATCCTTCGGACTGTCCACGGTTACCAGCCGAGTAGTGCTTCGGATGACACTTAAAAAGCTAAGGTCCCCGTCTTCTTAACTGATTCGTTTTAACATGGTGTGCTCACTAGACGTTAAAACCTGATCTATTCCGTGCAGATGTACTTAGACTGTGAGTGGCAGACCATAGACGGTCCCCATGCTGACGTTACCCCGCGTTACTCAGACTGTAATTAATGCGTCTGTACTCTACAATGCAAATGTGATTGCAAGTCGATATTAGTGTATTTCTCTGGTACGGCAACTGAATGAAAGTAGATTACAAAGTGGACTATTGCGATAAGATTGTATTGGTAAATTATGGGATACAATGCCATTCAAATTAGGTACAGTATATTTGAGAATTGTATTTAGATAAAAAGTATATTTTTAGGGTAGGTATAATTGCTCTCATTCAAATTATCCTGTCACTAAAGTTGTATACATGCCTAGTTTTAAAAATGATATATAATGAATGCATAAATAATCAAATATTTATTAAATGTCTGTGGTGCTATTAACAACGAAACCGTGCAAGAAAAAAATAATTTGTATTTCCGTAATTGTGGTTATAATATGATAAATGGTATAAGTTCTCTTAATGCTTCCAAGTTTGTTCTGCAGCATTGTGCACTTTTCTAACATGTGATTTTGAATTATCTAAAAGTTTGTTTTCCTTTAAAGGTGCAATTGCATTAATTTTCTCTTCATGATATTTTTTACGTGCTTTCTTAAATCGCTATAACTCTTTATATACTATACTATACTATACTCACTATACTTCTGAGTAACGTTCACGGTCATTGTTTATTAAATGCTCAGGGAAAATATCATACACTCCACACATAAATGATCGATGATTGTATTTGCATTGCCAAATGCAAACAGGAAATTGGCGCGAGCCTATACACAGTGTAAATAACACGAAGTGTTACGAATGTTCTGACGTCAGCACGTGGACTTCGTACCTCTGCACGGAATAAGAGATCAGATTTAACGTCCAGTCTGTGCCTCAGCTTATTTGTATTAGTTTTATGCTTATATCTCATTCTATCTCAGTGATGCGGCAGTTCTGAATCATCTGTGTTAGCTACAAATTGACATGTATTCTAAGTTTTATCTGAGAGGTCCGCAAGTAGCTCGCAACCTTGACTGAATTATCATTTAAATACTCAAACATTTCCAGGAATTTAACTGAAAAATCCATATATACAAAACCATCACATTGAGTATGATAATACATTCGACACTTCACGATCAGCAGAAAATTATGCGGATGTAACAATGCTGGCGCTCATTCTCCACGTTGACACACATTTTATGGCCTCACTGTATTCCGGAAATCTGATATTTGGAAATCTACCGGGGGCACTAAATTTGTTTACGTTCACTTAGAGGAACATAATTTTTCCATGACTATATTATCATGAAACAGAAAACTATTAGACTTTATTAATTACTTCAAAAATACATTACTACAAACCTCAATCACCCCTCTTCAATTTATGTAGTCTGAGTAATAATAATATCACCGAAATAACTGAATATTTTATTCTATCGATCCGTTACTCGGATAGTTGAACGACTTATTGGTGCACATGGCGGGATTACACGCATCATTGCACCGGCAGTCATATAAATTGGTAAGTAGCACCTAAACTTGTCAGTATTCACCTGAAGACGATTGCAGATACAAGCATTCGAAACGTCGTGAAAACCTTTTGAATCCATTAAGTCGAAGTTACGTTCCTGAGTCCGGCCCTGTCCCCTTGCAGACTTTACAGCAGCTAGACAACTCAAATATCTTATGCTATTTTTGTCACTTGTAACCTGCATTTTAAATTTTCATTAAAGCATTGAGTAAAGCGAATCTTAGAGACACTCATAACTGGAACCCCCCTCAAGGGCCTCCAGGGACAACTGGCATATCTCAAAAAAGATGATAGACGTGGAAAAAACGAAATGGGCAACCAACTCGTTCCACCCGTATGAATCACGGGGACCGGACGGCATTTATCCTATTATGCTGCAGGAATGAATTGACCTACTGCACACAAAATATGCATGCTATTAATGGTCAGTCTTGCACTGGGATACATACCAAAAGCATGGAGAGACATTACATGGAGCATGCTTAAGACGCAAGGAAAACTGTTGGATAGGCATATTAGGGATACAGTGTTGCAAACCAACCTCTACACAAGGACCTATAGGCATACACAACAGGCAAATCTACAGAAACAGCATTACACCAACTCGTAGAAAGGTGGAAATTGCTCTGGAAAATAAAGAGGTCTTGCTGGGTGCATTCCTAGACATCGAAGGAGCATTCAACAATGATAACTACTGCAGATGGATATAGACCTACTTCAGATGGATAGACTGCATGCTAAGAGAAAGAATAATCTACCTCTTCTAGTGGGAGAAACACTTGCAACTAGGGTCACCAGGGGCTGTCCGCAGGGGGCTGTACTGTCCCCACTGCTCTGAAACCTGGTGGTGGAAGACCTGCTAATCACACTAGAAAGGAATGGGTAAAAACACCACAACCATAGTAGCTTTTACCCGAAGAAGGAAGCTAGAGGGCCTGGGACCTCTAACCCTCCAAGGGACATGCAGCTGTCGGTGGAAGTTAAATATGTTGGAGTAATCCTAGACTCGAAATTAACATGGAACCAACGAACTTCGAGGAGATCATACAAGACCGAAGGGAATGGACAGACGACACCATCAAGAGCAAACCTGGATCTGGTACACAGACGGATCCAAGACCAAGGAAGTAACTAGTGGTGGTATATACAGTGAGGGAAAGAACTCCCCAATGGGCACCTTACTGGAAATAATGGGAAATAAGAGGAAATGTACGCAATCTTGCAATGCCTGAGAGAAAATATGCACAGACACCCAGGCGTCACTGAAGGCTCTCACGAATCCAAAAGGGACATCACGACTGGTATGAGAATGCCGAGAAGAACTCAGTGCCCTCGCAGAATACAACAAAATAACTTTGATGTGGGTTCCAGGACACTGTGGTATCGAGGGCAATGAAAAAGCTGATGAACTAGCTAGGACTGGCTCATCAACTCCATATATTGGCCCCGAGCCTGCACTCGGAGAGACGGAATCGGCCATCCAAGGCTGATACTGAGTCAAACGAAAACAAAGAGAGCGCTGGAAGGATGCCACTCTCATGCACCACGGGAAAACATATATTATAGAACCGCCGAAACGAAGAACTGAAGAACTACTCAAGATGAGTAGGAACCAAGTCAGAGCAATAGAAGAATAGAATAGAATAGAATTTATTTTAATACCAGAGACAAATTACAATTTGTATAGTACAAGTCATAACTAATGCAATATGTGCTTTCAACTATTACAATAATACAAAGCAAAAAATGGAATTTGCAATTATTATTATTATTATTTTTGATTGTGCACTGGGGCAGCTTCTATCGAACAGGGTGGCGCATTTGCTTTTTTAAAACTGTAGGAAAACCCAGCAAAACCTACAGCACCATCATGAAATAAAATACAGATTCCATTTTTACTAACATTGAGATATACACTATATATATGGTGGAACTAATGTTATAACCAAATCTAACACTAAGGCTGGGCAAAAATTCTTTGGTTTAGGTCCTCAATTGTATATGATTCAGAGTAGATTAAGTATCTGATGATTGATCTTCTAAAATTGGAGAGGTTTTTCATCTCTTTAATTTTGCTAGGAAGCATATTATAAAATTCTACACACTTATAAAAACTGCATTTTTCAAGAAGACTGGTCTTGTGAATAGGGAAGGTAAGATTATCTTTGTGCCTTGTATCATAAAAATGGGTAGACAGTACACCATTGAAGAAATGCTTATTTTTGAAAACGAAGTTTACACATTCGGAAAAAAATATACCAGGAATCAATAGACTGTTCTGAGAGTTTCAGGATCTACAACCTTCTTCAGTTCTTTGAGAGCGTAACAGATTCTACTAAGTCTACCACACAATTGTTTCACATGTTCTGACCAGCACATATTTTCATCAATGGTAATACCAAGAAAGTTTGTTTTGTTGGCATACGATATTTGAGTCTCATAAAGATTAATGGAATCAGGAAACGCTGAAGTATTTCTGCCATGTCGAAAAAGAATACAGTTCGTTTTAGATGTATTTAGAACTAGAGCATTGTTTTGAAACCAATTTGCAATATTATCTGTGGCACTATTAGTTTTTTCACACAATTGGTTATAGTCTTTTTCTACAATAAGCAAGTTGGTGTCATCGGCATATGAAGTTAAAGTTATAGTTGGGTCTCTCATAATATTTGAAATATCATTTACATACAGTATAAACAAAATCGGACCAAGTACGCTACCCTGTGGTACCCCCATAGCAATTGTTTTCTCATCTGAGAAATATGACTTTGTATTATGCCTTACGCAAACTGTTTGCTGTCTGTTTGAAAGATAGGATGTAAACCAGTCATGTGCAACTCCGCGAATACCCATTTTATATAACTTACTCAGAAGAATTTCATGGTTCACAGGTCTAGAAAACACCATGAGCAATATAGCCATTGTCCAAATAATGAAGGATCCTCTCAATAAAAGTGAAAATGGCAGTTGTGGTAGATTTTCCCTTCTGGAATCCATGCTGTTTATTTGTAATCACTCTATTTGCACTCAAGAATGGTATGAATCTTCTGCACATGATAATTTCAAACAATTTAGAGAAAGATGAAAGTAAGCTAATTGGTCGATGATTTTCGACCGAAAGTGGATCGCCCTTATTTTTAAACAATGGTCTAACAATTGCAACCTTCAACTTTGTGGGAAAGATGCCTTGTCTAAAAGATTCATTCAGGATATAAGTTATAGGTTCCAAAATATATCTACTCATATTCTTCAATAGAACATTACTTATTTCATCATCTCCTGATGAGTACTTGTTTTTTAAACTATTTATCACTTCTAAAACTTCATCTTGGGTTATCTCTGATAGGTAAATTGTGTTGTAACATTCTTGCACAAGGTTAATGTCGAAATTATTTGCAGGATTATCACTAATGAGACGAGAGGCAGCGGTTAGAAAATAATCATTGAATATATTACTAGCAGCACCTGGTTCTGTTACCAACTCATCGTTAGTTTTTATTCCATTGAAAGAGTTATTCTTAATTTTTGACATACCTAGTTCAGAGTTCACAATTGACCATACTGTTTTAGACAAGTTATCGGATTGAACCAATTTATTCACCATAGACATTTTTCTTTTATGACAAAAGCAAGTCTGCAGTAATATTTTTTGAATTCATTCAGTTCATGGTTTGTTATTTGTTTGAGGAGGTACATTTCTGAGAGTAAGTTGAGTGTATTTTTTGCATTTGTAACATTTTCTGATATCCACTTTGTATTTTCATTGATTGTATGTGAACTTTCCTCAGAGGAAAAGCTTCATTTAAAAACTTATGATTGAGAAATGAATTTTGTACATATATCCCTTTTTTGTTATATACACTCAACCAGGTCTCATTTGATAATAGCTGAAACAACTTGTCATAGTTTTTTGTGCTGAACGAACGTTTCCACTCATGAATGTATTCTGAAATTATTTCATTTTTTTTACACAAATGTATTGTCCATAATGATCAGATATATTAGTATTTATGACCTTTACAGAGTAAGTTATTGTACTGGAGACATATATATTATCCAAGCAAGTTGCGCTAAGCATAGTAACTCTAGTTGGTTCATCTATCGTGAATATCATATTATAGGAATTCAGCAAATTGGTTACTAGGTGTATGTGCCTTTCATTTTTTGAAATGTTTAATATGTCTATGTTGAAATCTCCAGCAACCAGAACACATTTACCACCTTCGGTGGCTCGTTCTAAAAGAAGATCTATTTTTTCAAGACAATATTTGATACTGGTTGCTGGGGGTTTGTACACTACACAAATGATATAATGAGTATTATCAATTCTTATTTCAGCACCACAACATTCAAAAACATATTCTTCACTTAAATTATTTATGTCATCCCTTATTAAAGGATTCAATAGTGTTAAGGCATATAAGGCTACTCCACCATGTGCCCCTTGATTTTTGCGACAAAAAGATGAGATTAATTTATAATTTTCTAGATGGAATGCTTCCAAACTGTCTGCTGTTTGCCAATGTTCAGTGAGGGCAATGACATTTACCTTGAGGTCTTGTACTATTACACTAACATTATTTATACAATTTGAAATACTTCTAACATTTTGATGAAATAGACTTATACATATATTTTCTTTTATATTTTTATCTGGAGATGAACATGTTAATTGCTATACCTTCTTTGTTTTCTTTGCTTCTAGCTCAAGAAGCCTCTTATACCGGCCTTCTCATCGGTCTCAGCCCAATGGGAGGACATCTGCCCAAAATGGTGCAGAAGAACGGAGACAACCGTAGACAATGTGGCAAAGGGACAGAAACGGCCAAACATATATTGTCTAGTGAGGACCGCAAAAGATAAGCAATATTCGGATAGCCAAAGCTAACCCCCGAAGAATACAGTGGCCAACCAGTGAAGAACCTCTACAGACTAGTACAGGGGACTAGAGTTACGGAGTGGGTGCTGTAAAACAAAAACCGGAAGGCACAAAAAGCCCAAGAGGCTGGGGTGCAGCTGGCGACGAGACCAGCATCCGAGGGGGAAAAAAAAGCAAATCTTTAATTGTGTGAAAGGTGAACGTTGAGAAATAGTTATTCAATACAAAATTCATCTCAAAAGCTACAAGGTGCCTTACGAACCACAGCCCTGTTAAGGCACAAGATTTTGAACCAATTACTAGATACGGCAGATGACATAAATAATGTACACTGAATAATGCGAAACTGACTCGGACTTTCACGGTACCCTCATGCCAAAATGGCAATCTAATGACTGTTTCCTTACAAGTGCCGTAAATGTCCCAGCATGTCTTTTTATATTTAAGAGTTCTGTGGTGTGGACAACTACCGAACATGTTACCCAACTACTCTCATTGGAAAAAGGTGCATACCTGGTATACACATTTTCGCTACTCTATATCTATCAATCCGAAACTTGAATGAACTTTTGATCATCTTCACTCCATCATCCAATTGTACACATGAACTTGTTACATTTTATTTCAACATCGAGATTCATTACTAGACCCATTCCCTATCAATTATTAGTGTTCATGAAAGTCATTGATTTGCTTCCGAATTTGTATTCAAACCCATGTCTGATCGAACAAAATGAATTCTATCCCAACTCAAAGACATGCATACCCACACAAATACCCTTGATATAGTCGCTCAAAGTCACACTATTACGTTACGTGGTGGAGGGAGGCTCAGAAACTTCTTATATCTCCTATTTCTCACTCATAGCTAAACTATAAATATTAGAAAGGAAAAAATCAAATGAGGAAAATTAAAATAATGCAAAAATATTTCGTCCAAACTGAAAGCAACATCTTTTTAATATATTGATTACGTTTTCCCAGTAAATTAGACCAATTTGGCGATATTTTCGTGAATTTGTGCGTATGACAAACCGACATCACAAATGTATAGATATTTTTCTGGAAACCAGGTTTTGCTGCATTGGGCCATTGCATCAATTTTCAGGGAGAAATAATAAATATACTTTTCGATTGATATACAAAGACATATAAGTGGACAACCAATTTAAGCAGTTGTTTCGTTTATATATGAATATATATATATATATATATATATATATATATATATATATATATATATATATATATATATATATATATATATATTATATATATTGTTATGATGCCTTGATTGCGGTCGTTTTTTATTTTATATTTATTATTTATTTATTTACTTCCCACAACCAGACATCATAACAAAAATATATATTTTTTGTTTTACTATGTTTTTACTATTTTCAAAATCTTTAGACTAGTTGCCCTTTTGAATTTAATTTAATATATATTGACAAATGAATACCCATATAAATATTTAATATCTCCGGCTATGCATTTTACCTTCTTTCCATTTACTCTTTTATCTTATTTCCTTCACCTCAGCTAACTCAATCGGTACGCCTATGGAATCTCAGAAGTCGGTTCTACTCTGGTCGCTCTTGAAGTAAATTTCAGAAAATGGCAATTCATTGTTGCTCAAACATTGAAAATAATGCAGAAATTCATCAAAATAATAATTTTCTTTATTCAGGAACAACTTACTACTACCTATTCTGCGATAAATAATCTAATTAGTGCTTCATAGCAAATATATACAGAAAATTTGCAATTTCGTCATTCTAAAAGTAAAATTCAACCTAGTTTTATAGGTTTTGTGGTCAATATATTAATTCATGAAAAGTTCTATCAAAAATGGTTCTTTGAAAGTTTTATTTTAATTGCACTGCAGTAACTTTTTATGGTTTCAAAAAATACCTGTGACTTCTTGTAACGAGAATGTTCAGTATTTCGGATTTCTTCCGTTCTTGGGACTGTGACTTCGCCTCGTACTGGTAAATCTCCAATAAAAAAAAGGTAAGATTAACTTTGCATCTGGGATCTTTTATCTGTTATTGTTCTTTATAGTATTTCCCATATTGTCTTGCCAAATAACTGTTTTTCCAATACATATTGATTGATTTTTTTAAATTTCCATTTTCTTCATTCGGTTCTTCCAAAATCATTTTTCTGTTCTCTCGCGCTTAGCTTGTTGATTCTTTCCCTTGATACCAACAACATTTGTTTCCTTTTCGAATTTTCGATTTTCACGTTTTTATTTTCGAAACATTTCTAACTACCTTACATACTATATACAAGACATGTAAAAATCATTCTTTTGACGTTTCTGCTTTTCATATTTTTTTAATTCCCAATTTTGCATCAAGATCTTTCCTGGCATCCCATTGGCTATTGTGTTCAGATCCAATTTCATATACAGAATGTTCGAACTTTTAACATTTTGTTATCTGCTTGTGCTCAAAATTATATTAGTAAAATTTGGTTCCTATAATTTTTAGAATCATACCAATTGCTTGTAATGTTGAAAACATGTTTATTTCAAACATAGGTATCGATTAATATTATATAAGGTTTCAGAAAAACGGTAGAATCTTCAGAAAAGCTGTAGAATAACATGGCACAGATTACCAAATACGAACATTTTTTTTATTTATGGGTTTTTTTATTTATAATTCTCATTTCAACTCTTTAAATATTTAATGTACTTCTAAACATAACAATACATTATATATATATATATATATATATATATATATATATATTGTTATGTTTAGAAGTATATTAAATATTTAAAGCGTTGAAATGAGAATTATAATATATATATATATAATTTGTTGAAATGCGCCGCTCAAACTCAAGTATCCTCATTCAGTAGGTTTAGGATGTCTTCATTAACTGCACGACAATTTGCTGCATGTTTGTTCTCTCATTTCACTGCACTATTAGTGATAATCATATCACAGTATACCAGCGACGTAAACAATGGTATGAATGGTATAATTATATGAAATTAGTTCACAAACCATACAATACATACCAAATTCGCTTTCGCAGTCTGTCCTATAAAACATAACTGCGTTCGCGTAGGGACTCTTATTGATATTACGGCAGCTTATCGTTGAAGTACATCATTTTATTTTTGAGCGATAATTTACGCTGAACAAAAATGAAAAAGTGTTTTTTTCGCATACATTTATGTATTGAAAATCGTAGAATTTGCTATAACCCGAGCCCATCTCAGTAGAATTAATAGTTTCGACGAATAATCTTGATACATCTGAAAAACCTTGAGAATGAATCAAAGAATACTACTACTGTTTTCAATTCCGAAATTAACTCAGTGTGTATTCACTTTCCATCGAGCACTAGAAATTACCTACAATTGTCTTTTCATTCGCTTTCATCGTCTGAATAGGAATTCTCTGTTTAGTTGTATAAATATTCATTGAGTCTAGTTATCCCTCATTCATCCACTCACTTTTTATCAGTTTTTTAAAACTCAACTCTTAAAAGGTTGTCTGAATGGATATGCGCGAATTGCAGAGCTTAAATTAGGGAGTATTGAATAAGTAAAAGCGGTTTCAAGACGAACAAATTGCCGTTTATATTTTTCCATTGCGCCATTTCAGAGTCATTGTAGGGGTGCAGCGCTACCCAAAATGTTATTTCGACACTTAATAACCATTTATTCAAAAGGATATTTTTAAGGATATCATTTTATGGTCCTTTAGATTGAAGTTGGACTGGTGGCTATCGCTACTGAGAAGAATTTCACCAATACACCGTCTAAAATTCTATGATATTCAACCCACTGATATATTATTCTGATCTAACGTCATAAAATGAGACTTCTGTTGCCTTTTTCAATTCAACTGGAATTTAAATAGGGTTCGTTCAAACAGAAACACTTATAATCATAATATAACAGGAAAAACTCTTGAAATTATAATTATATATATATATATATATATATATGTATATATACATATCGCTAACACTATTCATTTAAAAAAAAACGTCGGCACATAAATTGTAGGAAATTTTCTCTTGTTTGATTTATTACATAACTATTTTTACCGTAAAATGAGTCGGAAATGAGATATTGTCCAAAACCTATTTTTGAGCGCCATTTTTTCAATATGGCGACGCGGGAGGCAAAGATACGGTGACAAAGTGACAATTCGGAAAGAGCCCGTCGATATCTATGAAAATACCAATTTTCAAAACTCCCGGAAAACTTTAGAGGTAACCCCCGTGTTGAGCACCAAATGACTGAAGTATCCGATTGAAGGTGTTAAAAGGTCATACATTGAATATTTACTTTTTCGTTGGCCCTGCATGTTCAGATTCAGTTGCAGAGGACGACAAACATAAAAATATAGTAAAGCTAACCTAATTACAAAATCTGCCTTATAACTGGCCATGCCAACACTAGAATTTTTCATTTAAATTATCTTTCATAAATAAACACCCACATCGAGTCTACAAATGTTTTATCGAATTGAATTGTATAGTGAAAACTGTATTAAATTCTTGTTCATTCTCATTTATCGATCTTTCATCATTTCGTTATTTGACTTCCTTTGCAGAGAAATGAATATAGTTGAGAAAATTTTGAAGTCCAGTTTATTGAAATTGAAACTAGACCTCATTCATTCTATATTTTTGAGAAATTTTCAAAATTGAAAAAAAAACAAATGATTTTACAAATAACCAATTCCTGTTAGGACATTTTACTTTATTCCTTCGTAGTAAAGCCAAAAGTATCCTGCTTGCGAAAAATGGCAAATCACATTCTTAGCCATCGATACAAGCTTGTTGACTAAAACAATACCTCATTTTTGGATCTGTCAATGATATTTCATAGGTCTTTCCCCAACTCTGTGGATGATCAGCAAGCATTGAAATAGTAAACATTTTTGAAACCGCTGTGTTATATTTCAGAAGGCGGTTGTAAAAATCTGTTCAAGAAGAGAACACAAAACTCTTGGGAAAATACTTTTAATTTTCTTTTAATCCACTTTTCATCCTAATTGAGTTTGCTATGAAAAACTTCACGAGAAACGCTTATTCTTATTCGTATTCATTTGGAACCATTTATGAAATATTCACCATTAGCCTTATTGTTGGTATAGAAATATTGTGAGGAAATTTCACAGAACTGTTAGGAACGAAATTTTATATCTTTTATATCGTTGGTGTCGTCTGTCTTATATAAAGAACATTTTGCTCTTCGATATTCTCTTAGATCTGCATTGGCAACCGTTGAATTTGATAAGACAACAAATAATTGTTGAGAACAGATTCATAATGAAATTTTACATTTATAAACGAAAAAAATTTCATCTTGTTGTAATACTAGTAGAATCTGACATGAAAAAAAAGTTGAAACATACCTAACAATAATGAATGGGACTTTCAATGAATTTTTCCACAGATGTCCTTTGTTACAGGTCTGGCCCCTCGATTTCGCCATAGCCGTACTTAACATTTTCTAAAAGTTTAAGTGATATTATCTCCGTTATTTAGGATCTTTTATATGTTTTTTGTGAAATAATATTTTGATGAATTATATATCCTGTTGAAGAAATGCATAAATTTTTCGGAAGGCTTGGTATCAAATAGATTTTCCTAACTCTTTCTCGTCCATTTATACCATGGCTCAAAAGAGACATAATAGTGGGGTAATTTCATAGAAAATGAAAGTTTTATTTATTAAGACGGCTTTCTACTACTACCTATACAATAGGATCGAATATCGATCAGAAAACATGCTAATGCTTCGACGAATATTGGACTACATTCGATGATTATCGTGCAAAGTCCTACAAGGTTCCTTTGCACGATTATTCGGGCTGACCACCTGGAGTCCGTTCAGGGGGTCAAGCAGACAATGAGGCGATCAAATTCAATCTATTTCTCAGTTTTCGTTGAGATGCCGTCAACCAAATGGAAAGCACCACTAGGCAACGTCATCTCGACTATTGCAACAAACATTACCAATATAATGTCATCGAAAATATCAAGATAGAAATCGGTAATACATGACAGAAATTTGTGCTAATTTCATAAAAATGGAAAAATAGTATATTAAAGTATAAGTGGATAAAAAGAGCTTTAAAACACGCGCGATTTTTCGAGCACGACGGCGCAGCCGGAGTGCTCGAAATAGAGCAAGTGTTTTTAAGACCAGTTATCCACGAATACTTTACGTTATTTTTTTTTACTGGTGCACTTTGAAATCATATATACTGGTATTATTACTACAAAAAATAGAAATAAGAACTAATAATGCAAGAAGGTTGAATTCGTGATGTGACATCAGTATACCTTTCGTTGTCATGGAAATGAGAAAAACATTCATTTGCAATTTGTTACCAAAGATCAATATTTGTTGTCACCAGAGCTCAAAAATGAATTATTCTAATATCGATTTTTTGAATAGTGAGGCAGAATCGCGGTTAATACCGCGAAAATCCAGTGATATATATAAAATAGAATATGAAAAGTTCATCAAATGGACGGAGGAGCACATATAAATGAACGAATTGTGAGTAATATTTTATATGACATTACAAGGTACTCCTGTCAGATCAATAATCAAAAATTTGTCATTTAGACTTCACGTTTCTCGATTTGTTGATGTTGACATGGTTACCTTTAAAAAACGCGCGTTTTTTAAAGTTCGATTTAAACACGCTGAGGCGTGCTTTAAATGGGTAAAAAGGGGCACAAATAAAAAAAACATCTTATTTCCAAGACGGCTCACAAAATAGGTACATGTTGGCTTAGGTCGAATATCCATCAGAAAATAACCTCTTTTTCTTTACTAGCATTCGACTAACATTAAATAATATACACCTATTATACAGTGCTTCTCAAAAGTCCCCTCCCCCCCTCTTATTTTTGGAACGATTATACATAAACAAGTGAAATTTGGAAACTGAATATTAAAGGTTGTAAACTTCCCTACTAGTGATGATACATGACGGAATCGTCAAAGATGACGTCACAAGGCCATTGTGACCAATAATTTTAAATGGAACCCTACGGCAAGCGACACCTCTTTTAAAAGGTATCGAAAAAACCTATTCAATGATACTAATTTTGTTTGTGTTTATGGCAGTTTTGGCAACTCGCTTTTGAAAAACTCAAAGCTGTAATGAATTAAGTCTAAAAAATACTGAAATTCCAAATTCAAGCTCCGCCTCTGGATAGTTGTCAAATAAGCTGACGTTTTTGTTAGTCTCCCTAATTCGACGTTTTTGTAATTGTCCAAGTTTTTGTACATTTAATAATTTGTGTATTGTTGATCGAATGTTTAACTGTTTTAGCAGCTTTTGGTACTTTTAATATTTTTGTACATTTTAATAATTTGTTAAACTGTTGTGAGCCGAACGTTTAAGTGCTTCAAGAAGCGAAATGGTACGTGCTTTAGGTGATAAAGTAGCAGCGATCCTAATTCTTGGTGAAACTGGACAAAATATTCATGCAGCAGAACGCATTTTTAATGAGAGGTTTCCCGATCGCCCCGTTTCGAGGACTCATGTAAGGGAGCTTCTTCGTAAGTTTGAAACAACGGGTAGTATTAATGATGCGAAACGATCTGGCAGACCACAAATTTCTGATGAGAAAAAAATTGATATACTGGCAGAAGTAATAGTTAATCCTACTTCTTCAACAACTCACGTTGCATCTACCTGTGAAGTCAGTCGAAGTACAGTACACAGGGTGTTGAAAAAAAAAACTAATTTCATCCATACAAATTAAAAATGGTTCATCAACTCTCAGACGACGACCCAGACCGAAGACTAGAATTTTGTGAAAATATGGAAACAAAACAATTTGTTTTAGTGACGACAGTACTTTCTATCTAAATGGAAACGTAAATACACAGAATGTGAGGTATTGGAGTGACGCAAATCCTCACCTGTTTCGTGAAACACATACCCAATTTCCCCAGAAGGTAAATGTTTGGGCAGGTATCCTGGGAAACCACATCGTTGGGCCTCTTTTTTTAAATACTAATTTAACTTATGAAATGAAATGCATAAAGCACACACAAAGTCGTCTTCACAAAACGTTCAATATGAATTGAAACAATTGGTAGACCGACAGGCGAAAAACAACTACTTTCTTAGCAAATACCACGCAGAACGTTGAATGATATCCACCTGACAATCCATGCAAACTTCCATATAAATGGATATTGTTCGCAAATGTTTCTGATAAGCTCGATTATGTTTAAATTCATGTCATGTCCGCCTAACAATCCGCATACCGGTTTCTTTTTTTAAATACTAATTTAACTGGTGAGGTTTATCTGGAGTTGTTGCGAAACGCAATAGAACCGTTAATCCTTGAAATTTTGGAAGATAATCCAGATGAATTAGGCAATTTGGAAATAACATTCCAATAGGATGGTGCTTCTCCACACTATTACGGTGCAGTAAGACGGTATTTGGATGAGAAGTATCGTGGTAGATGGATTGGACGACGAGGTTCAACGGAATGGCCAGCTCGATCACCGAACCTCACAGCTTTGGATTTTTTTTTGTGGGGGAACCTTAAATCGAAGGTTTACGCCACTGAACCTGACAATATTGACGTTTTAAAACGACGTATTGTTGCAGAATGTGAGGCTGTTTCCGCAGACATATTTGCAAAAGTACGAGAAGAGTTTAAAAATAGGATATTTCACTGTCAGGAAGTAAATGGAGGTCACTTCAAGCAATTTCTTTGAGTAGATACTGATTCTTAAATCTGTAATTAATATCAGACTGAATGGAATTTGAATTTCAATGTTTACTAATGAGATATTAAAACTGCCATACACAAACAAAATTAGTATCATTGAATAGGTTTTTTCGATACCTTTTAAAAGAGGTGTCGCTTGCCGTAGAGTTCCATTCAAAATTATTGTTCACAATGGCCTTGTGACGTCATCTCTGACGATTTCGTCATCTATCATCACTAGTAGGGAAGTTTACAACCTTTTATATTCAGTTTCCAAATTTCACTTGTTTATGTATAATCGTTCCAAAAATAAGAGGGGGGGAGGGGACTTTTGAGAAGCACTGTATAGGTAGTAGTAGTGAGCAGTCTTGAGAAATGATATATTTGTCATTTTCCATAAGTTTACAGCAGTTGATGAATCACCAACAAAATCTAATTTTTTTTCAGGTTTTCAATCTGAATATTCCATTTGAAAGAAGATTTATATATATATATATATATATATATATATATATATATATATATATATATCCTAGGTCAAATATCATTATTGTAAAGACTTATTGGATGATAATCTGGCTTGAAGGTGCCATAAAAATAATATTCGTGTATTGTTGAAATTGAAAATGAAAATATTTTCGTATATTGAGAGCTCTTTTTTTCACAATGAAGAACATTTACGTTTGCCAACTCATCTTTATACTATTAACACACAAAAACTACTACTGTGTTTGAAGCTTATGATTAGACTTAAAAACTAGTATGGGGTGATTCCAGCGAAATAGTTAAATTTGCTGTAACTAGCGAATATATTGAAACCTAAATAATCAATTGCAGATTTAAAAATTGTAATAATATCAGAAACACCCTATCTCTTTGTTGCTGCTAACAATTGAAAAAAAAGTATTTTTCCCCTTTTTATCATCGCCATGGACTGTAACCCACACAAGTTCACTGCATTCACATGAATTTTACAAGAATAAATAATACATTTCAAGTTTAAATTATTTTAACCTTTGATAGATAACATGTTAGGCAATTTCTGGATATACAAAATATTTTTAATTTAAATCAGAATTTAGCAAATATGTGCCACTTATACTCTGTTACCAAAAAATGTCATCATCATGGACCATCTTGGTTTTAACCATAAATCAATTAGAGTATACAGAAGTATACTCATATTAGATATAGATTTGCCATACACCTCAGTTCTCCATCAGCATTGGAGGTGGTTGTGTGCTTTGCATTGTTTAGACTTTTCCGAGTGAAACGAGTGTCTAATGAGGTACGTATTTTTTTAATACATCAACTCCATGTACCTCTCTGGCAAGTAGTGTTTTGGTATAAATGGCAAGTAAACGTAAAATTAAGATGATATTAGGTTCAAGAAGGCCCTCCATACATCAGACAATTTTTAAAGAATTGTATTTACTTGAAAAATGCTGAAAGTACCATGTTTTATCATCTCCATGGACATCATCACCATGGACCATGGACTGTCCATGGTGTTGAAATAAAGAGTTTTTTTTGTATTTTCATATTTTGGTTTTGCTTAGTGATCTATGTTAAGCTTTTAGGCAGAATGTCAAATATCAATTTCGTATCATTTGGTATTTGTCTTCTTGTTTTGAAAATATTTATGATTTTTTATAATTAAGTTATTTTTTATGAGAGAATAAAGCTTTATTATTATTTTTCTAATCAGACTTCTTGTTTTTAGCACCAATGTTTCACAAAATTTAGACCAATTATAGCTCCATGGACAATTGATCATCTCCATCGACACGAATTTTTAATTTTTTCTAATAAAAACCTTGAAACCTATTAACGATCTCAATTTTAGGTGAGACTCAAACAAGGCTTCTCCCTAGAGAATGATGATGTAATGATTTAATCAATTTTCTTATTTTATTTTTCAAATTTTATAAACGTAATTTTTTACAATTTCTCTGGAATAACCTCATTTTATCTCGCCACTATGACGGGAGGGAGCCAGAGATATAACAATAAAAACAAACCAACCAATATAAGATGAGCTCCCATTTCAAGGGCTAATGGGATAAAGAGAAACGGGATAACGAGATAACGGGATAACCGGAAAAGGGATAATGGGAAACCAAATAACGGGATAAGGGGATAACTGGATGATGGGATAACGGGAAAAGAGGAAGTGGAATAACGGGAAATGGGATAAAAGCTAGTGGAAAAATAAATGTATTGAAGAATTCCCCATTGATTTTTGACTGAATGATTTATATTTGTTCATTAACGAAGAACCACCGTTTAGTTTTCAAGATAATTGCAGTGGTATAAACAAAATATACAAATCTTTAAAAACTGTTTGTCTGGAAAAAAGTCTATAAATGCGGATCAAATAGGAATCGAGTATTTTTCTCGAAAAATAATTGTTTTTGGAGAATCTTTTATTGTAGTGTATCAGGCAACAGATTCAGTTTGATATGAAACCGCAAACTTGAAAAACTATGAAGTTCAATTGCGCATGCGTAATTGAGTGTCATATCAAACTGAATCTGTTGCAGAGATACAAGATTGACAAGTTGATAATCTATCTAATTGAATGCCTGGAACTAACCATACAATAAAAGATTCTCCAAAAAAAATCAAGAAAAAGTTATTTTTCGAGAAAAATACTAGATTCCGATTTGGACCTGTATTGATAGATCAACTATTTTTTGCAGTAAATTTTGGAAGGTTTGTATATTTCTCTTCCCTATCACTGCAATAACCAACTGAACGTTTGTTTTTTCGTAAATGAACAAGTATAAACTATTCAGTAAAAAATGAATGGAGAGTTTGTTAATTCAATTAATTCGCCAGTTGAAAATATGTTGGCAAACGTATGTGTTTTTGGAACGTAGTTCCTTATCGCGCGTTGCGAACGGGGGCTGGACGGAATAAATTAAGACCAAAAGTTGTAACGAGACTTTTGCTATGGTTATAAGCCGTGCGGCGTGCGCGTGTTTCTCTGTCTCTCTCTCTCTCTCTCTCTCATAGAAAGAGCCAGTTATTTTCGTTTCGTCTTTCTATTTCATATTGAACAGTGTGGTGTCGCGATGATTATTTTTGTTGAGTGTATACAGGTTTTTTGTACATAATAAATAATAAAAAATAATAACAATTATGAATCCTGACAGTGTTTCTGCACAAGTTCCGGATATTGCTGATGGTAGAGATTTAGAGATTTTATACAGACAATAATAAATGCTTATGTATTTTTAGCAAGTACGCATTATAACCTCTCTTTACTATTGTGCTAACCAAGTCATACGCGTTATAATCTCTCCATTATTGTGTGCAAGTGTACGCGTCATAACTTTAATGCATTTAGAAGCAAATTATATTTTAATATTACAATATCAATGCGTATGTATTCAGCAAACCGTGCGTGTTCTAACCTATACGCTGTTGTGTTCACGAAGTCGAGAGAGAATATAATATATATATATATATATATATATATATAAATATATATATATATATATATATATATATATATATACACACACTCTGTTGTGTTTACAAAGTCCCGCGCATCTATGACGTGTACGAAAGAATAGACAGACAGAGTGTATATATATATATATATATATATATATATATATATAAATATTATAACTTAAAAAAAAAAAAATTTATTACAATTCCTTCACTAATTGATCGAAAGGAACTTCGTTCCATCTGGGTGTCCCTTGACACCTCTCAAGTTTTTTATTATAAATATGTTTCTTTCTCCCAAATAGAGCACTCAAATTACGTGAACATTTTTCCGAATTGTATTGACATACACTGATAATTTTGGGAGTTATAGAAACAATAATTTTCCTCAATGCAGTGAAGTTGAGGAAATGTTAATAAGCCTTAACGATCAAGATATTTAAATGGTGCTATCTGCAAAATACCTAGATATTAATAGATCCTTCTTAGTACGAATAAACAAACCATCAACTACTACGTACCTATAGAAGAAGATAAATGCCTCAAGATGGCTCACTTCTACTACCCATACCAGAGGGGTCAATATCCAATGTTCGTCCATGCATTAGCCAGGAAAGTAGTTGTTTTCTGATGGATATTCGACCCAATATATATATATATATACTGTATAGATGAGCCGTCTGGAGAAATAAGACATTTTTTAGTTTCTATGAAATTACCTCACTATTAGGTATCACACATTTCTGTAATGTATACTATGTTTCTACCGAATTCTTCTTGGGTCATGGTATGATTAAGGAAGCCTTCCAAAATACAGGTTTGAAAATTATGTAATTAAAAAGCCGTTTCCTTCTATTTTCTTCATGAATATAGGACAAATACAGGGTATTTTCACAGTTTTTTTGTAAACGATATAGAACTCGTCCAAATGTAATTTTACAAAAATTAACATTTATCAGAGGTGAAAAATAACGGAGATGCTGTTAATTGAAACTTTTATAAAACGAAAGTACGGTTCTCACGAAATCAATGGGCATGATTAATGCCGAGTTCATAGCTAATCGGGTACAGCCAATCAGAAAACCATACGCCATAACATGTGTGCTTTATCTCATAAATTATGGCATTCTCGTCCAAAGTTTGTAGTTATGTGTAACAATTGGGAACCCAACCATGATAGTTTCTGAGAGTTCATATGTGTCGAGATACGAAGTGTTCAAAGAAGCATCCAGAAGGATTACAAAAAAGTCCAAAGTAAAGTGTGGAGGACGTCGGGACTGAAACAATTTTATCTATAGCATTATTGGAAGGTATAAGCGTTATAACGAAATCGGATGGATGGATGGATATTTCCAGTGGCTTCTGAATCAACATATTAACAACGATTATTTTATAGAAAACGCGAAATGAAGTGAATAATTTTCATAATACACTCGTCTGGGTAGTAGAAATTCCACATGCTGTACGATAAACACAATTTTGATGAATAAGTGGAATTGTTCGTGAACAAATATTTCAGCGACCTTAGTGATACAGTTTCATTGGTAAGTTTTGTACCTTCGTTATTTTCCTCCTACTATATAAGTGATATTTCGTAAAATCATATTTTGACAAGTACCACATCCTGTTGGAAAATGCCCCAGCTTTGAAAATACTCTGTATACAGCAAACATATTTTAAATTGCATATTCAATATTTTAATAACCAGAAAGGCGATTGGTTAAATGGTCTAAAATATAAAACATACTACCACTTAATACAAGAAACTTCAAGAAAAAATATAATAAACAGTAAATGATAAAACATTTTAAATTTTTTATTTTTATTAAAAAAACAGCCTATGATAAAGTATAATAATAACGCAAATTCCGTATGCGAATTGTGATTTTTTGACTAGTTATTCTATATTACTCAAAATATGATTATATGAATTTTGAAGACATTTGGCCAATCCATTGTTTGATAAATCGTTTTACATTATTTTTTCAAATGAATGAATCCACGTTGATTTGTCACAGAAACGAGTTACCTATATTTTATTATAGAGCATATTTGAGATTATTCCAAAGAAAATTATGGGAGAAATCATTGAGGGCATTTTTGGAAATGACATGTTTTGTGTGAAGTGACTCCTCTTCGTCACCGAAAACCGAGTTGAACAATTGACGCTCAATTATCCTCTGGAAGATAATCAATTCTTTTGAGATATACACTCACTAGGTTATCTTGACGATGGAAGATAGTGACTAGTTTATCTTTCAGTCGCAGATGATTCCACATCTGATTTTATGAACATCCTGTTCATATTTTCAACAAATCAAACATGAACTATTTTAAAGAAAGCTAATATTCGATATAAAGACAATATTCACGGCAATTAATAAACTATAGCTAACGAGTTTCAAGGAATTTGCGGAATACCATGTTCCGAATGCCCTAGGACATACATAGAACAAACTAACAGACGAGTGATAAGCCGAATTTAAGAACATCAACTTGCCGTTCGACATTTAAATCCTTCCTCAGCACTCTCCAAACACCGCGAAGAAACAGAATCGATATCGAGCACACCAAAACCATTGCTTCTGAGAAACACTACTGGCTAGAGTTATTCGAGAAGCCATTGAGAGAGAAAAATGCCGGAATTGCCTCATTAAACGGGATGACGGACGTCGCTTACCCAATACCTGGAAACTTCTAATCTCCCTTCTCTCCCTCCTCTCCCCCCTCTACACCAAGCATCGCTCACCGTTCCGCTTCATTGACACCACGCGGTATAAATACTGCTGAACTCCAGTCAGATTCTCAGTTCCTCAAAGGTGTAGGTAGATTGAGTTAGAGAGCACCATCGTCGAGACCTGAGGAGTAGGCAGGTTGAGACCCCGGTGCCAAGGCACAACATCGTAAGTGAGTACCTTTCCTTAACGTTATAATTTTTTTCTTAGCATTTTCCATGGCTTCAAAATGGAAGCCGAAACGTCGCGATTCAACCCGAAATTTACATATTCCAAACAGTTATGACCGCGGAAACCTATCTGAACATTATATACAGAGTGTGCCTTGAAAATGAAACAGTGGCTCTGTAGGTCGACAGAACCGAATTATATAAAAACGCTCGGACACATCAACTACATTTTTGAGGGGGACATCGTTCACAATGAAATTCACCCGGAATACATTTCATCCCTCGGAGCTGTGACCGCCACCCCTAAATTTTTAAATAGCAGCATATGGCAAGTGATACCTCATTTGAAAGATATTTTCCTTCTTAATATCAAACAACAAAAATAAATTATTTCTATCGATTCGTTTTCGAGATATAGGAACTTGAAGTTGGGAAATCACTTTTTATTCACTCGATCAATAAAAACAATATCTGATGAAGCAACTGTCGCAATAATTATTATTGTCAATGAACAAAATGTTCAAACTGTCTACCACCCATTCACATACAATAGTACAAGTTCTGTTCCAAACGAGACCTCACATTTCGTAGCATTTCCGGCGTTATTCGACGGCATTCTTCAATAATTCTCCTTCGTAAATCTTCCAGAGATTCTGGTTCGGTTGCAAATATTTTGTTTTTCAAATGACCCCACAGGCAAAAGTCGAGTGGGGTTAAATCTGGAGATCTGGCTGGCCACTCTATAGAGCCTCTTCCTCCAACCCAACTTCCAGGAAACATTCTATCCAAAAACGCCCTAACAGGCTGTGCATAATGTGGGGGAGCCCCGTCTTGTTGAAATATCAAGTGGTCTTCATGGTAATGATCGTCATTTTCAATGATGTCTACTAATTGTGGATAAACAAATTCATTCAATAATTCCAAATAAGTTTCTCCTGTCAGGTTATCGTCGAGAAATACTGATTCGATCAAACGGTCCCCAAAAATACCGGCCCAGACATTGAGTTTTTGGGGGATTTGAGTATGGACTTCGTGGAAAACATGTGGATTGGCATCTGACCAAAAACGACAATTATGGCGATTCACAGTCGAATTCAAAAAGAATGTAGCCTCATCAGAAAAGCAGATGTTGAAAAGGAAACTCTCATCAGCTTCTATTCTCGTAGTCATAATTTCACAAAATTCCTGTCGCCTATCAAAATCATCTTCATTCAATTGGTGTACCAAATGTATTTTGTAGGGGTGGAATTAATGATGTTTCAGGATTCGGCGGATACTGGTTCTACTGATATTGGTAACCTAGCCGATTTCCTTGTGCTCAATGTTGGGTCTGCATGAACTTGTCCTAACAGTGCAAGTTCAACAGCTTCATTTCTCAACGGAAATGCACGTTCTGGGTCTCGTTTCTTGTTGGATACTGAATTCTAGAACGTATTTTCTAGCAACAAGTTTATCTGGATGCGTTTCATTGAACAAATTAGCTGGACGGTTACCGAACTCATAATTCTTAATTTTTTTTTATTATTTCAACTCTTTCCGCGATCGTATACACCATTATTGCGGAAAGATAATCAGCAGCTTTAGTCAGGTAATTTACTCTAATGTCGTTCAATCAAAGATCAGTTTGACACTGATAGACGTCCACAATTGCGATTTGGCGAAAAAATTTATCTCATACATGTTTTTGTTGTACTAGCATTTTTTTCGATCAAGTAAATGAGGATGACATAAAAATTTGAAACGGAATTGCATGTTATTTGTTGGTGAACAGTTAGATCATTTAATTCCTTGACAATGATTATTATCTTTAAACAGTTGCATTGTTAGATGTTATTTTTATTGATTGAGTGAATAAAAAGTGATTTCCCAACTTCAAGTTCCTTTATCTCGAAAACGAATCGATAGAATTAATTTATTTTTGTTCATTGATATTAAGAAGGAAAATACCTTTCAAATGAGGTATAAAATGTATTTCGGGTGGATTTCATCGCGAACGATATCCTCCTCGAAAATGTAGTTGACGTGTCCGAGCGTTTTTATATAATTCGGTTCTGCCGACCTACAGAGCCGCTGTTTCGCCCACTCTGTATATATATATATATATATATATATATATATATATATATAAATATATATATACAGTCTGTATATATACATATATATATATATATATATATATATATATATATATATATAAATACTCAATCTGTCTTGGGGTTGCAGTCGGATGTATCTTTCATCAGGCCTCAATGATTAAAAGAAAACTCTTTGTTACTTGTCAAGATTTCGGAATGTTTTTATTCCTTTCTCAAGACATCTATGAAATGATACAAAAATTACAAATATGTTGGTAACCGAAAGATGTGTGTTATTTACTAACTTGAGACTTAAAAGTATAAAATAGCAATATTATATAGGACAGCATAATGTTAAAACACGTCACTGATTTAAAAACACATACTAATTACATCAACTAAATTACAGGTTACAGATTGAAAACACATACTTATTCCAACAATTATAAATTCAATCTACACTAAGTCGGGATGTGTTCTTTGAGATAACAATTTGGGAAAATGCTTATCAAAGGTCTTACAAAACAGAGAACAAATAGTAAAAGTTAAAAAACCAACCAACACCCATGTAGAAAACAGATTATAATTATTGTAGATAAAAATATAGAAACTTACAGTGATATCCCGTGGTAAGATGCAGGAGGATGTGAAATTACAGTACATATTATTTGGAGATATACTTTGCGTTTTAAAAAGAGAGAAACTTGTCCTGTTCCAATTTTAAAACGCAAAGTATATCTCCAAATAATATGTACTGTAATTTAACATCCTCCTGTATCTTACTTAGGTATATCACCGCAAGTCCTACATGGGTGTTGGTTGGTAAAATTTTCCCGCTACTATCAAGTTGGCAATACATTCAATCAGGATGACCCCGCCCCAAATAGACTAAACATTATCTGAGTAGGAGAGTCTATTCCCCGTAAGACAATGGTGACACTAATAGAAAGAGATGAAAGATCATGTGTGAGTCATTGTGACGTATATGGACATGTCATGGCCACCATTCTCTCTGGACAGTGGCGTACTAGCGCACTCCGCACTCTGGAATCTAACAGTTACAAGCTCTTAAATGTATATTGGACCACTCTGTATGTTACGTGGGCCACCTGTACTCATGTCCATGTACGTCACTATGATGGGTTAATGCTACAAGATTCTGATTGGGTAGAGCTTATTAGTACCTCGTATTCAGGTAACGTTTACTCTCTTTGACCCCGCCCTACATTTCATATTGACAGATTGACAGATGTCGAAAGTATAATCATTTCATTTTCTGTGTGCTCCATGCTCGTGCATAACATGACCATGTGCAGACTAGTTTTGACAGATCCACGACGAGAATTTTTGTAGTTTTTTTCAATGAAAGTGGTTATAATTCTTTTTAGTATCATTCTCAAGTTGTATTTCTTACCTGTTTTGTGGAGTATCATGTGACTCAAACTTGTTTTACATTTTTAGATGTCTTGAAAAAGGAAATGAACATTTCCGAAAGCTCGACCATATAACAAAGAGTATTCTTTAAACCAGCCCAGTTTTTTTGACTGATAGCCATGATGATGATATTTTGCAGTTATTTTTATCAAGTCTCCTTTGGAAAACGAAACACTCACTTAGGTAATGACAGTGACATAAGCTTTATGAGCTGACAGTAAAAGTTTCTTAATTTTCGTTAAATTTCCGCTTAATTTTTCTTCAAAATAACGTATACTCAAAGTGAAAAAGTGTGTATGTTATTAATATTTGGAGAATATCATAGATATCCCAATCGGCAACATCCAGCCCATCAGTATTTGCCGTATGTTGAGAATCGTTTTAGGCAAGTAGGATATCGATAGGCGGAACAGAGGTTTATCATGAATGAAGAGACATGTTAAAGTTCTTGCTATGGTTGAGGTTGATAAAACGGTTTCTTTAGGAGAAATTAGTTGAGAAATGCAGATAAGTCACGAATCAGCAAGAAAAATACCGAAAAAGCACGGATATCGAGCATTCAAATATCAGTTACATCAACATTTGTATGCTGACGATGGCGATAGATGGGTAGTGTTTTGTGATTGGCTGCTTCAAAATAATAAAGTCAACTCAAATTTTATCAACTTCATTCTATTTTCCGACGAATCACGATTTACAAATAATGGTATGCTCAATAAGCAAAATACTCGGTACTTGGCCCAACAAAATCAGCATGTAATGAAAGAGGGCCATCTTCAAGAAAGGTTTGGCGTCAATGTCTGGGCTGGTATCGTTGGGAACAGAATAATTGGGCCAATATTGTTTCAAGGTCAGTTAAAGGGTACTTAGGTTTCCTCCAAAATGAAATCGAGGATCATCTTAATAACCTACATCTAGCAGTTTTACGACGAATTTATTACCAACAAGATGGAGCACCCCCTCATAATACCAGAGAAGTTCTCAATTACTTAATAGAGTATTTTAATAATTGAGTTATTGCAACCAATGGTTCAGTAGGTTGGCCTGCCCGCTTACCGGATCTCACTGTGCTCGATTTATTCATTCGGGGATATGTTGAAGAAAAGGTTTACTGCAACATCCCCAGACACTCTTGAAATCTAAGAAGAAATAATTCTACGGGCATTTAGAAGTATAACGCCTCAAATATTACGAAACATGTTGAGAGAACGAGCTGAAATGTGTCTTGATGAAGGAGGAATGCACTTTGAAATTTTCTACAGTGAAAGTAAATAAATTATTATCCATGGCACACTTGACAAAAGTAAATAAATTATTATCCAGTATTTTCCTTAGTAATATTAAATTTATGTTCTTATTTTTAATCCAATCGCAAATAAATTGATATCGTTAGATTCGTCAAAGAATCGTTTTTTCGGAAAGTGCTTGTCAAAAAATGGTCGCCATTTGAAAAATAATAGTTAGGCACGAAAATGTAATTTAGCCAACTTTTCTTATTCCTAACCAGTCACTAAAACTTTGCGATTGTAATTTTCTGACATCACCTGCGGTCCGATCATGGCCACCTAGATGCAATATTGAAAGTGACTCGAAAAAATGAAGTAGGGGTAAAAACTTTTTAAAATGTCACATTCTGATCCAGAATTGTCTAAGAAATCCAAAAATGTTACAAGATTCAGGGTGTTCCATTTAAAAATTCAAAACCGAAGCCATTTCCGGTGAAACCGGAATTCAATGGGAAGTGAAAAATATACGAAAGCTCTCCTCTTCACATACCATTTACCTATTTTCTTAGAAGTCATGATTTGTCTAATAGATTCGTTGACACAAGGTATATATATGTATATATATATTGTTATGATGTTATGATGGGAGGTTTTGGTTTTTTCTTTTATTTTATTTTGATTAAATAAATAATTATTTTTGTTTAGTTATCACACAATCATGAATTATCCAATACTCTTTCACCTGTATTCTTCACCTTTCCCAGCTTTGTCGGGACGCCTATGGTTCGCATGAGTTCCTTTTCTCTCAGAAGCACGATTCAGTAGTGCCCTCTGACGGCTTTTCTTGGAGTCAGTGTTCAAATAATATTGCAGAAAGTATTTTACCAAAGAGACAGAGATGAAAGCAGAAATCGGCCAGATAATTTCCTTTTTTTTTATTGGTGCCCCTTTTTACCCATTTAAAGCACGCCCCAGCGTGTTTAAATCGAACTTTAAAAAACGCGCGTTTTTTAAAGGTAACCATGACAACATCAACAAATCGAGAAACGTGAAGTCTAAATGACAAATTTGTGATTATTGATCTGACTGACACCTTGTAACGTCAAATAAAATATTACTCACGATTCGTTCATTTATATGTGCTCCTCCATCCATTTGATGAACTTTTCATATTCTTTTTTATATATATCACTGGATTTTCGCGGTATTAACCGCGATTCTGCCTCACTATTCAAAAAATCGATATTAGAATAATTCATTTTTGAGCTCTGGTGACAACAAATATTGATCTTTGGTAACAAATTGCAAATGAATGTTTTTCTCATTTCCATGACAACGAAAGGTATACTGATGTCACATCACGAATTCAACCTTCTTGCATTATTAGTTCTTATATCTATTTTTTGTAGTAATAATACCAGTATATATGATTTCAAAGTGCACCAGTAAAAATAACGTAAGTATTCGTGGATAACTGGTCTTAAAAACACTTGCTCTATTTCGAGCACTCCGGCTGCGCCGTCGTGCTCGAAAAATCGCGCGTGTTTTAAAGCCCTTTTTATCCACTTATACTTTAATATACTATTTTATTCAATGTAAACTTATGTTTACCTAACGTGCTCGAAATATCTTATTACTAGTGCTTGTCAATTCAGATTTAAGTGAAAACAAACAGTAGTTTGCTACTTAGCATAATAATCTTTAAGTGAAATTGTTATTTAAAGATAATTGTCATTCAAAGAGTTGTATATAGAACAACAAAATATTTTTCAAAAACATTTGGAATTGCACTTTGAATGACAATTGTCACTTCGAAGTGACATTGTCACTTCAAAGTGACAATTGTCAGTTCAAAGTGACAATTGTCACTTCAAAGTGACAATTGTCACTTCAAAGTGACAATTGTCAGTTCAAAGTGGCAATTCCAAATGTTTTTGGAAAATATTTTGTTGTTGGCCCTTCTACGCCTTCGTAATGTGCACTATATTTTAGTTTGGTTTTATTTAAGAGTACCTTGAGGTTTATTGTTGGTGATTTCTCTGTGTCCTGTTCGTTAATCCTGTTGATGAATTCAGCAATTCCTTGTTACGGGCTGCTTTGAGAGTGGTGAAAAGATCCCTCGGCAATGACTACTGTTCACTTACTGGAGGTAAGTTTTAACTTTCAGGGCAATAACTGGATGGCTGTTTGATTGGGTTATCTAGTTGATCTGTCTTATCGCAGAGTTATTGTGTTTGCTTTATATTTCCCACTTAATTGTTGAATAATTTTTGTAAGTCTTGCCTTTCAAAAAGATTTTTTTTTCTCCTTTTGGATTCTATTATTTTTCTCTCTGATAACACTCACCGTTTTGTTTTTCACCCAATTTTGTATTCTAAATTATGCCATGTCTTTTATATTCATTAACTATTTCTACATCTTATATACTACATACAAAGTAGATTAAAATTCATCTATGACATTTTTCTGCCTTCAAAATTTTGCATTTTATTAATTTTTATAGAATATTATTTGACATGTAGCTGTCATCTTCTTTCAAGTTTGATTTTTCCAGTACAGGATGTTGTAAATTTAGTATTGCTTAGTCTAGTTGTGATCTAGATTTTGTTCATAAATTTTGATTTGTGTTTTCCTTTTAAGGTTGTTCAAATGAAATAAATTGTTGGCAACTTGCCTATAATAAAAAGAAAGTTCCAATGCTATACTTTTGAGATCTCTGCGTTGACTAGAGACTGGTGCAAGGTTCAAGAACAGTAAAATGTACAGAAAATAGCAAAGTAAACATAGCATAAAACCATGATAACATAAATACCTGCTATTCATGTGATGTGTCAACTTCATCATCTAACTTTTTTTTTTTATTCTATTTATATTGATAAACATTTCCGATCATAACAATATATATATATATATATATATATATACCGGGTGTCCCAGATTTTTTCATACAGTCAATATCTCAGTTATGCTGCTTAAATTAAAAAAAATGCACTTATATCAAACCTGTATGACTTTGAAGCTGTCAACTTTTGTCAAACTACCCCTGAGAAACCACCCCCAACCTCAACTTTTCAAGTAGCACCCTATAATATTGTTTTTGAATTGTGAACTGCAGTCAATTCTAACTTCAACGATGTATCACACTTGATATTTTGACAGATGTCAAAGTGTCAGAATAAGCGATTTCGAACAATAATGTACAAAATTCCATAACAGAGAATTTATTGATAACAAAAATTATTAAAGCCGCTCAAAATGTCATTATTATTCATGCATGCTTAAAATCATTTCCTCCGTTACTGTGGTGCAGTCGTGTACAATCTTCTCTTGTAAGTCGTTCAAGTCGATTGGTATAGTTCATACTTCTTCAAATACATGTGGGGTGTGAATGTATGGTGTGCGTTGTTCAATGGACGTTTGATAGGCCCTTATTTTTATCAACACACTCTGACTGGGCGTAAATATCTGGAATTCTTACAAAATGAACTTCAGGGATTGCTACATGTTATTCCTCAACAAGAAAGACAACTTATGTGGTGGTAACAAGATAGTGCTCCACGACATAATCACCACATTGTAACCGAATACCTCGATCAATATTTTCCAGATAGATGGATAGGAAACAGAGGTCCTATCAGGTGGCCTGCACGTTCGCCAGATCTGACACCGTTAGATTTTCTCTTGTGGGGGTATTTGAAGACAATCGTGTACGAAACTAGACCAATAGACTTAAACGACTTACAAGAGAAGATTGTACACGCCTGCACCACAGTAACGGAGGAAATGATAAGGAAATCTTGTACGAGAGAACTGATAAGGCGATTTGAAGCATGCATGAATAATGATGGTAGACATTTTGAGCAGCTTTTATAATTTTTGTTATCAATAAATTCTCTGTTATGGAATTTTGTACATTATTGTTCAAAATCGCTTATTCTGACACTTTGACATCTGTCAAAATATCAAGTGTGATACATCGTTGGAGTTAGAATTGACTGCAGTTCACAATTCAAAAAAAAAGTTATAGGGTGCTACTTGAAAAGTTGAGGTTGGGGGTGGTTTCTCAGGGGTAGTTTGACAAAAGTTGACTTTGACACAACAGCTTCAAAGTCATACGGGTTTGATATAAGTGCATTTAAAAAAAAAAAATTCTAAGCAGCAAAACTGAGATATTGACTGTATGAAAAAATCTGGGACACCCGGTATATATATATATATATATATATATATATATATATATACTCACAATATACTCACAAATCAAGATCAAGATGAGGCGGTCACGTGTACTGACTTACACGCGCTCTTTTTTTAACACGCTTTTGTTAGCTTCAGATATGCATGCAGGTTCGGAATCTTTGTAATTGATTTTGACCCCCTTCCAGAAACTCTGAATATTTGAAATTTTGCACACGCATTTTGCATTAAGAACCGATGACAATTCAATAATTTCATAGCAATGACCTAGTATTCTCACCAAGATCGTCAGAAAAAAATAATTTAAATTACAAAGATATGGTGAACGAGCAGGTTGGTACCAGGATATTCGCCGAAATTTATTTAAAATTTCAATCCCATGTGGATGAATCCATCGAAGAGTTTTTGTTCCGTAGTCATTTCAGTCTTTTATAGTATTACGGACTAAAGTTACGAATAAAATTATAGTTTAGAAAAACTAAAAAAACACGCTTATATAGCCATATGGACTAAAAAATAATAAGAATAAAGTCGAAGAGGGAAACATTCTCAACTGAATAGAAAGATATATTTTCAAACAAATCAAGAATGAATGAATGACCAAAAAATTTCTTCTTATGTAAAAAAGCATGGAGTGCTATTTACTGACTTTTTGAAATGATATTAAAATAACTGATGTTAAGCATCTCACGCTTTTTTTACATAAGAGGATTTTTATTCAAAGTAGAATTTTATTTTGTATCCTAATTTATTTGCACATTGGATGTAACGAGATTCACACAATATTTTTCAAATGGCCCCATACCAAAAAATATTCCACATTTCATTCTAAAATTCCGATTTAATTATTATTGACAAAAATGAACGCGAGTGATGATCCCAAATCTGTGTGGGCACATGGCCAACCCGCTGGATCCTCCCTGTTAGAAAACATACTCCTCAGAAGACGCCAGAAGTAAAATCAGAAGAATTAATAAAAACAATATGATGATAGATATATACCATGAAAGTTGATAAATTAACAAACATAAGTGTTTGTTGCAGACGCACGGCGGGCGTAGGACTTGATATTTATGCGGCAAAATTGACAAATTTGCTGTGCAAATATTTGTGCCGGATTCTACATTCAATGTAAAAGTATTATATCTTTTTACTCGTGTGGACGCGACTAAGATTGTGGAATCGGATTGAAAATAAAAATTCCAGAACACATAATAGATATAAGAATTCACCAGATATGTTCTTGGTAGCTGTAATGTAATAGAAAACTCGAACAAAATGTGAGCAAATACAGCATTGTAATGAAAAGAAAGCATGTGGACATCATAATTGAATTACGGAGCCGGGTAGATTTCAAGTGTCATAGTCACTGTAACTTTTGGCCGATACGATGAATCATTCTCACATTGATGAGAAACAAATAATGGAAGTGCTATATTTGATTACAAGTTGAAAATAAAAAAGGTAGATTTCCAGTCGATTCAATACATAGAATAATATTCGAAGACTTCAAAAAGCGCATATTGTTCTGTAACACGTGTTCAACTGAAGGGTGCTTTAACTGGGATTTGTCCGAAATAATATGTTAGCTGCAATTAACAATTACAAATAATTGGTTAACAGACATTTTTATTGAACATGAATATAGTATTTTAGTAATAAAGAAATGATATCTCTATTATAACTGTGGTATCTTATTGTAATCAAAATTAGCGTTTTGGCTGAACCGGTAATCAGAGATTTGAGAGACTTCAATAACCCTCTTTCCTTAAAAAATTCCAAAGATTTAACTACTAAGATATCCAACGTTATCCGTAACTAATCTCTTTCCTAGTCTTCAATAATGAAATATTTAGCCAGCTGTCAGGCTTGGCTATGGGAAGTAACTCATCTCCACTCCTATCTGAAATATTTTTATAAAAGGCAGAAAAACAACTCTTAAATTTTCAATTTTACAACAAGATAATATTTTGTTACAGATACGTTGATGATTGCATTGTGCTGTTCAATGGCAACTCAGAGGAATTATATTTTTCCATCCTTCTTGAACTCTTTACACCATTCATCAAACATTATAATCACAGTACAAATTGCCCTACTTACTACTTAATTCTACAACATAGAAAAATATAAAAATACTATTGAGAAAATAAATAAAAATGTTTCTATAATGTTTTTACAACTCTTTTGAAAGAGGTATTTGACATATTGAAGAAATCTACTTTAGGACTGTGCTTATTGGCTTAGCTCAGCATTTTAACAATTGACTCATTACGTGTCCTTCTCTGATTCACATTGAATGTTACGAGCTCTAAGATTTCTGGTGAATTTATATTACCATTTACGATTTTGTATAAAAATACAAGACTTGCTTTCAATCTTCTATGTTCTAATGTGTTTAAATTCAGATTTTCCATGATTGTTTTATATTCATACTCTCCTCTACCATAACCTAACCTATATGCACCGTACCTCAAAACTTCTTCTGAATGCCCTCAAGCAAGTCACTATCAATACTATAGTATGGGCTCCATACATTAGAGTTGTATTCAGTAATGCCTTACCAATGAGCTTTATAGCAATTTGACGATGGTCACATTGAATAAATTCGAGTTCCTGAGAATAAATCCTAAAATTTTCAAAAAAAGTGAAGTCACATCATTTATGTGCCGTTTGAATGACATTATTGAATCAAATATAATTCACAGATCTCTGACTATCTGTTTCACCAAGAACTGTTCCTTTGATTTTATATTAAAACTGTATAGTATGTTTTAATCTGCTGAAAGTGATCTTATGACACTTATCAGTGTTCAACTGTAACATATTAATGTCGCACCATCGTGAAAAGCTATTTAGGTCATATTGCAATAATTCGGATTCTCTTGAACTATTAATTACAAGGATCATGTTAAGATCGTCAGCAAACAGAAGAAATTTACTCTGAAGGATACTACAACCTACATCATTAATGGATAAATTGAATAATATCGGTCCCAAATGTGAACCTTGAGGTACTCCTGAAGTTACTGTAAGGTCGAAATGGAGTGTCCATATTTGACATACTGTACTCTTCCATTGAGATAACTTCGAATCCATTCCGAAACTTGACCATTTATACCATTAGCATTAAGTTTTGCGATTAATAGTTCATGGTTTACACGATCAAATCTGTATGAATAGCATCAACCTGTTTCTTATTCTCTAAAGCATTTATAAATTTTGGTATAAAAATCAATTGGTACAAGTAGATTTACCTTGGCTGAAACCATGTTGTTGACTGGAGATAATGTGTCTGCAGTCCCAAGAAAGTTTCTTGGTAATTAAGTTATCCAGCATTTTTGGAAGTTCAGAGTGATTGCATATTGCCCTGTAGTTCTTTATGTTATTATGACATCCATTTTTAATATAGGTTTTAGATAACTATGCTTCCAAGAGTCTGGAAATTGTGTGGTTCTTAAAGACGTATTAAACAGTGAGTGTATGGGTTTAGCCAACGTAAAAATACATTTTTTAGTAAATAGAGAGGTATTCCATCCGGACCAGATGTCAATTTCCAAAGCAGTGACAAAGTAAGATCGATTATTTCTTTAACATCTACTGTATACAAACTAACATCAACAGTTTTACTGAATCTGATTGACTGATTCTTTACTGTAAACAGTTGAAAAATATGTAGCGAAAAAATTTACTATATCTGAACTATGATCAACAACAAAATCCTCATAAAACATTTGTGCTGGTAAAGTATATGAGTTTTTTCTTATCATTCATAAATTCCCAAAAGTTTCGTAGTTCATTTGCAATATTATTTTCTATTGTTTGGGTGTAAGCCTGTAGACACTCATTTCTTAATGTCTTACATTTGGCTCTAATTCTACAAAATTCTTCAAACATTTGATGATTACCTTTTTGATATTCTTTATGAGCAACTTTTTTCTGAATAATCATTCTTCTCAGCTCTGAGTTATACCAGACTGGGAAAGAAGATGTTCGAAATTTCTTAATTGGGACATATAAGTCCAGAGCTGTGTAAATGTTATCATAAAAATGGTGGAAAGTTGCAAATTAACGTTATATTCAAAAGTATCCCAATTGATGCTTGCAAAGAAGTTGTTCATACTTATGTAGTCAGATTCTTGAAATCATAATAGTATTCAGTATAAGACGAAACACGCTCTAATTGATTTCGTAGATCAAAGGTGACAGCAGTGTGGTGTACGAATTATGAAATATTACATCAATCGCCTCTCTACGATTATGGAAAAAACAAAATAATTAAATCTAAAAATACATTTCTAGAGTTGGGAAATACTATTTACCTGATACAAGTTATGGTAGCTCAAAAGCATTTAGTAATGCCAGCGCTGGATAATTTTCAGGACAATTAACATTCGCACCAAAATTGTCATTATCCCACTTTGCCTCTGGAATGTTAAAATATCCACAAAAAATCAATTTGAGATCAGGGTACTCTTCTAAAATACTATAACGACATTGATATGTTCTAAGTAAACATCCAATCTAGATGAAGGTGGAATGTATACCCCCACATAATGTACTTATTTTCACCTAGAGATAAGTTGACAAAAAGTTGTTCTACACTTCCTAAAGGAATTTTAATCATGTTACCAGAAAAGCATTTTCGGACAGCTAATAATATTCCACCACCTCGGGTTTTTGAAGATCCAGTTTCATCTCTATCCAACCTAAATAACTCAAATCATTTCAATCCAATTCTATACTAGAAATGTCTTTAGTGAGCCATGTTTCTACTAAAATGATAACATCATAAACTGAGCATAAAATAGCCTGTTGTAATTCCAATAGTTTAGTTCGCATTCCTCCCACATTTTAATAATAACAAGATAGTTCATTGTTTTTTACTTTTTTGGAGACTGCATAGCTATTTCAGGTATCCCATTTTTGTATCTACTAACTACATCATCTTCACCATTCCGTTTCCTTTCCTCAACTTCTTTCTTCATTTAATTCCAGTTATTCATTTGACGAGGTGTCAGATCAGCATTCCTTCCTACATCTAATAACTTTGCTAGCATCTTCTGCACGTGTAAAGACTATCTTCAAAGCACGAACTCCATTTTTATTATTTTTCCCCATTCTTAGAACCTTATTGATTTTCATATCTTCATTGGTAACCTGTTTTATTAATTCCTTCGCTGTATTTAGATCTGAAGAACCACTTTCAGGGAGATTGAATATCATTACATTGTTAGATCTTTTTTGTCTTTGCGATAGGGAAAGAATCAAATAATTACAGAGAAAGCCACTGTTTTCGCAAACTGGAGAGGAATATTCAACAAAGAGTAAAAATTCCCAAAGTCTTCTCCATAACAGTTTAATATGAATCAAACTAGAGGTTGGTAGATGATGAAGAGCAGAAAACAACTACTTTCGTGGCTAATACCACGCAGAATGTTGGATGATATCTGCTCGACATATATGCAATAATTCATATAAATGAATACTGAATTGCAAATGTTTCTTTCTAAAAGACATGATTGTGTTTAGTTTAAATCAGTCTCGCCTGACACCTATGGACAGGTTTCGGGCTGTTGGCCCTCATCAGTATAGGGCAGTCCCAACCAAAGATCCGAAGATCCCAGGCTGAAGACTTTGGGAATTTTTACTCTTTGTTGAATATTCCTCTCCATTTTGCGAAAACAGTGGCTTTCCTCTGTATTTCATATGATAGTCGGCCAAGTAGCCACTCCTATTCCAACTTCATTCGAAATAGGTTGTTATTGAGTTTCTGGGGTGTTTTGTCACCAGGTGCCGTTTCGCAAAATTCACCTCGTTACTTGTACCCATTGTTGACTAAAGCATGACTGTCTTGATGTTTAATTCAGTCTCGCTTCAGCCTGGGACCTTCAGATCTTTGGTTGGGACTGCCCTATACTGATAAGGGCCAACAGCCCGAAACCAGTCTATAGGTGTCAGGCGAGACTGATTTAAACTAAACACAATCATGTCTTTTAGAAAGAAACAGTTGCAATTTAGTATTCATTTATATGAATTATTGCATAGATGTCGAGCAGATATCATCCAACATTCTGCGTGGTATTAGCCACGAAAGTAGTTGTTTTCTGCTCTTCATCATCTACCAACCTCTAGTTTGATTGATATTAAACTGTTATGGAGAAGACTTTGGGAATTTTTACTCTTTGTTGAAAATTCCTCTCCAGTTTGCGAAAACAGTGGCTTTCTCTGTAATTATTTGATTCTTTCCCTATCGCAAAGACAAAAAAGATCTAACAATGTAATGATATTCAATCTCCCTGAAGGTGGTTCTTCAGATCTAAATACAGCGAAGGAGTTAATAAAACAGGTTACCAATGAAGATATGAAAATCAATAAGGTTCTAAGAATGGGGAAAAATAATAAAAATGGAGTTCGTGCTTTGAAGATAGTCTTTACACGTGCAGAAGATGCTAGCAAAGTTATTAGATGTAGGAAGGAATGCTGACCTGACACCTCGTCAAATGAATAACTGGAATTAAATGAAGAAAGAAGTTGAGGAAAGGAAACGGAATGGTGAAGATGATGTAGTTAGTAGATACAAAAATGGGATACCTGAAATTGCTATGCAGTCTCCGAAAAAGTAAAAAACAATGAACTATCTTGTTATTATTAAAATGTGGGGGGAATGCGAACTAAACTATGACATGGAGAAGACTTTGGGAACTTTTACTCTTTGTTGAATCGAATAATTGGTTAGCCATTCTAGATTTATTGATTAACAAAAATAACAAAACATTTGAATTTCCAATATATAGGAAACCCACACACACGGATACTATTATACCATATGCATCATGTAACCCTATTTCACACGAATTAGCTCCCTTCAATTCTATTTTTCACGGATTATTCCCTATTCCTATGAACATAGAAAATATCAATGAAGTACCTATATCATCAAACAAATTGGCATTAACAATAATTTCATTACATTCAATCAACAAAATCTAAACCGTCACTTATCAAAGTATCTCAACTCCAACTTCGTTAATCATTCTCGGAGAAATATATATTCTTCAATACCATTTATTGGTGATGTTTCTTATGCAATAAAGAATATATTTCAACGGTTCAGTGATGACCTAAACATAAGTTTTTACACCAACAACCAAATTTCTCATAATTTAGTGAATAATAAAGATCTACACAACCCTTTTGATGAATCAGGTATATATGAAATATCTTGCTCTCAACCCCAATGCAATGCTAAATACATAGGACAAAGTGGTCCGACTTTTAAATCGGGAGGCCGACTTTAATCTCGGGGGCGGCCGACTTTAATCTCGGGGGTCCGACTTTGTAGTCGGGCGCCCGACTTTAATTTAGAATCCCCGACTTCAAAACTCGGGGCTACGACTTTAATCTCAGGGATCCGACTTTAAGTCGGGCGCTCGACTTTAATCTCGGGGGTTCGACTTTAAAATCGGGCGCCCAACTTTAATCTGGGGATCCGACTTTAATCTTGGGGGTCCGGCTTTTTTCTCGGGATTTCCCCAATTATCGCGTTTGATTGAGGTAGTACACATTCGTGTATTAAACTAAACTGTTGAATTAAAAAAAATGATACTGTATAACTGAATAAAACTTTGCTTCGAAATAATCATTTCGTATTCGTATTCGTATTACATCTCTATTGTTGATTATCGAAGGTTTTTCAACTTGCAGTTTGATTAGAAACTACTTGAAATTTGGTATGCTGACATAATCGATCATGTGCGTACTATCAGTCCTATAGCTATACAGGGTGTCTTATTTTAAATGGAAAGTGGCCTTCTAATTCTGAGTTCAGACAACCTAAGCTGTGTTACCTTATATTTTTTTTATATTTTGACATTTTTCGATTCTTCTAAAAAAACTCGGTAGTAGTCTACGAAAAAAATAGACAAAAACTAAATTTTTTCACTTACTATTTTTTTTGACATCATTCAAAAGAAAACTGAGTTTTAGGGTGAGTTATTCAAGCATTCTAACCTAACCTAACTTCAACATATCAAGTTATTCAAACATACTATTCGGACGCTCGACTTTATTTTCGGACCCCCGAGATTAAAGTGGGGAATTAAAAAAAAATGCGCGTGGCTCTTCTACGCCTTTGTGAGATGTTGATTCAGTTTGATTCGCTTGCACCTTCGAGGCTGTTAGGGATAAAATTGTTGTTGGATCGCTCTACACAATTTCTAAAATTTCTTACCCAATTTTAACACTTTCGATTACGACATATTTCACAACAGCCCATCACAGTTTGAAAGTAATTTCATTCATGTTCATGAAACAATTTTGAAGTTCAGTCATTGTCACAATATCAGTCCCAAGTATTTCATAAATCACGAGGTTCTCGCTTGTACATCTCTGTCTCATTCTTAATAATTTGTGTACCGAGACCAACAACAACCAACAACGAAAACCCTTCATGATCTCCCAAGAATTTTCTGTAGAAACATGCAGTTATGTTTTTCAATCCAAGAAAATTTACACTTTTTCATCAACCATTATTTTGCTTTCGGTAATCATTATTATAAGTATTTGATAAAATTATAGTCGATTCATTTTCGAATGTTGATTAGAGTTGATCAAAACAAATAACATATTGAATAGAATATTATTCATAATTCAAAGATTCTTGAACAAATGCAAGCTCATCCTTCATTGCTTATTTTCGAGATTATGAATGAAAACCATGCGAGACTTCAAGTCAACGAATTTTTAAATTATAATTAAAACCGAAACTGTGACTAAAATTGTAAAATGTTTCAATGAACTTTCAGCTTGTTTATAGTATAACAATACAAATCATAGGTACCAAAGTTTGTCTGTTATGAAATTAAAGATAGTTATGGATATTTATGAAATTTGGTTGTTAGTGACTATATTACCAGTTCAAGCATTTACCCGTGAATAATATGAGAATAATTGCAACATAAATACTGTCATTGGAATGAGATTCATCGCTTTGAACTTTGGAGTAAAACAGATGGTACACTTACCAGTGATACGTTATGGAGGGCTTACGCAACGTTACGCGTGGATTTGGAATATTTTGTTTACAACTGAACATAGTTTTTCTATGAAATGGGAACCATTTTTAGATTCAGATCTATAATTTGTGTCTCAGTAGTTACAGATCAAGGATGTTGTCAGTAATTTTCAGAGTTTCTCCATTAAGAACTAAACTAAGAATATCATGAACGCTTCGGTATTCTTAGTAATAGTTCTCAGTACCTCATTATTAATCATAGTTATTGGGCAACGTTGCATATAAGTAACTGTTTATAATTCATTAGTAGCATACCCCCCAATAACTCCAATTGACTTTTAATTACACAAAAGAAGCATTTTTATTCGTTTGACGAATGAAACTAAATGGCATCAACAACGAGAAGAATGATACTGGTACTGTTAAAAACTTTTTCTCAAGATGACAGAATTCCTCTATTTTTGAAATTGACCAATTATAATATCCCTTTCAAATCTCAAAACAAACGCATGCGTCACAAGGAATCATCTAAATGCGAAGGTCTATTCTTTAAATATTTGAAAGTAGATAGGTACACCGGGGGCAATTTTGACTATGGACACTTGCTGTTTGTAGGCTAATAAACTAAGGACAAATTGATTCCATCTAATCATTAGTCATTCAATTGATCACAAAGTGGATATGTACAAATTTCTCTGAGATGCCTAGCAAAGCGTCACCAATTTATTTTTCAAAAAGTTGAGCAATGTTACAACCGTTTCCGACCCCAGGTCAGTTTTTTCTGTTGGAATTGGTATTTCCTGAACTTTCATAAAATAGGTAAGTATCACACTTGGGGTAAGATAATAAAACATGAAAAAACAAACATAAAAAGTCATTCTGATTCACAATTGTGACAAACATACGGATATAAACTTGGAGTAGATTCCTCATGTGCCTAGAGTTTGCAATCGGAACACTGCAGCCACTGTTCCCCCGGCTTGCTGCTGCTACAGGACTCCATGCAAACCAGACAATAATACTCCTCTTCGTCTTCACTCGTCTCTGGAGATTCGTTCCTAGATTTTTTCTTTGCAATATATTTATTTTTTCCTTCACCTTTCACATCGTTATATTTCTTTTCACCATCTGTGCTCTTTTCTTATTTTTCCTCGCTTCTGATTCTGATCTTATAGCATCTTTCTCAGGAGTGTCTGTTTAATCAGCAGACTTCCTTTTTGATCTACCTCTATTTGTGTTCTTCCTGTGCCCTGCTTTCGGAAATGGTCTCACATATTCCGGAGAGAATGTGATTGTATTCTTTGTGCCGCCAGAATCTTTCGATGTTGATGGAGTGTTATGGTCAGTCACGATTTGTTCTTATTCCTGGAAGTATCGATATTCATCTCATTCTCAGTTGGATTGGGAATTTTTGGTAATTCCCCAACGGCACGCGAATTTTTCACTGGCACTGGAGTAGCTGTGGTTACAATTCCTGGCTGAGGCAAAATATCTCGAGATATATTTGAGCTTTCCATTTGGTGTGAAGGTATATCTTGGAGCATGCCATGGGGATAGGTCTGTCCGTAACGTAACAGGGTGCGAAATCGATGTCAGTGAATATGACTGCATTGAATGGGTATATTCCTGTACACTTGAAGCTAGCTTGTATGTTGGTTTGAGTAAATGCAGAGGGTTAAGCAGTAGATACGATGCTTGGTATATCGTAGATTGACATGGGTTTACCAGGATTGTTTCGCATCCAGCAATCGCTAGCACTGTTCACTGCTTTTTTGAATTCTCCGAAAACAGATGTATCTAGCAGCTGAAGCTTATGGGAGCAGTGGGGTGGGAACAATAGCATGACTATACCATTGGCCTTACAGAAATCTAGTGCCTGTATCGTGATATGAGAGGAATTGTTGTCTAATAGGAGTAGTACTTTCCTATCCACTGATGAGTTTATGTGGTTCTGGAAGTGTTTGAGGAACATCACAAATTCTGTTTCTTGCATCCACCCGGAAGAATTTCCTGTGCCAATGCACCCAATTGGACCATCTCTTATGAAATGATCTTGATACCTTATGCGTGGAAAAACGAACATTGACAGGACATAATTTCCTATGGCACTCACAGCAATAGTAACTGTCACAAGAGTTTCATGGTCTCCAGATGTAAGTGCACCTACTTGCCGAATTCCTTTTTTGGCCACTACCCTATTGGGTTTCTGGAGAGTTGTGACACCCGTCTCGTCAATATCGAATATATTTTTCGCCACAAACTTTTCGCGATCCATTACCTCACTTAAATTATTATAGAAGGCATTCACATTCGTTCTGTCGAAGCTTGTAGCTCTCGAGAGACTCGTAGCTTGAGCACACCTTATGGATAAATCCTTGTCTTTCCATGAATCCGGGAAACCAAACTTTTCCGGCTTTCTTGTTAGTAGCCCAAGATGAAGGCGCTTTCAGATGGTACTTCTCAGCCAGTTCATATGCTAATCTTCGTATTTCTTTCGAGGAGAGGCCAAAGTAAATGTCTGCTGCTTTCATGATGTATTTTGACATCTCAATCTCTTGGTTTGGAGAAAAAACTGTTGTGTGAGAGTTGTACCCCATGGAAATAACTTGATGAGTATTTTCTGCTTCTGCTTCTCTCTTTCTTTTGTATCGCATCAATGAGACATGACATAGTCCAAATTCTTTAGCAGCTCCCCGCACAGATTGACCACCAAGAACTTGTTCGTAAGCTCGTTCATAGGTAGAAATACTCTTCAAATTTCGCTCTGTTTGGTGAATTTTTGTCCGTGGCATCCATAATGAGGTGAAACATGCATGGCTATCATCTACAGAAATTGAAAGGGGTCAGTTGTAACGTTACTATCGACCCCAATGAGAATGTAACATTTTACCCCAATGTGTGTTCAGAACTTTAAAAGCAAGTCGACGTGGAAAACAATCATATGCTGATCTGAAAGAGCGCACAAAACACTCATAGCATAAATGAAATTCATGACATACATAGGGAAATAATTATCGAAGATCTACGGAGACAATAAAAACCTACTTTGTCTATATGAAAACAGAACACTCGTCACAATGGCCGCCCATCTCATTCAAATGATCGAACTGTACTGATGGCGTGTCGGGAGGGACTAGATGCACCATCCATTGAAGCGACGTACACAGAGTTGCTGCAGTTTAGAAACTATTCAATGTTTCAATTGACCCCAGCTACAATTGCCCCCGGTCTTCTCTATACAAAAAAACTGTCTAGAAATATATGAATTTGTCCAACTAGAATTCTAAAGAAATTGATTGGTTTAATTAACAAAATCATTATTTTTCAATATTATGGAATAGTTATAGCATACATCGAGGTATGGATCCCAAAATTTTTCCGATTTCATACTATTTTGAGTTTTGAGGGGCGCGAATTCTAAAACGAAGAGAATACTTATTTTTTTATCGTATCGTAAAAAATTATATTGGATCTACACATTTTGTTCCACTAATATTTCGGTGTATATTCATTATGTTCCTAGAAAACTCTTAGTCATACCCCACAATGTTTATTACCCTCTTAAATAGGGGTGGTACATTTTTCGGACCATCATCAGCCAAAAACGAAGAGTAGTATTCTAAAAAGGGGAGGGGTTACATCAATGTATGGATTCTTATGAAAAATTTAAAATAAAATTTTTTGACAAATATTTCTTCTCACATGGGGTTTGGAAGAACAGTAAAAAATGGTAATAATATTTGAGGAACGTTCACGTTATTTAACATAAAAACAATTATAAAAACAATACAAAACAAAGACATGTCGAATAATATCTAATCAAAACACAATCCGACCTCTCGGCGATCAACTTTATAATTGACGAAATAATTTATCAAATGTTCTTTCGTCAATCATACAGTTGATCGCTGAGAGGTCGGATTGTGTTTTGATTAGACATGTCTTTGTTTTGTATTGTTTTTATAATTGTTTTTTAAATAACATGAACGGATTTTGACGTTCCTCAAACATTTCAAACATTTTTTACTATGTTCTTCCAAAACCCAAGTGAGTAAGACCTTTTACTTGCGGTCTCTTTACTCCTTTTGATTGGCTAAATTTTTTGTTTCAAATTTTTATATAAGAATTCATACATTGATGTAACCCCCTTTTTAGAATACTACTCTTCGTTTTTGGCTGATGGAGGACCTTTATGGGCCCGAAACATGTAACACCCCTATTTAAGAGGTTAATAAACATTGTGGGGTGCATAAGAGTTTTCTTGGAACATTCCATTCCACTCCCCTTCGAGATACGATGGACTTTTTTAACAAATTATATTCATCATCCTGAATTCATTGAGTAGATTAGAAGGAATTAAATATATTTCAGTTTATTTGTATTTACACTCCGAACTGTGTTAGCTCTAATGTTAACACGCCACTGTTTGTTTTTGATGGGGCAGAGTTTAGTGAATGTAACATATGTACTATTTGTTTTCATGGTTTTATTTGAGTTAATATTTTTCTTTTGATAAGTACGTAGAATGTTATGCCACAATGGCTGAAAAGGATTATAAAATTCATGTTTATTGATAGAGGTGTTTGGGGCAGCACTTCGCTTGAACACACCTATGACTCGTACTGTCAACAATTGAAAATAACCAACATTTTTTTATGGCAATTCTTTTCATACACGCTTTATTAGCTTCACGTATGTATGTATGTAAAGGAATCTTTGAAATCAATTTTCATCCACTTCCAGATGTCCGAAACATTTGAAAGTTTGCACACGTATTAAGAAACGATGACAATACAATGATTTCATAGCCATGACCTGGTATTCTCATCAAGATCGTCAGAAAAAAAAACACATTACCAAGATTTGATGAAGTCACTGGTGAAAATGCCTCATCTAAATTTTTCAAAGATTTGGTGAATTCACTGGTATGGACTTTCACCAAAAGTTATGTACAAAAGACCTCATAGGTTAAGGTAAGGTGATGCTGAAGATCTATATCGACCTTCCCTACAATCTACTGTAACGAACCTAGGCCGGACCTGTCGCCTCGCGCGTTGCCGTCGACAGCGATGAGGTCATCCCCGGAGATGTTCGAGAACAGTCCAGTCGCTCTGCCGCGGAGAGCAACGGTCGATATTGGAAACGATTGGAGCATGCTGGTCGCCAACTGCCGGAATTCGAAAGATCGGGAATTCTGTGACGGAGATAAATAGGTAGCCCTCAAGATGGCACGGACAGTCTGAACGAGCCCATACGATCGAGCTATACAGTGGCGTAGTAATATAAATTAAGTTGTAGATTTAAGTGTGAAATAAATTAGTTAAACCAAGTTAAGTTTATTTACGTTACAATTGGTGTCGGAAGTGAGATTTTGAAAATAAACAAGTGATCGTGGAGTGGATAGTCAAAAAAATAAATTGATAGACCTTTTTGTACGCCCAAAATAGACAGTGGCCCGGTTTTCGCGAAGTGGACAATTGTGCGTGGAATATAAACTGATACACTGTTCGCGTGAAACAGAAAATAGACAGTGGCCCGGTTTTCGCGAAGTGGACAATTGTGCGTGGGAATATAAACTGATACACTCTTCGCGTGAAACAGACAATAGACTGGTGGCCCGTGGAAAAGAATTCGCGAAGTGAATTTTTAACAAACTGATAAACTTTTTCGTGTGAAACAGACTGATACCTCGTCAAAGACAAAATGTGTTCAAGAAAAGTGCGCCTTGGGGACTTGAAGGTAGCGGAATTGAAACAGGAATTGGAGGAAAGGGAACTGGAAACAACGGGTAAAAAGCAAGTACTCCAGGAAATACTTGCAGAAGGACTTATACAAGAAGGTGAGGACCCCGAAACATTTTTATTCGAAGTTCCCGGAGGTGATTTGAGTTTGGTAATGAATAAACTCGAAGAAACTACTGAATCCTTGAAAGAAAAACTGCAACAAAATTCTATAAATCTGGAAGAGAAGCTTCAAGAAAATTCAAGAAGCCTGGAAGATAAGCTCCTAGAAAACACAGAAGGCCTAAAAAAAGAACTCTGTGGTGTGGCGAATCGTCTAGAAAAAAGAATAGGAACCGTCGAGGCAGAGATGGACAAGATGAAGGAAACGATCAGTAAGCTGGAAAAACGAATTAATAGTGCGCCCTCCACAGAGATGGTTAACAAAAATGCAATGCTGGACTTGAGTTTGAACTTGGATAAAGTTCAAGAGGGTATACAAGATGTCAAGGTCATTTCTGAAATAGGGAAGCTTTCCATGAAGCCGCCTCAATTCGACGGAAAAACTCCATGGAAAAATTACCGCCGACAGTTTGAAGCAGCGGCCAAAGCAAATGGATGGAATGCAGGGGAAAGAGCTGTAGCACTAACACTTGCATTACGTGGAGAAGCGACGAATATTCTACAAACTCTTACCGCCCAAGAACAGGAGGACTATGATCAGCTGATTAAACATCTAGAATTACGATATGGCCAGGCCCATTTGGAACACATATACCACTCCCAACTGAAAAATCGCTGCCAGAAATCGGGCGAATCCTTACAAGAATTCGAAGCTGACATTGCACGCTTGGTTCGTCTCGCATATCCAGCCACACCGGAAAATGTAATGGAGCGATTAGCGGTTCAGGCATTCTTGGATGGATTCCATGACCAAGAAACCAGACAAGCGTTGATATTAGCTCGTCCAACACATCTCGTAGACGCACTGGCACGCGCTTTGGAATTCGAAGCAGCAAAACAATGCTGCAAAAGCCAAAATAAAGTTCAAACGATTGAGGAAGACTCACAGGAGCCTGCTAACTTGGAAGCTGCCATGAGAAAAGTGATGAAGGAAGTGTTGCCTGAGAAAAGACAGATAAGATGCTGGAATTGTGGCAAAATTGGACATGTGCGTAGCAAATGTCCAACATTCATCGACTCTAAACTAAAGAAGGTCGACGAGAAGGGACATTCGTCGGCATGTGTCCGGCAAGCCCCGGTTAACAACGCATATGTCGCTATCCTTCAACGACAGAACAAAGGTGTCTTCGTAGACGGTCTCATCAATAACGAGCCTTGCACCATGCTGCTAGATACAGGTGCGACTAGGACAATTCTCGGGCCTTCCTTTGCCAGAACACCGGAACGGATTGAACCGACAACTTGGAAGCTACGCACAGCAACAGGGGAGCCAGCTACTGTATATGGCGAGCTACCGATTGAAATAATTTTGGGCAGCACTAAAGTGAAACATCAGGCACTTGTGGCGGACATCGAAGACGATGCAATCATCGGAATGGACATCATGAATTCCAGAGGGTTTGAATTAGATTTCAAAGACGGCGTCCTACGTGTCAACGGAGAAGAGCTGGTGCTTCATGGGAGAAGTGAAGAGTTGATCCGTGTGTTGTTGGCTGAAGATGTAAGCGTACCTGAGAGGGCTGAAACCATTCTGGAGGCTCGCCTGGACGGGAGTGCGAGCAGTGGAGACGTGGTGATGTTCGAGCCCAAACTTCATGATGAGAAAATTGGACGAGGGATTGCACTAGGGAAGACCTTGTTGCGTGCTGACAAATTTGTGCCGGTAAGGGTCATGAATGTCAATTATTTTCCAGTGACCTTGAAGAAAGGAACAATACTGGGCACTGCTCGTCAGTTTCTCAGTGATCCGGAGTTACGAGGTACGATTAGCCAACCCAACAACTTGCCCACAGAACTAGAAAAATTAGTTGCCATCTCTTCCAAAGACATAAAACCAGCTCAACAGCCCAAACTAAGAGATTTAGTCAAAAAGTACCAAGACATCTTCGATACCGGACAAGGAAAAGGTGGTCGAACTAATGTGGTCCAGCACAAGATTGATACTGGGGGTGCCCGACCGATCCGGCAATCAGCAAGAAGATTCCCTTTCCAAGAAGCAAGAGGCTGACAAAATAGTCAGCGATATGGGAAAAGAAGGAGTTATCGAACCATCTGACAGTCCCTGGTCCCTCCAGTCGTACTGGTGAAGAAAAAGGATGGATCGACACGCTTTGTGTAGACTATCGCCAACTTAATAATGTCACGAAGAAGGACAGTTACCCTCTCCCGAGAATAGATGACACCCTAGACACGTTGGCTGGTTCCACGATTTTCTCGACCCTTGATCTGAAGAGTGGATACTGGCAAGTAGAACTGGCTCAGGAAGATCGAGAAAAGACTGCTTTACCATCGGCTCAGGATTGTGGCAGTTTACCGTTATGCCATTCGGCTCTGTAATGCTCCCGCCACATTCGAAAGATTGATGGAGACAGTGCTGAAAGGACTCTCATGGAACACGTGTCTGGTGTATCTCGACGACATAATTGTGGTCGGCAGATCGTTCGAGGACCACGTGAAAAACTTGGAGGAAGTATTCCTGCGACTGAGGAACTCCGGATTGAAGCTGAGCCCTAAGAAATGCCATCTGTTCCAAAAAGAAGTACGATACCTCGGCCACGTTGTCTCTGGGGAAGGAGTAGCAGTGGATGACCAGAAGATCAAAGCTGTTAAGGATTGGCCCATCCCAAAAGACATTCACCAACTTCGAAGTTTCCTTGGTTTATGCACATACTATCGCCGATATGTGCTGGGATTCGCCAACATCGCTAAACCACTGACCAGGCTCACGGAGGGCCAAACAAAGTTCCAGTGGTCCGAAGAATGTCAAGACTCATTCAGGAAGCTGAAAGGAGCTTTGATCAACGCACCTGTACTGAGCTATCCCCTACCCAAAGGGAAATTCATTTTGGGTACGGACGCCAGCAACGTGGACTTGAGCTGTCCTATCTCAGATCCAGGAGGGACAGGAGAAGGTCATTGGTTATTTCAGCAAGACGCTTAGCAAACCAGAGCGCAATTACTGTGTCACCAGGCGAGAGCTGTTAGCTGTTGTAAAGGGAGTGGAGCACTTCTACAAGTACGTGTATGGAAGAAGATTCCTGTTGAGAACTGACCATGCAGCTCTCAAATGGCTCTTACAGTTCAAAAATCCTGAGGGTCAAGTAGCACGTTGGATCGAGAGACTCCAAGAATTCGATTTCGAGATCGAACATCGAGCCGGAACTAGCCATAAGAATGCAGATGCCTTGTCGCGAAGACCATGTCCAGAGGATTGCTCACATTGCCGACGAGCAGAAGAGAAAGAAGCAACACTTTGTAGAACCGCGGCAATGGATGACAACTGGAATGACAGCAAGATCCAGAAAGACCAAGAGAAAGACCCGACCTTGGCTTAGTTGTCAGCTGGAAGAAGGGCAATCGAAGACCATCATGGCAGGAAGTCGCAGGTTACTCGCCGGCTGTTAAGTCCTATTGGGCACAATGGAACTCTCTTATTCTGGACAATGGGATCCTGAAACGTGTGCTGGAGGCCGATATTGGTGGGGAAGACAGACGCCAAATAATTGTTCCCAGGAACAGAAGAGAGGAAGTGCTGCGGGAAATCCATGATAGGGTCGCTGGAGGACATCGGGGAGTGACGAAGACCCTGCAGAAAGTGAGACAACGGTTTTACTGGACCAATTGTCAAGCTGACGTCCAGGACTGGTGCAGAAAGTGCGCTGTATGCGCTGCTAGCAATGGACCTCGAATACGACCCAAGGCCCCGATGCGTCAGTACAACGTAGGCAGCCCGTTCGAGAGAATCGCCATTGACATCGCCGGCCCGTTTCCCGTATCCGACCACGGGAATAAATACATCCTTGTGGCAATGGACTACTTCAGTAAGTGGGCGGAAGCCTATGCCCCGGCCCAACCAGGAAGCCATCGACCGTCGCCGACGGCTTGGTGAAAGAGTGGATATGTCGATTCGGTATTCCAATGGAGCTGCACTCGGATCAAGGCAGAAATTTCGAATCCAACCTTTCCAAGAAATATGTCTACTGCTGAACATCCGCAAGACAAGAACCACGGCCCTACATCCGCAGTCCGATGGAATGGTGGAACGGATGAACAGGACGATCAACCGCCACTTGTCCAAGGTTGTCTCTGACCATCAAAGAGACTGGGACCAGTATCTTCATTTGTTCCTGATGGCCTATCGATCCGCAGTACACGAGTCAACCGGTCAAACTCCTGCTAGTATTATAATGGGCCGAGAACTGCGACTGCCTTGTGACCTGAAGTTTGGGATACCGCCAGGACAAGACACTGCGGGAGAGGACTACGTCAGCAAACTTCGGCAGAGAATGGACGACATCCACGAACGAGTCCGGTTGAACATCCAGAGTGCCAGCGATAAAATGAAGAAGACCTATGACATCAAGGCCGACGCTGGAGGATTTAAGGTTGATGACCGGTTTGGCTATACAACCCCAAACGTCGTCGTGGACTATCACCAAAGTTGCGGAACTCGTGGGAAGGCCCGTATAAAATCGTGAAAAGGATAAACGACCTTGTGTACCGAATCCATAAGCCACCCCGAGGGAAACCAAGGGTCGTCCATTTCAACAGGTTGGCCCCTTACGCTGGAAACCATGACCAAGTTCGCACCCTCAAGCCACCGGAGGATGATATGACGTTCGAGAAGTTCATGTCCTTGTATTCAAACGGGCAGAAAGTTCTACATGGGGTTACTAGAGAGGAGTCACGAGACCTTTTCGAGGTGCCTGCTGACTACGCACTAGCGCACTGTGTGGCAGAAGATCCAGAAGTTGGGTGGGAGTACAGTTGAAGAAAGGCCGAGAAACATCTACTGGGCATCGCCGTAGTGTTCTCCAAGAAATTTGGTCACTCCAAACACTGCGGGAGCAGAATCCAGAAGTTGGTGGGGTGCTACAGTTGAAGAAAGGCCAGAGAAACATCTACTACCTAGTTACCAAGAGGCATTCCCAAGATAAACCGTCCTATGAAGATGTCTGGAAGAGTCTCACCAAACTAAGAGATACTATGGTGGACCAGAATCTGGTGGATCTAGCAATTCCAAAATTGTCCTGTGGTATTGATGGGTTGGACTGGAGAGTCATAAGAAGTATGCTGGAGGCGATATTCAGATCTAGCGGCGTCAAGATTTTGGTTTGCTGTAACCCTCTTCCACGACCGATCATGAAGACCGTGGAGTGTTACTTCCATCGAACTTCACGGTGCAGATATGGGGAGTCATGCAGATATCGTCACACTCCAAGGATGAAATTTCGGGACGAAATGTCTTTAAGAAGGGGGCAATGTAACGAACCTAGGCCGGACCTGTCGCCTCGCGTGTTGCCGTCGACAGCGATGAGGTCATCCCCGGAGATGTTCGAGAACAGTCCAGTCGCTCTGCCGCGGAGAGCAACGGTCGATATTGGAAACGATTGGAACATGCTGGTCGCCAACTGCCGGAATTCGAAAGATCGGGAATTCTGTGACGGAGATAAATAGGTAGCCCTCAAGATGGCACGGACAGTCTGAACGAGCCCATACGATCGAGCTATACAGTGGCGTAGTAATATAAATTAAGTTGTAGATTTAAGTGTGAAATAAATTAGTTAAACCAAGTTAAGTTTATTTACGTTACACTACTTTCACCAAAAGTTATTAAAAATTTCTCATGTGGGTTTCTCCCGTAGCTGGAAAGTTTGAAAACACGCTTTTCTAGCAATATGGACTAAAAAGTTTACAATAAAATAATAGTTTAAAAACACGCTTTTATAGCAAAATGAACAAAAAATTTAAAAATAATGAGAATAGAGTCACTGACCAAAAAAATTACTTTAATGTAAAAAAGCGTGAGGTGCTCTCTACTTACTTTCCATAATGACTACATTTACGAATACCTCAGGATAAAAAGTTTGAGACAACTGATATCAAGCACTCCACGCTTTTTTTACATTAAAGTTAATTTTTTGGTCAATGACTTCATTCTTATTTTTTTTAAATCTTTAGTTCATATTGCTGGAAAATCATGCTTTTTTTTTGTTTTTTAAACTATAACTTTATCTCTTCATGGAAATAAATACTAGGAGGATGAATTAGTTAAAGTATGATGCCGAATAAATTTCTCATTGTCATAAAAAAACTCGCGTGCAAAGTACACGTGACTGAAGTGAAACTTTTGGCAGTCTAAACCGCGATATATATATATATATATATATATATATATATATATATATATTATATATGTATATATGTATATATGTATGTTATGTATATATATATATTATATATATATATATATATATATATTATATATATATATATATATATATATAATAATATTGAAAGTTCGAGTTGAACCGCGTCTAGAAATTTGGTAATTTCGACATTTCGTCTCCCATTTTGGAGCCATTTTCAAGGAAAGTGGAGAAAATATATAAATAAAAGTTATTGATAAGAGTAAAAGAGGTCTCAATCTGCCTACTCCTCAGGTGTTGTCACTTAGGAAAGAAAATGATTTCCAACCGAGGTCTCAATTTGCCTACTCCTAGGTTGTAGTCACTTAGGTGGGGTTCAGGATTTTGTAATTCGTCGCCGGAGTCTCAATCTGTCTACTCCCCAGGTTTCGCCACTAGATTCCTCTGATGTCTCAGTATTCCTACTACTCCGAGGAAAATGAGGATCAGAGGGTGGATATGGAGTATTTATCCTAGGTGAATTCAGTGGAGCGGAACCATGGGCAGGGCTTGGCTTGGCAGTGAGGCGGGAAAGTGGAGGTTTCCGAGTATTGGGAAGTCTGCGTCCATCATCGCGTTTGTTTAGTCAGTTCGGGCGCTTCTCGATCTCAAGGGCTTCACGAATGACTCTCACTTGCAATGTTCTCATTCTGTGGCCTGTCTCTTCATAGTGCTTGGAGAGTGCCAAAGAAGGGTCTCAGTATCGGACAGCAAGTTGATGTTCGTAAACTCGACTGGTGACTCGCCTGTTAGTTTGTTCTATGTATGTCCTAGGGCATTCGGAGCATGGTATTTCATATATTCCTTGAGACTCATTAGCTAAGTTATTTTTAGGAGACCTGAGGAAATCAGAGATCTTATTATTAGCTGTGAAAATTGTTTTAATGTCGGGTTTCTCTGAGATTCTGCCAATTTTGTCGGTGACACCTGTGATATAGGGAATGAAAGCTTTGTGTGGTTGGTTATCTGTTGGATTTTGGGAGTAAGGAGAACGAGTTTGATGATGGTGGATTGACTGCAAATTTGTGTTATTATAACCGTTTTGAAGGAGAGCGGTTTTGAGTTTGTTCAACTCTTGCGGTCTGTTGTGATTGTCGGTGAGTTGAATAGATCTGTGAATGAGAGAGTTTGAGACGGATTTTGTTTGAGCCCTTTCATACATCTTAATTTGTATCGTTGGATTTTTGGTCACCATATTAATGAAGCCTCTGCGGCACCTCCAGGTTGCCACTATAGTCTTGGAAATAACGTTGTTGATGTAACTGTTCCGTATCATATCACCCATATATTTGACTTCCGTGAACAATGATAGCTGAGTTCCAATGAGAGTTGGGGCTTTCAGTTCGTATTTTAGCCTCGTTGTGAATGGAACCACTATTGTTTTGCCGAGATTTACATTCAGTCCCTCCGTTGCGCATCAGATTCTGATTATTTGTTTGAAGGTTGTAGACGATGTGGTAACTTGATTACCATCGTTTCGTACGTCCATCATCTTGATGGATTCAAAAGGTTTTCACGGCGTTTCGAATGCTTGTATCTGCAATGGATTTAAAAGGTTTTCATGACTTTTCGAATGCCTGTATCTGCACTCGTCTTCAGGTGAATACTGAAGACGAGTGCAGATACAGGCATTCGAAAAGTCATGAAAACCTTTTAAATCCATTAAGACGACGGACGTCCGAAACGATAGTAATCAGATTCTGATTATGTTAAGGGATATCTGCACGCGGTTGGATATCATCCCATCATGTTTGCCCGACTAGGTCATCGGCGTAATCTTGAGTCGTGTAGCTTTACTATCAAATTGTCCACGGGCAGTGACCACAGCAAAGTCGAGATAATCCCATCTTGGAGGCATTTTTTCTCGTTGTCATCCTCTAGTGATGGAGTCATGTGAGATGTCACCAAAGGCACCCTCTATATCTATGAATGCACATAGAGCCATTTCTTAAGCTGATTATGTCTTCTCAAAGCATATCTGCTTGATAGGCAATCCATTTTTGTGACGCGGTTTGTTTATTAGGAGTATATTTCTTATATGATTATAATTTATATAAAAAAAAGGAGGAGGTTCTCTAGTCAACGCGTATATTTTTTTTATGTATGATCACGCATAACTTTTCACAGAGTAGTTCGATTTCGATGAATTAATTGGATAGGGTATACTTCGAAGTTGGTCCCATTCGAATTTGACGGAAAATGTCACTCTTAAGGGTGAAAAATAGGGGATATTTATCGTTCATCCACCCGTTAACCCATTCTACCACTCATAACTTTGTCTGGGGATAGAGAATACTTCATAGTTGGTCATTTCTTGATTTGGAGAGGGATAATCCACCCTTGAGGGAAGACAAATAAGGGATTATTGATTTTTCATCTGTGAACCGATTCTGTTGAAACTTGGCACACATTTTGTAATTCTGATGACACTACAACATAATGGATACCTGGAGTCAATTGAGTAGGTTGAGTAGTTATTAGTAGATTTCAGCCAGAAAAAAGTAAAAAACAAAAACTTTCTAACAAAGAATTAACTCGTCGAAAAAATTAACTGAAAAGTAAAAAATAAAATAAACCTCCTTAGTCTCAATAATAACTGAGCTCCTAACTAATGTGAGTAACTAATTTTGAGTCGACGCCAAACAAAAATCAAAGAAGATCATTGTATTACTTTGAAGAAATAATTAAAACGCCGCCGTGCATCCTGCTGCCATCATTTTACGCTTTACCTAATTCAATTGCTAGTTTTTTGGCGCCGACTCAAAATTAGTTACTCACATTAGTTTAGGAGCTCAGTTATCGTCAAGACTAAGAAGGTTTATTTTAATTTTTTGCTTTTCAGTTTATTTTTTCGTCGGTTTAATGTTTTATTTAAACATTTTTATTTTCATTGATTTCAGGAAGAAAGGCACGTGAGACTGATAGATCAATAAGACTTGAACACCACAACAGCCTCCCTCCATGTTTTCCGTATGTATCCGAAAATAATGCTGTTCTCGAACAGCTTTCTCAAGGACGTTTTGAGGCGGGAAATAGGAAAATATTCCGACCTTTCCGGGCGACTTAAAAGTTTGAAGCTCTTGATGGCCCATTTGATTTTTTGGGTGCTGAATATTTTCCCCATGATAGAGATGGTGGAGATTTGAATTTTGCCTGACAAAATTGAGCATCTCTGGCAGCATACATTTATGAAACAAAATCTCGATTGACGAATTTTTTTATGGAAATAAAAAACTTTGATTGAAATTTATTATTGGGGTTGTAAGGGTTGATTTACACATCTTGTTGAGCTTCTCTGAAAGCATACATTCATGAAAAAATCTCGATACCTGTTCTTTCTGGAAAAGAATAATTCCATAGACATGCCTGATAGGGGTGGTGGATGGCTAATTTTTGCACAACAAAATCGAAGTGACATATTTTTAAGCACCCTTCCTAGCATATATTTATGAAAAGAAATCTCAATCCACGTTTTTTTTGCAGAAAAAGAACAATTTCCATTGAAAGTCATTATTGCGATTGTAAAGGGTTAATTTAACCCGACAAAATCGAGGGACAAATACATCTTGTTGAACATCTTTGTTAGCACACATTAATGAAAAAAAACCTTGATCCCTGCGGTTTTTAGGAAAATTAAATAATTTCATAGATAGTCATGATAGAATTGATGGAGGATTCATATTTGCCCAACAAAATCGAGTGATATATAACATTTGTTGAGCATCTCTGGTAGAATGCATTAATGAAAAAAAAACCTTGATCCATGCGGTATTTAGGAAAATGAAATAATTTCATAGATAGGCATGATAGAATTGATTTCTGTTCTACAAAATCGAGTGATATACGTAAGTTTATGACAAAAAAACATTTTAATATTTTTAATAGAAACAGATCAATTTTCTGACCATAATTAGACGACGGTCCCATATCCACATAAGCACGTAAAACTCGTGGCTGGAACACGTGACTGCTTTCACACTGATTCTGATTTTGGCTATACTTTTTTAAGTACACTGTCGTGTAACTCATATTGTTTGCTTGAAGACGATTGACGATCCTGATTATTTCAGGATAGAATGAACCACCAAGCTGGTGAATGTTCAAATTATTTACTATAAGTACTAGGCGAATGTGCGTATATATTCGAATTGCAATCACTTGATTGAGAAATTGGATATTGAACGTTATAAATTTAAGCTGCAACTTGCGAGCATTCTATTATTTAGGTAACTGAAACTGCTTCATTTGCTCCTCTAACCCACTCCCTCCGTCAGTTTCATCAAAGGAATTTCATACTATTCTAAACAGAATAGGGAGTAGGATTCCCATTCCCATCTTGCTCCTTTGAGTTTTCAGACACAAAAAACAAATTATAAAGTAATTTTGTCAAAATCTTTAACTTCCACCTTTTTCTTTTCAAATCTGCGAACGTAACCTCTTAGTTCGGTGACATTCGAGCGAATGAGAGGGGCGCGGTCGTCACTTGTCTTAGATATTATTGTATTGTTTGGTTTGAGTTTTGTTTAGAATATAAATGAGATACCTCGTCTTACCTCACTCACTCGTCTTGTCCCACTTTTTTATTTTTTAATAAATGATGAAAAGTGAATATCAATTGGACTCCATTTTATCAATTTACTTGTCTGGTGATTCAGTTCGACGCTGAGAAGTTGGAAATGTGAGAAGAGATTCCATAATTTTTTGGGAGTATTTGAGGTGCCTGGTTCGTCACTCCACAATCCACTAAAAATAAGTTTGGAGGAACAGCACTGTGAACATTTCAACTCCAAAACTCCGACTTGGTAGTTTTCTTTTTCCGATCAGAACATTGTTAACAGTCGCCGCCTCGCGATCGTATTTCGATCAAGCAAGCCGTGAAACAACGTGGGAGGTGGAAATTGTTTCGCTTCTCCTTAAACTGTTTCATGCAGGCGATTAGAACTCAGCCAACTGCGATATAACATTGTTATCCTGAAAATTGTCACCGCTGATGGAAATCGTTCGCTAGTGCTGCATACTTTACCTAGAGGGCCCCAGGCAGAGGCAGGATCTCATTCGAGCTAATGCTGGAATAACGGGGTCCTCAAGTTCCCATTTTCTGTATATTCCGAGGAAAATATATAGACACAAAAGGGATACGGAACTGTTGTGGCATTCTCCGTAGGCATATTTCATATTTTTATGAATATTCGACGAATTGTGCTATAGGGTGGTGGCAAGTATTCCAAATTCAAATTAACAAAAAAAAATATTTCGCAATGACTGTTAGAATATGTACTTCATCATTTCAACCACCAGTATATTTCCCAAATTTTTAATAACAGTTATGCTCATGTCTACCAGGTCTTGAGCATAACCTCAAACAAGAAATTATTATATATAGAGTGTGACCTATTTGGAATGGAACCACCCATATATAGAATACGCATTTTTCAACCAATCTCAAAAACCATCTTTTTTAATATTGAGCATTGTAAACTGTATCTTGACACAAGTTTTCATAACTTCAGTTTTATTTCCAAGGCACACTATGGTTTTTTTTCTTTGTCAAAAACGGCAAAAGTTTATTAGGCAATTTTTGTTTTGAAGTTTGACTACATCATTGGATTCGTAGTCGTTATACATAAAAACCATCAAAATTTCATACAAAAATATTGGTTAACAACGAAGTTACAACAATTTTGGAAACAAAGTATTTGATTATAATTTTTAATTAGAATATAGACATATTTAAAATCTGGCAACACCGTCGATGCAAAGTAGAACACCAGTGAACTTGTACAGTGAAAATCCGAAGTCAATAGCTCATTCCGTTCTATAAGAATGGTAATGTGAGCGATTTGTGGTGGAAGCGATTTTGTAATAAAAATCTGATTAGCCACTGGATTTGTAAATTATATTCCCTTAAAATCATTTATTTAAGTGTAGGTTATAAGTGTATCCGAAAAGAACAGAATATTTGAAATTCATTTTCAAGTTATACAGTAGTACAATCTTCCATAGCCGATAAAAACGAAATGAACAGAAATACGTATTTATTCAACAATAAAACGTCAGTAAGCAAAAACTAAAACTAAAATAAACATTATTGTAAAATTAAATATTTGAATTTTTGTGGCTTCTATCAAACCTCCATTTAGATCGACACATTTATCGTATCTCTTCCGAATATTTTTTACACTATTTCTTATTTGTGTAATTTCGGCACAAACCCAGTGGCGTAGTCAGATTTTTATTACAAAATCGCTTCAACCTCAAATCGCTCACATTACCATACTTTCAGGAGTTATAACTGTAGAACGGAATGAGCTATTGACTTCGGATTTTCACTGTACAAATTCACTGGTGATCTACTTTGTTTCGGCAGTGTTGCCAGATTTTTAATATGTCTATAATCTAAATAAAAATTATAATCAAATACTTTTGTTTCCAAAATTAAAGTTGTTGTAACTTCATTGTTAACCAATATTTTTTTATGAAATTTTGATGGTTTTTATTTATAGTGACAACAAATCCAGTAATGTAGTCGAATTAGAAAACAAAAATTGCCTAATAAACTTTTGCCGTTTTTGACAAAGGAAAAAACCATAGAGTGCCTTGGAAATGAAACTAAAGTTATGAAAAACTTTTTTTGAGATCGATTGAAAAATGCGTATTCTACAGGTGTGGTACCATTTTGAATGGGTCACACTGTATATAACAAATTATAGGTGTCACTCTATAATTTTGTGCATATATATACATATACATATATATATATATATATACATATATGTATATATGATTTGAATTATTATTCAATTCGAAAAAGCGAAAAACTGTTGAAAAGGATTTATTTATTTATTTATCATTATATTTATTTACTCTATATTTGTAATTTCATTATTCCATATTATAATAGAATTTCATTACTTATTAATTGAATATACTAAATATATTTTGGGAGTGTACCTCTCGTCACTTCAGATCAGTTGTTATCGTTGTTTTAGTCCACTATTGTTTGCCAACCATGTTGGAATTTCTGAATTTTTTGGATGAGAAAGAAGAAATAGTAACCTTAGAATATAACAGATGATGCAGGTCGTCAAGCTGAGGCCTTCGCCATCACTCATGGTCTAGAACAACTGGTCGAGCTACCAACCCGCATCCCTGATGTCAACAACCAGTCTGCCAATACACTAGATCTTTTCCTCACCACCAATCCTGACCCGTATAGAATAGAAGTTTGTGCCCCACTTGGAAACTCTGATCACACCCTCATCTCCACAACATGCTCTTTCCATTTACCATCGAGCAGCACAATACCACCCCGTCTCATGTGGCATTACAATTCGGCCGACTGGGAAGGTCTTCGTATGTTTTTCTCAGCGTTTCCATGGAAGAGAGTTTGTTTCTCTTCAGTAGATCCAACACGATGTGCTGAGACAATTTCTGAAATCATCATGTTGGGGATGCAAACTTACATACCGAATACCGAAAGAAGAACATCATCCGATAAGACCTGGTTTAACAGAAACTGCTCTAGAGCTGTGGCTTCCAAACAGGCAGCATACCATCGATGGCAAAAAAATCCGGGACCTGAGACCAGAGCAGCATACGTTGAGGCTAGAGGCATATGCAAAGAGACAATAGAATGTTCAAAAGATGCTCATAATGCCAAAATAAGATCAAAACTTGTTGAATGTCCCAACGGATCCCGTTCATTTTGGTCTTTCGTAAAGCTGTGGAAGAAACTTCACTTCCAGCTCTTTTCCTCCCCTAACCAAAGAAGATGGAACACTAGCAACGACTGCCCAGGAAAAAGCCAATATCTTTGCGCACCTATTTGCTGGAAATTCCACTCTGGATTCTTCGGGAAAACAACCCCCGAACATTACACCTATTGACAGTCACATGCCCGAGATCACCTTTCGCCAACGTACTATCAGAAAGATTTTGCTGGGTCTCAACACCAACAAAGCCTGTGGATCTGACGGAATCCCGCCGATTGTTCTCAAGAAATGTGCCCCCGAACTAACACCTGTTCTTTGCAAGTTGTTCAACCACTCTTACAATTTGGGAGTATTTCCGTCCAATTGGAAAATTGCAAGAGTACAGCCAGTCCCTAAAACAGGCAAAAAGACCCTACCTAGCAACTACAGACCTATCGCACTGCTATCTATTATTTCGAAGGTCATGGAAAAAGCCATCAACATCGAGCTCATGAAATATCTGGAAGACTCAGGAATTATCAATGATAGGCAATATGGCTTCCGCCATCAGAGATCAACTGGTGACCTGCTCGCATACGTCTCACATATATGGCAGCTATCTATTGAAAAGTATGGAGAAACTTTAGCTGTGGCATTAGATATCTCCAAGGCGTTCGATCGAGTTTGGCACCAGGGACTCCTCGCCAAGCTTCCATCTTATGGCTTGCCCCTCAGCTGTGTTCTCTGCTTGCTAGTATTCTCTCAAACAGGTCTCCATGTAGTGGTCGATGGAGTTTCATCTGACACTCTACTCATAAATGCTGGTGTTCCGCAAGGATCCATTCTAGCACCAACACTATTTTTACTCCACATCAACGACCTATTGAAAGCAACTTCATGTCCCGTACACAGCTTTGCCGATGATAGTACCCTCCATACCGCTTTCTTCCAGGGCCCTATATCAGCCCGTGAAACCAGAAATGAACGAGGAAGAAATGTTAACAATGTAAATATGGACTTAGCAACAATTCTCGAATGGGGATCCAATAACTTGGTAGAATTCAATGCAAACAAAACACAAGCATGTCTTTTTCTCTAGAAAAGCCGATCTCACTGTGCCTAACATAACTTTGTCAGGAGTAACCATACCACTGAAGTCATCCATATCGATGCTTGGTATTACTATCAGCAATAACCTTTCCTGGGAAAATCACGTGAGGTCCATTGCCAAAAGTGCATCCCAAAAACTTGGTTTTTTGTTTCGTGCCAAGAGCTATTTCACCTCCAGTCAGCTGCTTATGATCTATAAGGCACAGATCCGACCTGTCCTGGAATACTGTTCCCATATTTGGAGTGCGGCACCTAAACATATCCTGAAGCTATTGGATTCTGTCCAAAAAAGGGCAATTCGTCTCGTCGGTGATGCCTCGCTTACAAACTCGCTCACTTGTCTGGAACACCGTAGAAAAGTTGGCGATTTGTCTCTATTTTATAGATATTTTCATGGGCGATGCTCTTCTGAAATATCAACAATCGTTCCTCCTTTGGCAGTCTCTTCGAGATTAACCCGTCAAGTTCAGTCTTCACACCCCTTCGTGGTCACTTTGGAGACCTGCAGAACATCACTTTCCAAAGACTCATTCTTCCAACGAACTGCGAGGCTTTGGAACTCATTGCCTAGGGAGGTGTTCCCCGAGGCATACAACCTCCAGAAATTTAAGAAGAACACCAACTCCTACCTTCTTTCCCTTGGTTCCCACGATGTTCTCTGAACATTACAGGATATCCCTTTTCGTGGGAACCAGAACATATAAAAAAAAAAAAACCACATCCAAGACAATTTTTTAGGAAAAGAGCGGTATGTCATCAATTGAGCATTTCAATATAAGAAGTATAAAAAAATTGACGAGCTATTGGTGTATTTACAAGTATTAAATGAACATACTGATGTCTTAGTTTGTCTGAAACTTGGAATATTGAAGTGATCAGTGATTGAAATACCAGGATATACTATATATTATAATAACTCGAAAAGAATCAAAATGACGGTGTTATTGTAACGAAGAGAGAGTATAAATACAAACGCTACAATTGTCAAATTTACAGAAACAAATTTAATATCAATGAAAAATGACTGTACATAATCTCTGTATAGACATAACAGCATCATATAGATTACCGTCAATTGACACAAAAGCCTATACAGATAAATTACGTAACTATCTCTTCACCCTTGAAAAAAAGAGATTAAATATCTTTATGGGTGATATAATAATAGTAATAGTTTTATTATTTATATAAATCTGAATCTGATGGATGGATATGTTGATGAATATGTAATATGTAAGGTTATTTTTCCTTTATAAATAAGCTCACACGTGATACCCAAAACTCACAAAGTATCGATGATCATATATTTTTAAGAAAAAAAGGCCTAGAAAATGTAATAACAACCCTATTATATTTAAAAAAATCTTACCGATCATACAAAACCTTTTTAGAAATATTCCATGAAAATATACCCAAAGAAACTACAACTGATGAGTTAATGAAAAAAGTAAACTATATAGAATTAAATAAATATCTTGAAAGCAAAACTAGATGATACTATCATGTGCTCAGATGTTAGAAGCTTATGACAGATTCACTACCAAACTCGAGATTAACAGAATTGGCTTCTCGTAATTACCTATAATAAACCTATAAAACGATTTCACAGAATAAAACCTTGGATTACTACAGGGCTTTTAACATCCATTCGAAAGAGGGATGAACTCAAAAAGAAAATGATACTCGCTCCCTCAGTGAAAAAAAATTTCAACCTTTATTGAAATGAATTAAACCCGCAAATCAAAAAACGAAAAATGATTCTATAAACGGAAAAATAAAAAAAACCTGGGAACTCATTAAAAATGCAACAAATAGAAAAAAAAAACGAAAAAATCCATCTCTAACATACAAAGAAAAAACAAAATTGGTGAAAATTGACAAAGTCGAATATCTACCTTCCATACAATGAACAATTTTTCTTAAACCAGTAACGCAGAATGAAATAATTGAAATGATATAAAACTTGAAAAAACGTTACCGGCTCCGATGGCATCTCTTCAATATACATTGAAAATATACATAAATATCTGATAGTACCATCAGTACACATCGTAAACTCAACCTGCAAACATGGAAAACTACATTCTCAATGGAAATAATCATCTGTAACTCCTATTTATATAGCTGGCAAACATGACTGTGTCGAAAATTACAGGCCCATTTCTGTTATGAACAATTTTGCGAAAATTTCTGAATTTACACTTAAAAAAAGATTAATTATTTTTTTTAGCGAGCATCAAGTAATATCACGGAGGCTATACGGCTTTATTGCAAACTCTAATACTGAATGTGCTGTATGTACTAGATCTGATTGAAAAAATCGTAAAGGCATTGGATAGATCACAAAAATGCTTGAATTTTCCTAGATCTTGCCAAAGCTTTTGATACCGTAGCACATACCGAACTCTTAAATGAGCTTTTCACATACGGTAGACGGGGTAAAACTTTACTGCTATTAGAGGACTATTTATCAAAGAAAGTTCAAAAAGTAAAAATCGACAATCAATTCAGTTGCTCTACAGAAGTTAAAATAGGAGTTGCTCAAGGAACAGTACTAGGACCGATTTCGTTTCTCATTCATACAAACTGCATAAGTACAATCCAAATCTTTAAAGGGCATCTCATATCATAAGCAGATGACACCGACCATTATAATTACAGGGGAATCATGGGAAAACGTATACAAAGATTCACAAAAGGTACTACAGATGTTATGGTTAAATCATGACTACATCAAACATGGGTATAATCAAACAGGTGTGAAATACAAAATTGTCCGTCCCCTGATAGAAAGGGTGAAAATATAAAATACCTGAGGGTGATGATGGATCAGCACTCGAGATGGGATTTCACTCTGACTACATAGTGAAAAGACTCAGAATGTTAATTAGAAGAGTTTATGAATGACGAGATATTCTGGATAAAAAAAACCTCCTTATCATATATAATTCCTTAGCTGAATCTGTCCTGAGATATTGTATAACTGCATGGGGTGGAATCTACAATAAAACACTAATTGACTTAAACAACACAAATCCTTAATAAAAATATTAATGAAGAAACCTATGTTATCCACAAACATCAAAAAAATATTGAGATCTTGAACGTGGGGCAGTGGATGTTCAAGAACAAGCAAGACTTCGAAAAAAGGTACGAATAAAAAACAAGATTTGTTGAGAATATATTTATCAGAATACCCAAATTAAAAAAAAGTCAAACACAAAGATATATTTTTTATTTTGTGCCCAAACTATACAATATGCCCCCCCTAAAAATTAGGCAAATAACAAAAATGTCGAACTATTAACTTCGCTAATGTCTTTATTTCAAATTCAAATCTCAACTGCATTTTTTACTCTCTCTTTTCCCCATTATTTTTTTTCTTTTCCAATTTAAATTTTACATGAAATGATTCTCATTGTGAATTTCGATCTCACCCACTCAATGTTAATCAAAACTCACATGCGCTATATAAAATAGTAAATTAAGATGCCCAAATGGAAGCAGGGAACATTACGACACAAGCATACATGCTAGGTATGTTCTATGCTTCGTTTGGGTTTACGACATGATGTTCTTATATATATTTTTCTGTACCAATTTTAATTTGAATAAATTTGATTTGATCAATTCAAAGATAAAATTAGATTAACAAATATGCAGTATGAGACGATGTTTTTATATTTGTATCTACTTGAAATGTTAAGGTCGCTTTGAAAAATATGATTGAGTTGAATGCTACCAATAATAGATATGGAAACCAGTATGATTTCTTTCATGGGTTATTAGAGTTATTTTGTATTGTATCAATACATGCTGCATTGGTGCTGGTGTGGGACTTTAACATCGTGACTAGACCCATTTCGCAACCTCATGGTCCCTCAATCAAGTACTACCAAACTGTTAAAATGATTCAGTTCCAGCTTGATCCCTCTAGACTTCTTGATAGAGGTTCCTAATGATGGGTGAATGATTTGAAGACCTTTTGTTTCATTCAACATATGCCCTGCATTCGCTAATGGGACATGCTGAAAGACCCAACACTCATCAGAGTTGGATGATTTCTGAGGTTAGGGTTACCATTCCAAATTCCAATCAGTTCCTATCAGGCCCCGAAGTTATATGATTTGCCTGCTTGCAGCCACCGTTGTTTACTCTCCCTTATTTCGATAGTCCTTTCAATTCAATCCCCTTGTTATCTTGTTAAGCCTATCGGTCCCCACCGCCAAGAGCAGGTGCCAATATTTCATGAAACCCTTGATACATCAAGAACATAAACACGATCGAAATTGCGAAGCAATACAAAAGCATATTGAGTCTTATTATTCGAATAACAAAAATAAACATCTTCAAACATAATATTATCATGTGTAAATTGCGAACAAGTTTTTTTTTTTTTGATAATTTCTTGCATGACTAACGTCAATTGAAAATTGAAAGATATGATTTTCGGAAAATGTAATATCTTGTAGAAAACAACAACTTTATCGACACTAAGCGAATGCCGGATGATGAACCTCATTTGATAGATATATGGGTGTTTTGATCATTCTCCAAATCCAAAATGGAAAGCACCAGCTACCATTACTTCTGATGATAGCTGAATGCCTAAAATATTATTCCACCGATGAACTATTCGACATATACCCATTTGGATATTAATAAAACTGCAGGACCCGATAAGGTTCTTCGAGGGATGTTCCCTGCGGAAAAAATCAATAAATATTTTGTAGATGGAATACTTCCAACGTTTAAGTTTCCAAATATGTCATAAATGTCTGGCATGCTTCAATCGAAAAGCATGGTGAATATCTTGCTTAACCCTAAATATATCCACCACCACCAATAATTCTGAACTTCCATCATATGACCTCCCTTCCCGAGTATTTGTTCGATTATCTATTATACATTAAAAACCTTTAACTTACTTAATCAATAGAATCCTTGAGAACGGTGAATTTCCAGAAAACTTTAAAGTAGCTATAGTTAAACCATTATTCAAGAAAGGTGATCGAAGGATTGTATCATATTATAGACCAATCTCGTTATTGAGTTCAGCTGCCAAGATCGCGAAAAAGTTATTAAAAACGTCTTATGGAATTCTTGGAGAATAACAATATACTTTCACCTAAACAATTCGGTTTCAGATCGAAAAAATCAACCGAAGATGCTATTGTTCATTCAACAAATAATATATACCGATCACTGGACGAAGGAAAATGTTCAATATGTGTATAGCAAAGGCCTTCGACACCGTTCACCATGAAAAATTAATGGATGTTATGGAAGACCTCGGTATCAGAGGAATCGTACATGAGTTACTTAGATCATACCCTAATAATAGAACACAGTATGTAAAAATTGAAAACGAAAAAAGTGAACCTCAAAAACTATTAACTGGTGTACCGCAAGGAACAGTTTTAGGCCCAGTGCTTTTTTTAATATACATCAACGGAGTACTCTGTCTCGAAGCAGATGCAAATATATCATCTTTTGCAGACGATACCGTAGTTCTCTTTACTGCTGCTACTTGGGAGGGAACTGAGAACAAAGCGGAACATAACCTAAAAAAAAAATAAAAATTGGTTTAGCGAAATGGATCTAACACTGAACTTGGAAAAAACAAAGTGTTTAACGCTTTCTTGCAATAAATCTAACCAACCCGATATTGATCATATTACATTAAAAGATGAAAATTCAACTTATTCAATCCAATGTGTGACGTATGCTACATACCTTGGAATCGAAATTGATAACCACCTTAAATGGGACATCCACATGAATAAACTTTTGAAAAAGCTAAGATCAATACTGTACACATTCAAGCATCTTTCTCAAAATACATTAACTTAAAATTTTATACCATTCACTTGTAGAATCTCATATTCAATATGGAATATCTGCCTGGGGAGGAGTGTACAACTGTCATATAGAACAACTGCAAGTAATGCAGAAATACTTTTTGAAGATTATCTACGATAAAGAACGTACATATCCTACAGAAAAACTATTCAAAGAGATACCTAGTCTAGAACTGAAAGAACTTTATTTTTATAAGATTCTCTGCTCACAATATAAAAATAGAAAATAATTAAAATACATAAAACATAAACATAACACAAGACACAAACAAAAGAAGGAGTTTCTTATAGAAAAGACTACAAAAACGATTGGTCAGAAGTCATTCTACTACACTACATAACACAAGACACAAACAAAAGAAGGAGTTTCTTATAGAAAAGACTACAAAAACGATTGGTCCGAAGTCATACTACTACACAGCCCCAAAACTGTTTTGTCAGGTTCCACAGACCATCAGAGATATAAATAATACTTCTCTTTACAAAAAAAAAAAAATAAAGTTTGGTTGCAAGATTTGTCTATAGAAAAAATGGTGAAAATTATCAATATTTCCGTATAATTCATCATTCATCATAGCCGAAGTCAATTATGTTGGTACTAATCAAAATTTTTGTTAATTATTTTTCATGATTTCTCTTTCACATAGTTTATTGTATTTTTTGTATTTTACTTTGTTATTGTATTTTATTGTATATTCATCGATTTTCATTTATTATTGGATTACTTTATATTTATTTATAGTAGTGGCATTTTGTATCTATACATTTTTACATTTACACAATTTTAAAAAAATTTCTTATTATATTCTTACATTTTTAAATTTTTAAATTTTTTTTTTTTTTTTTTTAACAATTTTTCATTTTTATATTTTTACACCTTTACTTTTCTACATTTTTGCATTCGTACATTTTCTAATTCATATTTTTATATTTCCACATCTTTAACATTTAACATCTTTATATTTACTCATTTTACATGTTTGGATTTACTTATTTCACATGATTTGTATATTTTATACTCACTTCATTCATTCAGCATGTATTCATTCATTTGCTTCGATTTATTGGCAAGATATTAATATATAGGTTAGGAATGCCCACAACAAGTTTTCTTCGTGGGATATCTCCGATTTATTTTCATTTTTTTTCTCATTATTCATGTCCATGCCTGTAACTTTAATGAAAAAAAATATTATTATTATTATTATATTATTTTTGCAGATAGATGGTTGAATGCTGTCGCAGATGCATCATCCCATACTATTCCCATCAACAAAGATGTAAAACAAATTTTTTCATATTTCACTCTAGACAAAAGAGGATTGAAAACATAGAAATTAAAATGGGAGTAGTGAATCTGAAACAACGCGAAAATATAAAAAATTTAGGCATAACTATGAATGATACATTAGATTAGGAAATACATATCAGAGAAACGATGTCCAAACTAAACAGCAAAATATACCAACTGAAATGCCTACGAAGTGTTCTCAACTTGTCTGTGCTGAAAATATTTTATTATGCTGAAATTCAGTCGCGACTCACATATGGAATTTTATTATGGGGTTCAGCATCAGCAGCTCAGAAATTAATTGTACTGCAGAAAAAATGCCTTAGAACATTATTAAATAAAAGTCAGAGAGAATCATGTAGACCATTATTTGCCAAACTGAAAATACTTCCTCTCTCTTGCCTGTATATTCTAGAAATATCGTGTTACATATTTAAAAATAAAAAAGCATTAGCACTCATAGCAATGATCACAGTTATTCAACGAGATTTAACCACCATCTAAAAACACCTCGAAATAATTTGAATGTAACTCTCAGGGGACCCATCTCCAATGGTGTAAGGATTTATAATAAGCTCCCGGAAGGAAGTTACTGATTTCAAATTCAGAAAACATCTTAAATCTTTTCTGTTGTCAAAAATATCTTATAGTACCGAAGAATTTTATGCCAGCTAGATAGATACTTTCATTCTATAAGGTATATTTTCTATCACATAATTTACACTCTTTTTTAAATTTCATTTTAATGTGAACTAACTATATGTAACCCATGACGTGTTTTATATCACTTCATTGTGGTCCTTGAAAATCAATAAATTTTTACTTACTTACTTTCTCAAGGCTCCATTCCGGAACTTCTCTTTCTCCTATATAATAACGACCATTGCTTCCTAGACATTAGCATACTATAATTTCACCTCTAAGTCGTCGACATACCACGAAACTAGAATTGTACGAAACAGACCTGTGGGAACTGTGAAGGAGGATCTGGAAGAAAATTCTGAAATGATAATTGGATAAATCTGGTGGAGTTGAATTAAATCAAGAACCAAGCTTGCGTTTCCTCTAGATAAACCGATTCAACTATGACCAATGGAAAGATCCCAGGTAGATCCATCAGCTCGCAGTTGTTAATGTCTATGTTTGGAGTAGACATTAACAACATTCTTTCGTGAATCGATCACGTCAGAACCACCGCGAAATCAGCTTCACACAAACTTCATCTTCCTTAATAAGAACTATTTTACGTCACAACAGCATCTCAGAGTTTCTAAAGCTCAGATTCGCCCGTTCTAGAACACTGCTCTCAAGTGCGGGGATTGGTACCCAATGCCACAATGAAGCTATTGGATTCCATGAAAAAAAGCGCAGTCCGTTTGGTTGTCAATGCTATCGTGACTAATTATTTAACTACTCATCGCGGAGAAGTGGGCGACATCTCTCTGTTTCACGGATATTTTCATGGCAAATGTTTCTCCGAAATCACATCCACTTCGAGCAGTTTCAGTTAGACAAACTCGACTGCTCAGTTAGCCCACTCTCACATTGTTGAGCTAGAAGCCTGCTTAACATCGTTTGAAACCCCCTACCCACTAGACCTGATCGTGCCCTGACCGTAACCTGACCGTAACCTGACCCACACAAACCCGTGTATTCAAGTGTATGTACGGCCTGGTTGAATGCATGTCGGTTGCGGTGTAGTGAACGTTTTTCCATAATAAATGACCTAAACTATCATGGTACGGTCAGGTCTAGTAAGCAGAGAGCTTTATGAGGAATAATTTTTTTGTCGTCCTTCAAAATTCGGAATTTACTACCTGAGGAAGTGTTTCCCAATGACTACAATTTTCAAAGAAGAATATAAAAAAACTTATCGTTTTTCCTTCCTTCTTCCCAGCCGAAATTTTCGTTAACAGAAATCTATATAAATATTCAAAATAAAGGAAATATCATTAATTTAAAATTCGAGAACGGTGATGGCTGAATCACTGAGTTCCTATGTTAGCTTTTTGAGCTATAGCTGTTGTCTAATTAACCACTGAATAACACAGAATAGAAAGTCAGTCGGAATTCCGAGACACACGAATATTTCGTAAGAGTTATCTAGGCTAGCTCCATCTCCATTAAAAAAAAAGACATGGTTAGAAATTCGATGAAAGTTGGAAGTATTGTGTTGATTGGGAATGAACGAATTGATTGGTCATCATTTGCTTTTGTGGAAGAAATGGAAATGTACAACTTGTTCGTTTGATAACCAAGACAGGTAGTTTATTGAGGCATATTCATCGTATTTTTTAATGGAAGTTGCGAAGATGTTGAAGCATTGATCAAAATTGGAACAACTGGAATATTACTTTAGAATCGAAAGATTTGGATAATGAAAGGGAATCGGACTCGAACCTGAGTCCCAATCCAGTGTTACTCGACATGGAAGAAAAATTATTGTACCGAAGAAATCCAGATATTGAGTCACTTTTCATATAATCACGTGGGAGATTGTAGAAAATTACCATTTTTATTTATCCTCTGTACAATTTTCCAAGTTGATAGTTTTCGAAGTGTAAGAATTTTGACAATATATAATTTTGAATATAATTTGAAATAGCCATGCTTGAATTTTTTTAGTTTTTAATTCCTAATTCAAATATATTCAGCGTTATTAATCTAAACTCCATAGAGGGTTAATAGTTACAACAGGTGGTCTTATTAAAATAAGTTTCAATGAATGTATTTTTGCAGACATGAAGTGAAATAAGACCTATATGAATTATATACTATAGGAGGAGAATAAACAGAATCGAATAAGAATGAACTTGGAATGGAGGCCGCAGGAAAAAAAGCCGCCGGAAAAAAAGCCGCCTAAAAAAAATCAGCCGGTATTCCGAATTTAATAAAATGAATTTCGCAGGTGAAAGAATATCATTATTATTTTTGTTATTACAAAGAGTTCTCAACATGTTATATTATATATATATATATATATATATATATAATTTGGGCGCATCCTTTTGTTGTGGCTGATGGCTGTTAGAAACAGTTCCATATTTCTCCTGTTCTCTAACGTACTCCATACAAAGGACTTTCAGTCTCATTTGCATTGTATCGTAGGTTGCCCTCTTCTTGGGAGTTGGTAGTGGTCTAGTTTGCAGAGGTTCTATCTTGCCTCATTTTATGAATAAGCACTCAGTATGATGGATGCTTCATTCCCACCAAATGACTGAACCTATTGTTCCAACCTGAAACAAAAATGCAATTTGGAAGAGGATACAGGTTTATAGTAAAATTTACTCCAAATACGTGATGATATTACAAAAATACGAACCTTCTGTACTCTTATTCTGCTGGGAATAAAGCTGGAATCCTCCTCAAGCAGGTGCCTTGTTCCTGATTGCCTACTCTTCTGAAGGTACCTGATATGTAGGTTTGGTCGAAATAATCCAATATATCTGCGTATTCAACTACATCCGGTTGGTTCCTGAGGAACTCCATGCCACTCGCGACTTTATCCAATGGCAGGAACGCTAGTCCATCTACCATACCAACATAACTACTAAATCGTTGATTTTGGTGGTATTCTGTTTGCATCCCCAGCTCTTGGACTTTTCTGTGTGTACTCTGGCAGAGATAGTAGAAGCAGACTCTTATATGATTATATCCTCTCCCAAAATGGTTTTCGTGGCGTTCATTACAGCTTTCTCAAAGTCCATGTAGATAAAATACGGATCAGGGAATATATTTCTCTGTTCGCATTCTTGTATCAAGTACCTCTGCATGGCTCCATAACTTTTTTCGGTTTTTCTTCAGAGGTTTTCACACGAAGAACATAAGTTAGAAAAAATGATGAGGGCCAAGAAGCCTGAAACCGGTATGCGGATTGTTAGGTGAACACGACATAAATTGAACATAATCGAGCTTATCAGAAAGAAACATTTGCATTCAATGTCCATTGATATTATATGGAAGTATGCATGGATTTTCAGGTGAATATCATTCAACGTTCTGCGTGGTATTTGCCAGGAAAGTAGTTGTTTTTCACCTGAGATCTACCATTTTCTGGTTCAATTTTATATTGAATCCTTCATGTGAAGAAAACCGTTTAATTCGATTTTTCTATTCATTCCACTTCACATGGCACTTATCGTTCAAGAACATAAGTTGTTGGAATAGAGGTGGCGCCAATAAAAAATGTCCGTACAAATACCAGGATGTGACATCGGAAAGAATTTATAACTGTCTGTCAGTAGTAAAAATCCATATCCTGCATTCCTCTTCATCGGTACCAACTGTGTGGTTGTCGATAAGCAGAGCTGTCGAGCTGTCCCAAAGCACTGTGCTTAGTGCTCGTGAAAGCACTCAAAACACTTTTGTGCTCGTAAGCACTGTGCTCCCGAGCACTTTTTTGATTAGGGCTTAGTGCTTTGAGCATTTTACGAAAAGGCTCAGTGCACTTCAGTGCTCCGGAGCACTGGTAAAAAAAACAGTAATTCCAGATGGCGGCACCGATATGGCTGACGTGTGTTCTATCATTGATGGTCTGAATCTATTCATAATTGCTATCTGGAGGTTTTTGGGGTCGCAGATTATGATTTTTTTCAAAATTCAAGATGGAGGATATAATATGGCGAACGAAATTTTTTATTTATTATCTGATTTCAATGAAAATGTAGGGGTTTTTGGTGTCGGAAATCTTGATTTGTCAAAATTTGATAATTTGAGGAGACAGCTTCAAAATATTCGATATTATATTAGGCCAATCAATAGAGATTTTCTGCTCTATTGAGTCTGTGACAAAAATACTATCAGAAAACTGACTATGCCATCATACGGAAGACGGTTCGTAGTTATATCCTGTTATGTTTCCTACTCGCAACTGTCATTGTTTGATTTGCTATAAACTTGAAAGTATTTCCTGTCGTTTTTGACTTGTAACTTGAAAACTAATGAAGCAATCACGATACTCTCAATGGACGAATTGTAGAGAATTGGAATGCAAAAAAAATGCCATAGCACGACTCGATCGGATTATTAGTAATGGAGAAAAACCGGAAAAACAGCGTTTTTTTAAAATTATTAACTCCGCCACTTTTCAAGTTGTAGTGCAGGCTTCCCATGACATAGTAGTTATCAATATGTATTTCATGTATGGAAAACTCAGGCGCTGTCGGATCATTTGTTTTGGCATTATTGCAATCTGAATTTTTCAATGCAGCAGTCCTGCATGCGATTCCAATTTCTCAAAAAGATTTCGAGAGTAGAAGTAACAAAAGGTATATTCTTATTTTGCGTTAAAATGCTGCAAAATAGGTGAAACATACTTGCAAACATGGGCGAGTGCGTGAAAGCGGCTGAGTAGTGGGGTAAGAGCAGCAGACGCGGGGAAGCGTATGTTTAGTAATACAAGCGCGCTCTACCCCCTCTCCTCAGCCGCTTTCATGCACTCGCCCGTTTTCGGTCATGTGTGCAAGTATTTCTCTCCTATTTCGCAGCATTCTAACACAAAATGAGAAAAGCCGTTTTGTAGTACTATACTTCAACTCTCAAACTATAAAAAAAAATTGAAATCGGACAACCTATGACGCATCCAGTTCTACTGCAATAAAGTGCATTAAAAAAACCAAATTTCAATTATGCCAAAACTAATAATCCAACAGTGGCTAAGTTTTTCACACATAAAGTACATATCAAACACTACTAGGTCGTGGAGAGCCTGCTTCAAAACTTAGAAAGGGGCGAAGTTATGATTTTTTTTAAACGCATTTTGATTGCTTCATTAGTTTTCATGTTAAAAGCAAAAACATAAAGATTTTTTGCATTTAAATGTTTATAACAAATTAAGCAATGACAGTTGCGAGTAGGAAACATAACAGGATATAACTACGGACTATCTTCCGTATGATGGCATATTCGGTTTTTTAGTAGTATTTTTGTCAGGAAAAAATCTCTATAGAATGGTCTGAATGAATACAGTTTCCATTTTGAGGTGCGGGTCGTATTTATTCCACCACACCAGTTCATTCAATGCCACACGCCTCACTCATAAATAATATATCACACGATTCCGTTTCACATAATTATTCCGTTTCCATTGCTGTTCTGGATTCAATTCTACGTGATTAAACCAACAATACAAAAACTCCTTTTTTCATTTGGACCAAATTGTTTATTACAGCAATTCTATATCATAAAAATAATTTAAGTGCCTAACAGTCTAACCCTTTTAAAAAATGCTTGGTGTTGGCCCTTCTGATGTGTACATAAATGTTAGACACCTTTACAAATTTATCGTTGATATTATAGGTATTATATAGCGATTTTTTTGGCGGCTTTTTTTAGTCGGCTTTTTTTCCGGCGGCTTTATTTCCGTCTACCCTAAAAAGATGTCGATTAATCCCAGGAAGCTAAGGTAACATATCATTCAATGATATCCCGAAATAAATATTCTAAAATCTTTCACGTTAAAATATTAAATATCTAATCACGATTAGCAATTAGCGGGGAAATTCGATTTCGAATTTAGCCTTTCACAAGAGCAGTACGATCGTTAGTGCGTTTCGCAAGGAAAACTTCCATAAATTCATTTAGCGACATCCTCCAAAACTCAATTAACAATCAGCCGCGATTGTTGTAGACAAAAGCTGGAAAAGAAGCCGCTCTATGGCGAACAAAAGGCGTAAAAACCCGCCGCTAGATAACATTATATTCGCATTGTGCGCTGGCGCTGCTGTTATCGCGCAGATTCCTTCATTTCCTGTACTCCGCGCGCTCGACGTCTCTGCGGCAACACTGATAACTAGATATCGCGAGCATTCCGACCACTTTATCTCGAGAAAGAATAAGAAAACGCCTTAGAATGGACCATTATGTTACGTATAGTAAATCCTATTATACAGAGGGCGTTATCTCGCCAGGCAAGCCCGTATTCTTTATCACTATCTCGAGCACGTGCGCCAGAGTCATAAATCGCGGGATCTTCTGCCAGGAGCGTGCCTCCTTCGGCGGTGGGAAGGCGCTAATGATGTAGGAGTTCATAACATACAGGGAATTTTAGGAAAGATCATATACCCTGGGTTGTTTTGTTACGTTACCAATAGAAAAATATGTATACATTAGATGAGAGGTATTATTTTTGTTTTGCCCGTCGCTGAATTCAATAGTGAACTCATTCGAAGTGAACATGAGTTTAACTCTATACGCCATCAGAAGCAAATATAACTACAACCAGTTAGTTCAAACACATGAAAAAGCTTGTTTTGTGAATAATTGCTGGTGGAAAGCAATGGAAAAACAAATCACAACTTTAATTAAATCCAGAAATATATTCTGACCCTTTCATAGTGCGTCTGAGGAACATAGCATTCTTCCTGTTTCCCAGTAATGTTTCATCACAGATAATTTGAGCGTTTCAAATAACGCAAAACAATTTGTATGTCATCTCGTGAAATCACACATTACTTTATTGATGACCGCCAACGATCTCAAAAGTCTCGTCGTATCCAATAAATTGGTTTTTTTCAAATTTTATATTGGTATTGAAAAAAACTATTTTTTCCATATAATTTAACTTTCCCTCGAGAAGGAATATATTATCTAACACATTGGATGTGGACATTCGTTATAGTCCTCGTAAAAATTACTATTCTACATGCGTGAATTGGCATTTACTTCCTCAAATTATTTACGAAGTTCACTTTACAAACTTCATTTTCATGAGTACAGCAACCAGTACACATTGAATAATATCTATACAGATAAAGAACTCCGTTTTCACGAATAATTATTAGATATTTTCTGATTTTCAAAACACGAAAAACTCAATGTAAATCGGTTTAAAGACATATCTTCATTTTTCAACGATTCAGATAAAGCTTTCGATCAATTAAGAAAACATGAAAAGTACAGATCAAGAAAAATGTAATAAAGTGTAAGTAGTTTCTAGAATTAGAGAATGCCTGATTTATATAATAACAAGCAGACGCACAATAATGCATTTCCTAACGTTATATCCAAGATTTCTTTTTTATTTTGATAACATTATATCATTCCTTTGAAACATTATATATTGGAGGAAATCAGCAAGTTCAATCAGTTGTATTGAAAATCGAGTGGTTAAATTGAACTAATTCGTCAGTTTGAAACTTCTCTTAGAATTCACTATATCATTAATTATATAAGTTTTGGATTTCCTATTTTTTACGATTCAATTTTCGCCTTACCTTATCATGAGAAAGCATTTTATGTTAGGTGCTACTTTTATATTTATATTCGTTCCCATTATCGGACAATCGGACAATAACTTTATTTAACTTAAATAACGTGTTATATTTCGAACCATATGTTTTAAATATTCATTTTAGTGCTTACATTTCAATATTGTGTTAAGTTAAATATGTCTCAAACTCCATATGTTCAATTTTAGTGTTTTAACCTGATGATGACAAATATTATGTCGAAACGTCGTTAAAAGAAATTATACGAATTGACAGAATCGGACCTTTATTGAAATTGAAGAATATATATATATATATATATATATATATATATATAGTGAAAGATAGTCGTTGCTGACTAGTTAGGTGTAACAAATTGATTATTGGGGTATGCAGCAAAAGAAAAAGTGTACTCTTTAAAGTTTGTCCAAGCTTTCGGAATGTTTTATTTCCATCTTCAGGGATAATCTTTGTTGAGATTAGTTTCTATGTTGTTTATGAATGTTCTTCATGTAAAGTACGGTGAAATATAAGTTCTGAATTTGAAGTTGGCAACACATGTTTTAAATCGTCCACTAATTATACACATTGAAATTCATTGAAACGTTACTAATTAAAATATTAAAAATATAAAGTCTGAAACCTGTGTCTTGAAAAAGTACAATAGGTTATCTATATCTATCATATATATATATATATATATATATATATATATATATAAATATAAATATATATATATATATATATATATATATATCATGTCTACTTCGACATGAACATGTCAGTCATAAAATATCAAACATTAATGACATTTGAAGAATTAATGAATTTTAGATGGGACTAACGAAATGAACGAAATATTAAAAGGATAGAATTAATCTACCTGGTGAATATTCCCATTAAACACAAAAGAATTTTTCACTAATTAAAACAGCCAAAATATTCCTGCAACATTGTGTGCATAGCAGGTTTCCGCAAATTTTTGAAGACATGTATTGATAAGCGCAGTCTTGTTCAATGCCTACATTGGGAGTTTCAATCTGAGACTGACACATCTTAAAAACAAATACTACCGATTTTTCTCTATTGAGGTGCAGTTTTTATTTTCCTATATTACAATATATACCAATGTCAGATACAAAGAAAAAATCGTATTCTATTCTTAAGTTACCAGTTTAATGGTGTCTAATTTCATCCCGTAGAATGCATATTGGAAACGGTGTTGGGCCCAACATAGATCCCTGTGGTACAGCAAAATTTATCAGCTTTCCGTCCGAGAAAAATCCATTGAATTTGACCAGACCCATCTCCAGGGTAAGAACAAAACCATTGGAGAGTGACTCCCCTGACACCATATATCTGTATAAATCCACACAAAAGAGGTCAATAAACAAGCCCAATGCCACTTCAGTCTTCAGTAACTTCATCAGCACTCACATAACGGTGTATCAGTACCAAATTCTTCAAGCAACCGTAGTGACAATACGAAAGTCTTGTCAATTATCCCTTAGAAATTTCAAAAGCTTTTGATTCACTATAACCTCTACAACTTTACCAAAACTTGAGCATAAGGTTATAGTCATATTTATTTACTTCGAATATTGATAATGAGGATAGCCTATGTGAACCCAAAACAACTGAACACAGTTTTTCAAAATCGGGAGCTAATAATAGATTGCGCATGCGTCAAGAGAAAATCATATGTTTCATCAAAAAGGCAATTTTGTTCGTAATCTCGTTTTAGTAGTCATTGTTTCACGTGAAAAATATTGAAGTATGACAAGATTATTTCATATGCTGCATATTCTCCTATGGTAACATAACAAAAATGTGTATTGATATTGACTATTCACGAGTCGTTTGGTTTGGTATCGTTTTTACTATATTTTCTGTTTTCAGATATGTTAGCATGCAGAAAACACCCAGAATTCACTTGTTTTTTTCCGAATTCAAGACAATTATTGAGTTATTGCAGTCCAAAAGCCCTCCTGGTCTGTCGATATCAACAGACACATGTTCAACAATATAAAAGTTTCAATTATTCATACAATTATGACTGGAAACTTAGCAAAAAGCTATGAGATGTCATGAAAATATTAACAAAATGACACACAAAAATTTATGCAAAATATAATGATTTGTAGGGAAATTTTGGAAACGAATATGATTAGAAATTTAGAAATGAACAAAAGAAATTTTCATTCACAGTTTAGTCACAACTTTATGCTGCTGAAATAATTGTTTGTGATTTCTACTTTCGAAATAAGTAGGAGAAAAATAAAAAAATCCTCCACTCATTTATTTTATTTTTTTATAATGGAAATATCTTCCCATAGTCGATATCATCAATTGAGAACCTTAACCGAATTCCAATACCCAGAGAAAAGTAATTTGGTGATAGGTATTTGCATATTTCCTAATGCTTCTAGAGTTCAGGTACTCCAAAGATGACGAGAAGTATTAACCCTTTTTTTCGCAATGAAATATATCCAAATCTTATTTTACCATTGATGTTCACTTTAGCTCCTAATGCAATTCCTAACATTTCGACTCAACAAATACTACTCCATCGAGAATTTGGCTTTTAAATATATGTGCATTTATAGTGTCCAGTTATGAGGTACTATTTAATAATGGACAAATTGTGGTCACTTATCTTTCATTCAAATGCAAATAACAATAACCTGAACAATTTCTCAGAAATATAACATAGCAAGATACCTGCAGCATTTAGGGATCTATACTATACAAAAATTGAGAATATATTATATTTGATCATTCGATAAAACCATAATTATAAAATTATGTAGTTCACCATGAATTTAGTCTGCCTTGTCGAGGTACTCGACACAAAAAATATTCAGATACGTGTAACTTCCATTCTAATAGGGAACACGCATATGCCCCTTTTCTAGAATATTTTAATTTGCTCATAAATATTATCACCTAGAAAGTTCAGCAACCAACTTAGAAATTGAAAGAATGTCCAATGTTTTTAATAATTCAAAATTGAAAATGCCAATTTTTTTATCACATTCAAAAACTTACTCCTTGCGCCTCTGATAGACGAATGCATCGTTACTTCACACAGTTCAAACTTTTACCGCTAGTTACGAAGGCGTATAAGGGCCAACAACAAAATATTTTTTAAAATATTAGGAATTGTCACTTCAAAGTGACAATTGTCACTTTGAACTGACAATTGTCACTTAGAGCTGACAATTGTCACTTCGAACTGACAATTGTCACTTTGAAGTGACAATTGTCACTCCGAACTGACAATTGTCACTTTGAAGTGACAATTGTCACTTCGAACTGACAATTGTCACTTCGAACTGACAATTGTCACTTTGAACTGACAATTGTCACTTTGAATGACAATTGTCACTTCGAACTGACAATTGTCACTTCGAAGTGACAATTGTCACTTCGAAATGAAAATTGTCACTTTGAAGTGACAATTGTCACTCAAAAAGGACATTTGATCCCAAAAGTGACAATTGTCACTCAAAAGGACATTTGATGCCAACTGCTAAAATAATATTGTTTTTCAGTCAATTCATGGGCACACTGCTATGATGAGATTCAGTGTTTCATCTATATGTGGTGTTTGTTTGTTGATATAATACAATATAATAGGTTAGTCATATACTCTAATAATAGTGAAGGAATCATCAGGTTTTTATCTAGGAAACGATCATGGTGTGATTTGACTGCAACTTCCAATTCATAAGTTGAAAATTCCTGCTAATTTATGGGCACCATATTTCATTCGTGGGTCTCGAAATAGCATATCACCTACAGGAAGACCAATGTGTTTATTTGAAATACCCCACTTATACGGAGCAAAAGATTGTCTCGTTGCAATACCTGATGGAATTGCGGATACTATTAAAGCTGATGTGAACTTCATAAAGGAAATACCTTATTGTGATGAAGATGTTCAAAATCTGTGCAATTGCATTGTATCAGAGAATGGATATGTGAAAGATTACGACCCTTACAATGCTGTTAATCTCTACATCAAATTACGAACAGAAATTGGCCACCTTTTGGAGAATATTAATCCGTGAATTGACAAAAATTTGTTACGATTTAGAAAATTATGTTGAACTTTTACTGGACAAATAAATAAAAAAAGTTATGGAATATCTGATTTGTTTTCATTTGGCTTTCCATATTGACCAAATATAAGAGATAAGGTATATTATTATTGTTACATCTAGGGTTCTTTGAATAAGTTGCACACTCAGGATAAATACTTCAATATACAATGAATACTGCTTTCAATCGGCTCACAAACTACTACGGATAACCACTGTCACATATTCTCGGTATTCTGTACCCAAAAACACAACAAATCAATAATCAATTTATGAAATTCAACTATCTTTAACACATGAATTTCGAAGCCCTAGAAAATAAAGTCGTTTCAAGAAACATCAATTCAAATGAAAATAAATTTCGATGCAGAAAATAAAAAAACCAATTTCCAAAATTTAACCAAAAAAATTTAAAAAAATTCAAATGAAAATAAATTTCGATGCAGAAAATAGCAAAATATTTGAAAAACTCCATTATATTTTTTTATTACTTGAAAAAAATCAACCACGTCAATGCAATTGTAAAAATATTTATGCATTCGAAAATTGACTTCAATACCTAACCAAACATGTGTTGAGATTCAGGATTATGATATGGGGCACATCACACGTCCAATTTTGACGCAAGTCTGTTCAACACTTTACATACTTCATATTGCAGGAAGGGGATTCTATCATTTCACTTATACCACTTGAAAACTTTATTCAAGTTGAAGAATAACAAATTCTCTTCAGTTAATACAAAAAAAGTTATCTTTATTACCCAAAAAGGTGTACAAAATAATTGGGTTTTATGGAAACAAAAGTACAAATATGCAATAATTGTGCATTCTATCATTGGTCCAAATTGAAACTGGAGATTCTTCTTGTGAAATCAATTTGTTATAATAAAAAAATTATATTTTATTCTTGATTGAAAATGACTTCCTTTTCGATAAAAAAACTATTTCAGAAAAACCAATTGAATTCTCGTGGAAAATTTCCTATTTTGTTTAAAAAAAAGAGCACTGTGTCCGTCCGAGACATTTGAGAAAAAACTTCATTCATTTTTCGAAAGGAACTACCCTGTATACAAAATGAGATGTTTATAGGAGAGTAGGCCATCAAAAATGAAACAGGTTGAATATTTAGTCAATTTTCAACATAGATATAGGAAAACGTATTGAAAAAACTTTTATAGATTGTGCATGTCGAATAACCTCAAAATCAATTGAAATTTTACATAATGGCCAGTAAGGCAACAAGTTAAAAAAAACTTTGAAGATGGCAGAATTTCGAAAACAGTTAGAATCCAATACTATGGCTTATGTGCAGTTCCAAGCATTTATTCGAAAATATCTAAAATCCCCTATTTTTTCTATATTTTCTGATCAATTTATAAATATCCTATTTTTCTTTCAAATAACTCAAGTTAAATAGAGTAAGTAGTTTAATACCAATAGATGAACTGTTTAATTTTTTTCGCAATTTTATCAATAGAACCATCTGGAAATGGGTTTTTACCCCGACGCTCGCTGTTGCAATAGTTTGTCAATTGTCACTTCAAAGTGACAATTGTCAGTTCGAAGTGACAATTGTCACTTTGAAGTGACAATTCCTAATATTTTAAAAAATATTTTGTTGTTGGCCCTTATAGCCTTCGTAGCTAGTTGCTTCGAAAGGACAACTATCATTTCGTCTTGTGTTCGTTTATATTGTACTAATATTTTTGTCGTCATAATATTTTCAATTGTTACTGAATCATCTCATTAAAAGTGAGTTGTAAGAAATAGTATTGTCTATCAATATTCCTGAAACAGCCACAACTGGCGCTAGTGTTTGGGGGAAATTATTCAAGTGAAGGTCAAATCAAGTTTGAATTGGGAAATTTCGAAAAAAAAATTGGGATTTGAGAAATTATTTTCCAAAATATAATTTCTTCCGGACTGAGGCAAAGAAAAATAAAATAATGCGTGCTCCCTATTGCAATGTAGATAGACAGGCTGTACTCATTTCTAGCACTGTGTAATAGTTCAAGAACTCTTGATATGAGCTATCCTTCACAATCGTTTATTTTTTTCCAGAATGGCATGTACTGTTGGAATTAACTTTGTTGGGTCACACGTGAAGACAACAAAATTAGTTTCCTAGGATTGAAACAATTTAAAAAGTGGTATATATTTCACCGTCTTCCAATTGTTAGTGCAAAATGTATCAATTTCTGATGTAATTGAAGGAATTGATTGATTGATTGATGGGTTTGCCTTGGCCACATTATTAATCTATAGAACTTCACTGTCAAAATGTCAAATAAATATTATGACCTCATATATTTATTTCATGTGCCGGGATTCAAAATTTGCGCTTGCGCCGTGGTGTTTAAGCGCTCGTTTGAAAAAGGACAAATTGATTTTTGTGACATCACTTTGTTTACATATGTAGTGTTATCAATATTGGTTTAGTATATCCATTCTGAGTTGAATAAATTCATTTTCGACTCAAAATATAGGGTTCGTTCAGAATCGTACATATTTGAATTATGAAGGAAACCAGAAAAATATATAATTATGATTCTTCGTATATAGTAGACCAAATAGACCAAATTGAGTGGAAACTATTCCCGCGTTAAATCCAGTCGATAACTTCGCTGACCGCTTATAGCATAAATTACCGTAAAGCACTACATATTATACTTTATTGGGTTTGGGTGAAGATAAAAGAATCTTTCAGTAGAACAGTGGTATGGTGTGTTTCTGGTTAGAGGCAGCCATGTATGGAGAACAACTGTAAAAAAAAATTGTGCAGCAGTCGAGAGTACCATCCATATAAAATTCCTGGCTTAAACAAACCTGCTTCAAATTTGTACAACAACCACTGAAAGTGTTTAATATTAATCATTTTAGAAAGCGGGTTGCCGATATTTTTATTGAGCCACATAGGGTCAAAACAGCAGGTAGATTTTGTTAACGAGTTTGAAATATTACATATGAAAAAGAAAGCTTGGACCTTCTAGAAAGTTTGGAGATCAATAAAAACAAAAAGTCAGAATACTTGCTTAGATTAATTTAAATAATAATTATTTCTTGAATTTGTTTCACCGAAGATTACACAGTAGAAGTGAATGTCTTTTGCTTGCTATTTTGATGTAATTTCGTAAATTTCCAAAGATGTAACAAAAGTTCGGAAAACGTTCAAAAATGACAATTGTGACGAAGCGGAAATAAATTGACGAAGTGAAAACGCGAACAAGTGAGTGCGGAGTGTTTATCGAAGCCATTTTTTGATACATACGAACTTATTCCAAATCAATGATTCACATGAACATTAGTAACAATTAGTGCAAAAACTAAGAAAAAGTAAGAAAAAGTAGTCCAATCAATTCTCATTGATTGAAAAAAAAATCTTTCTATAATTCGATTTTGTGTGGCAAATGAAATTTGAATTCAGAAAAAGGTTTCTCAGATGTGGAAATCACAAATGCGTTGGGTTGCAAAAGGATCACATTTTGTTTTTTTACTCACTTACATTGGGAAGTTTACACAATTCATAGAAAAGGGGTTTCCACTCAAAGGAAAGATCTTCCAGATATGAAGCCATACCTTGGTTTCACGGCTAAGAAACCATTTCAGTGGACTTCAGTGGCAATCAATAAATAACTGTTTCATGATTCATTCTTGAATGTGAAATTGCGGAAATTCACGTTGGAAATGTGGAAAGTTCCAAATGTAAGACATCTGCTTTGGTAGAACTCTCCAATATGAAACAGAATAAATCAATTCCACATCTGGAAGAGTTCTCTCGAATTGCAAATTTTAATTTGTATACCTACTAAATCAATTACACAAATGTTTGAACAGATTAAGGCAAACGAAATCTTATTGTTCATTAACACAAAAGGAATCTTGAGAAAACAAAGAAATATCGTATATCATTCTCTGGAAAGAAAACGAAAATATCAAAAATTTATTATTTAAGTTGTTCAAATTGACTCCTATTGATTATTAGCGTAAGAGAATTTGCATGAGTCAGTTAAACATTCATTCACTCCTATTGAGTTATTTAATCCTAACACTTTGTACAATTGGATTTTAAGACTATCTGATAGAAATCAGTAATTGTGCTTAATAAACTACATGTCACTAATAGAAACTGTGATAATTTAAATCAGTTCAAAAAGCTTTTCAGAAAATATTATAACTAAATATTTGCGTGTTTGTCTTTTTTAATTTTTATAATTCTATACCTAATTTCAATGTTATTCAATTAGGATTAGTTTTCCTATATAATAATGTTTGTAACACATCCAGATTGTCAACTTTCGTAATTTTTATGTAGCATTGATCCTAAATAAATACATTATTATTATTCTTCAGAACACTAAATTCACAGTGATGCTTAGATCGCTTGGTGATAACATCTGCCGGTCCAAGCCTGGATTAAAACTTTTAACAAAAAATTAAACCGACGAAAAAATCAGCTGAAAAGCAAAAAACTAAATGAACCATCTTAGCCTTAATGATAATTGAGCTCCTAAACTAATGTGAGTAACTAATTTTGAGTCGACGCCAAACAAACAATTATGAAAGATCATTATATTACTTCGAAGAAGTAATCAAAACGCCGCTGTGCATCTCGCTGCATTTTACGCTTTACCTAATCCAATTGCTAGTTTGTTTAGCGCCGACTCAAAATTAGTTACTCACATTAGTTTAGGAGCTCAATTATCATTAAGAAGGTTTATTTTATTTTTTGCTTTTCAGTTGATTTTTTCGTCGGTTTAATTTTTTGTTAAATAGTTTTTATTATTTAATTTTTTGTGGCTGAAATCTACTAATTTCTACCTACTTAATTTTTGATTACTCTAAAATACTTACTGACCTAGCTTACTTTAACTATTAACTGTTGAATAATATGATTATCTACTTTAACTATTTATTGTTATAAAATATAAATTATTTTTGGAAGTTCTGGTTAATTGATTTCATCACTTTGTATATAATTCCATCCTTTCATAGAATGAAATTATTGTGACGGATGTAGGAGGATCTGAATCAAAAAAAGAATCAACCAAATCGGAAAACCCTCTACAAAATTATGCCTGATAGAATCGGTTAACGGACCAAAATTCAGAGGGTGAACGATCAATATCCTCCATATTGCTACCCCTAGGGATGGATTTTCCTGTTCAAATTCAAATGGGACCAACTTCGAAGTACACCCTATCCAATGAAAAAAGAATCATCGGAATCGAACCGCTCTGTGAAAAGTTATGTGTGATCATACATAAAAAAAAATATACGCGTCGACTAGAGAACCTCCTTCCTCCTTTTTGATTTCGTCGGCTAATAAAAAAGAAGAATTTGATGGGAAATCAAAACAACAAATTCAGTTCTATTATGATTTTTTCAGCACATTCAACTGACTTCGAAAAAACATATTTAACATAAATGGGCAAAATTACATTTGAGGTAAAAAAAGGAATCTCTGCCTATGATCGGCAAGTTGGATCAATGCGCAAATCCTTGAATGTTTTATCAAGGGTAGATGATAAACCCCATCCTCATCCAACTAAGAATGGATACACTATAGTTAATTATTATATGGTTATAACTTGTGATTTGTTCACTATCACCTCATTTGTGTAGAGGTGAAACATTATACAGTGCTTCTCAAAAGCCCCCTCCCCACCTCTTATTTTTGGAACGATTATACATAAACAAGTGAAATTTGGAAACTGAATATTGAAGGTTGTAAACTTCCCTACTAGTGATCGTCAAAGATGACGTCACAAGGCCATTGTGACCAATAATTTTAAAAAGAACCCTATGGCAGTTTTGGCAACTCGCTTTTTAAAAACGCAAAGCTGTGATGAATTAAATCAGTTAATACTAAAATTCCAAATCCAAGCTCCGCCTCTGGATAGTTGTCAAATAAGCTGACGTTTTTGTTAGTCTCCCTAATTCGACGTTTTTGTAATTGTCCAAGTTTTTGTACATTTAATAATTTATGTATTGTTGATCGAACGTTTAACTGTTTTAGCAGCTTTTGGTTCTCTTAATATTTTTGTACATTTTAATAATTTGTTAAACTGTTGTGAGCCGAACGTTTAAGTGCTTTAGGTGATAAAGTAGCAACGATCCTAATTCTTGGTGAAACTGGACAAAATATTCATGCAGCAGAACGCATTTTTAATGAGAGGTTTCCCGATCGCCCAGTTTCAAGGACTTATTTAAGGGAGCTTCTTCGTAAGTTTGAAACAACGGGTAGTATTAATGATGCGAAACGATCTGACAGACCACAAATTTCTGATGAGAAAAAAATTGATATACTGGCAGAAGTAATAGTTAATCCTACTTCTTCAACAACTCAAGTTGCATCTACCTGTGAAGTCAGTCGAAGTACACTACACAGGGTGTTGAAAAAAAATAAATTTCATCCATACAAATTAAAAATGGTTCATTAACTCTCAGACGACGACCCAGACCGAAGACTAGAATTTTGCGAAAATATGGAAACTAAAATCAACCAACAGCCAGACTATCTCAACACAATTTGTTTAAGTGACGAAAGTACTTTCTATCTAAATGGAAATGTAAATACACAGAATTGGAGTGACGCAAATCCTCACCTGTTTCGTGAAAAACATACCCAATTTTCCCAGAAGGTGAATGTTTGGGCAGGTATCCTGGAAAACCACATCGTTGGGCCTCTTTTTTAAAATACTAATTTAACTGGTGATGTTTATCTGGAGCTGTTGCAAAACGCAATAGAACCCTTAATCCTTGAAATTTTGGAAGATAATCCAGATGAATTCGGCAATTCGGAAATAACATTCCAACAGGATGGTGCTCCTCCACACTATTACGGTGCAGTAAGACGGTATTTGGATGAGGAGTATCGTGGTAGATGGATTGGACGACGAGGTTCAACGGAATGGCCAGCTCGATCACCGGACCTCACACCTTTGGATTTTTTTGTGGGGGTACCTTAAATCGAAGGTTAACGCCACTGAACCTGACAATATTGACGTTTTAAAACAACGTATTGTTGCAGAATGTGAGGCTGTTTCCGCAGACACATTTGCAAAAGTACGAGAAGAGTTTAAAAATAGGATATTTCACTGTCAGGAAGTAAATGGAGGTCACTTCGAGCAATTTCTTTAAGTAGATACTGCTTCTTAAATCTGTAATTAATATCATACTGAATGGAATTTAAATTTTAATGTTTACTAATGAGCCATTAAAACTCCTATAAACACATACAAAATAAGTATCATTGAATAGGTTTTTTCGATACGTTTTAAGAGAGGTGACGCTTGCCGTAGGGTTCCATTTAAAATTATTGGTCACAATGGCCTTGTGACGTCATCTTTGACGATTTCGTCATCTATCACTAGTAGGGAAGTTTACAACCTGTAATATTCAGTTTCCAAATTTCACTTGTTTATGTATAATCGTTCCAAAAATAAGAAGGGGGGGGGGACTTTTGAGAAGCACTGTATATTCAAGTTTCGATGGAAAACTTTCTGATACATCTACAAATTGATTATATGAGTGAGTGGTTCCATAAATGCTTTGTAGATCTTTTGTGTTGTATTGTTCAATATCTCGTCACATCATATATCATATCATATACACAGGAATATAGAAACATTAGTTAATTAGATACCGCTATCAATATAGTCATAATCAATTTCGTGATGGAGTCTACAGGGCTCCTCTGACCAGGTGTACACACATCATTGAATATGCTGGCACATATTTCAATTCCCACTCTATTCCCATTCAATTTGTTTTTTCGACCTGTAGTAGTGTTCATGGGGTGTATTACTAATTGGAAACGGTACCTCCAGGAAAATATCTTAACCGCTTCAGATTTTCCACCTACCCGCTCCTGATTTCAATTCTGTATCACGCAGAACAGTGTCGAAATTAGCAGGAGCACAAAGAGGGCCCACTAACACCCACCAGACATAAACAGTGTAATGTAAGTGTCGGCACAACGGGACTCCAATGGGCTTTCCACTTTATATTTTAAATTTATTACGACACCATCTTCCTTTTCTTTTCTCCTTCAGCCAACCTAGGTCATTCCAGAACTGTCGTTATTAAACATCGGTGCTTATAACTCACAATTTATGAGCAAGTTTATCAGATTTGTTTTTCTTTCTGCCATTAAAATAAGAGATGGTGGGAGCTATTTGCAATGGGAGTTTATTTTCTCGTTTCGATGTTCAACATTTTGTATCTCTCATCATAACGGCTTTTTAGGAATACAGGGTGATTATTTTTGTCGTGAGAAATATGGAAAATATTTTTTTTTAATCAAAATCGTGTGTTCATCATAATTTTTATTTAAATTCACATGTTTCTTCAGGAGAATGTGGAAATCTAATGGGATTTGAAATTACTCTGGGTTTTTCAATTATTCCCTTGAATATACTACTTGACATTTCGAAGTCGTTAGTATTTCGCTGAAATTCAGCCATCGCATTGGATTTCTTAATCAGCGGTAGAAAAAAAAAATTCATGTGGAGAATTCAGTATTTTTGCAACTGAATGAGGAAAAGTGTAATCATATGGCGTAGCAAAATTCCGCGTAAATCAGATCTCAAGCGATAATTGTCTAATTTTCAAAATTGATGAAGGTACGCTTCTGTATATATTTATCTTTATTCAGTTGAAACTAATTCATTTGCGAAAGTAAATACATGGTCAGTTCAGTTAAAAATACACACACAACATGGCCAACTATAAATAAAATAAGATTAACATTGTACAAAAATAAAATCAGTTAAACTTACATACATAGAAACTCATACATAATAATAAAATACGAATATACTATGTTTTCAATAGGTAGTCGTTCAAGCTTCTTTTAAATGTATTTATTGAAACACTATCTTTAATTTCTTTAGGAAGCTCATTAAAATTATCTATTCCTTTGTAAAATAGAGAATATGTACTATTTTTTTATATCTTTCAACTTCCATATTGTTTTTTCCTCGTATTATAATCATGTGTTCCATTAACATATGTTATTTTATTCTGGAGATATACAGGTGAATGTCCAATTTTGACTTTAAAAATGAAAATCAGTGTTTGAAACTCAAGGAGTTTCTTCACTGGAAGCCATTGAAGGGTCTGAAGCATATGTGCTATTGGTGTTGTTCTCGAGCATTGTAGAATTATTCGCATAGAACGATTCTGCATCTTTTGGAGTCTGCTTGTTTCATTTTGATTAAGGAAATACAAAATTGTCGAACAATAATTGAAATGTGGTAGTATTATAGTGTTGTATATTATTAATTCAGATCATTGACTGAGATACGGAGAACATCTTCTTAAGTAGTTAACTTTGTAAACTACTGTTTTGATAACCGGGTTAGCATGTTCTTTGAATTTCAATTGACTGTCAATAGTTATTCCAAGATAAACGAATTTGTCTACATTTTCCATATCCCCGTCATTCAATCAGATATGTATGTTTTTATTATGGTTTTCATGTTTTCCTAATATCATCCATTTTGTTTTTTTCACGTTCACTTTCAATAAATTTGCACAACAATATTTATAAATCCTTTCAAGAGTAGTTCATAATATCAGCACACTTTTTTACATATTTACTACTAAAGTACAGAAGGGTGTCATCGGCAAATAAATGAATTCTACATTCTTGTGGTATGGTAATAATATCATTAAAATATATGAGGAATAACAATGAACCCAAAATAGACCCTTGGGGCACACCTATATCATTTTGCATTCTATCTGAATAAATTTCACTCAGTTTCAGCCTCTGCTGCCTATTGCTTAGGTAATCCATCATCCACTTTAATGCCATTCCTTCAATACCAACGCTTTCAATTTTTTTAATGAGCCTGCCTCTATCTACAGTTTCGAACGCCCTTTGAAGGTCTAGAAATACTGCAATAGTACACTGATCATTTTCTGCACTTTTCTTTCAATCTGCTAATACACATTGTAATGCAGTTTCACAACTATATTTGTTACGAAAACCCGATTGATAGTCGCAAAGTACCTTATTGCTCTCCAAATAATCTACTATCTGTTCATATACAGCCTTTTCCAATACTTTGGCTGTAGCATTATTATATTTATTGGTCTCAAGTTAATAGCTTGGTTTGTATTTGGAATTTTAGGTATAGGTATAATCGTAGATAATTTAAATTCAGTTGGTACTTCACCTCGTTCTAAGAAACTATTTATTATGTTCAACGATGGATTAGAAATGGCACTGAAACACTTCTTTAGGAGTTCTACACAAATTTCATCTGGACTACTTTTATTTTTCAATGAATTTACAATTTTTTCTAAATTTACCATATTGATAAGACTGAAGTTGGACAATTTATTTTCAGTTATTTTCATTATAGGGAAGCTATGTGAGAAATTGGAAGCAATCAGTAATCTATATTATACTTTTGATATAAAATGTGTTCAGGCCATTTGGAATTGAGTTCATATCGGAAATTATTTCACCATTGCCCATATCAATTGTTGTAATATTGTTTTCTTGGTAATTATTTGGCATTATTATTTTCAGTGTTTTCCACATTTCAGTAGGATTGTTCTTAATTGAGTAATTTTGTTTAATATTTTTTTTTTCTTTCTTTCTGCTATATTTCTTTTTTTTTTTTTCCCAATTCCTTTTTTTTTTTTTTTAAAAAGATCTTGACCTGTTTCTTTGGAGCTACTTCATTAAAAATTGACAGTATATTAGACAATAATTGTTCATATCTATAATTTAAATCCTTCTCTGTGTAATTCCATCTTATCAGTTGTAGTTTCGATTCAATTTGTTCATAATCTATTTTTTTCCCTAGTTTCAATTTTCAATATTTTGTGTCTTTTGGAGAACTTTTTTTAATGTTATTTTTATATACGTGTTACTTATTTTTGGTGAATGAAAACCAAAACCAATTCCCATTCGTGAAAACTAGATCTATTATTGACCCTCCTGTAGCAGTTAAATGTGTGATCTCATCAACCATGTTCGAAAAACCCATGTCCCCCATAAAATTTTTCAGTCTTATAGTATTTGTATTCGTTTCTAAACAATTCAGATTGAAATCACCACAAATTATTATTCTAGAATTCCTTTCACTGATATTTTCCTCGCACCAATCTTCAAACAATTGCAAAAATCGTGGTATGCTACTGCTGGGAGATCTGTATAAGACAAACACAAAATATGTTTTTTTTTGGAATAACACCGATACCCCCGTCATCCAAAACACTTTATCAACACACTCCTTGTACACCTCTACTATCGTTAAACTTTTTTCAGTAATATTGCAGTTCCACCTGTATGTCTACTACTGCAGTTCTACCTGTATGTCTATACCAATCAGAATGTCAGGTCCGCAGTCATAAAGAGGGAATGTTAAAGTTGGAATAACGTATCCGAAGAACTGTATTTCATAATTTTCCCACACTCAAAACAGTTTTTTGATATTTTGTGCCCGAGTCAAGAATATACTTTCAAAATTTATCTTCCATATCACCTGCTATGAAAATCCTTCATAGATTTTTTCAAACATAAACGTTCACCAGTCTACCCATGTTCGTTTTTGTTTTTCGGTTAACAATGTGGAATACATCGACCTACTAGTTTTCTTACACTCAGATGTTTATGTAAAATTGTGTCTACTGCAGATGATCCAATGCCCAGTTCTTCTTGATCTCTCTATAAGTGATATGCCGACTTTCCTCAATTAGTGTTTCAGGTTTTGGTTCATATACTTACGTACAGTTTGTCGAAATTCACAGAACCAGAATCCATCGGGCTCACTTTTGAAATGACCTGCTAGGAGACATCTCTGGTAATATACAAAGGTCGAGAAGTTAATCCTGATACACCTTTGATTTTACAGGTCACCAAAACATTCTCACAGTTAAACTATCCCTTTCTTGGATCTACACTTACAATGGATTTTAACGACCTTACCCACATATTTTACTGGCATTCTTTTCAAATTGTGAGCATAATTACTCATGTCTAATCCATCGAGTGACATTTAATTTTCCTCTGAATCTCTCCGTTGCCGAAAATAGTTTCAAGTGAATTAATAATATGTACGGGAATTTGAGTGTAGATAATGACTTCTTGCATTTTCTCCTTTCCTTACATTTAGAATGAGTTCAGTTCTATGCGGAATAGGGAGTGAAAGATCCCAGAAGGGGTCAAAGGTGATGATTTTAGTTGACCAAATTTTTCGACAATTTTTGAGTTGTCTATTTCAGATATCTCGACCAAGACTCTTGTGCCTTTTCAAGATCGCTCAATTTTTCATTAATTTCTGTCAAGATAGGTTTGGGCTTTTCTATTACTCTGTTTACATCTTCTTGAAGACCTTCCAATAAATATCTGAAAATTTCCTTAGCATCCTGTTGAGCGTAACCCACAAAACGAGGTGCAATTATTTATATCTGTCTCTTTAAAGAAACATTATTCACCACCCTATCAGACGAATCTTCTGGCCAAAGTTCTTTTATCACTTCTTCAAATGCTTTTAGCAAACCACCCTTCATACATGATATGCTTGTGTTGATATCTCTGTTGATAAACATTGTATTACGCTATTCATGAAGCAGGTGTTGCCAATGTTCTTCAACCCATTAAGTCCGATAGTTTTGGAGCTTTCATGCACGAATGATCTGATGGTTTTATACAGGGTGTTTCATAATTGAATGCTGATCCTAAAGGGCGAAAATCCTTGGATGATTTTAAGAAAAATTCTTCGTACAAACATAGGTCCGCAACCGCTTTATTTCTGAAATCTAACAAAAAAATCAGTTCTTCCACAATATCTCTGAAACCGCTTTCCCTTTTTTTTCAATTTTGGGTACATGCAAAGTACGGATAAAAATAATTTTTTCCATGATAAAGGATTTTTGATCAAAATAATGATACGCCACTGTCTTTTTCCCAAAGAAATATCTTTTTCGTAATTATCCTCTATCTCTCTCTATCTCTTGTCTTTTTTTCGTCCGGCGAACGGTTTTTGAGTTAGAAAATAAAATGCATTCATTTGGTTGTCCCTATGCGAAATCAGCCGTTGAAGAGTAGTAGGATTATCTTGTGGGCTAGAAACATCTAGTATGCTAAGAACACATTTCGTTGTTTTCAACATAAACAATTTTGACACTTCTTTAGCTAGATACGTGATTTTATTTACGTTATCAAAACTTGTTTATTAAAAAAAACATGGTAAATTTTAATAATACCGAATAAGCAGACATGCATTACTTGTATGGGCTTGCTGACGGGAACGCATATGAAGCCAGGCGACTGTATCAAGAGCGCTTCCCAAATAGAATGGTTCGTGATGCTCGAACGATTTCAAGCACCCACAGAAGATTATGTGAAACAGGAAGTTTTGAGCCAAATCATCACTTGGAAGGAGCACATCGGACTGCAAGAACTCCAGCAATTGAGGTAGCTGTTTTAAATTCAGTTGACGAAAATCCTGAAATAAGTACGAGGCAAGTTGCCAATAATTTGAATATCTCCCATATTCTAGTATGGAGGATTCTTCATGATTATTTATTATATCCCTATCACATTCAACGGGTTCAGGCATTACTTCCTCGAGATTTCCATTACGAGTGAATTTCTGCCAATGGTTTCTCCAAAAAGTTACCAAAAATTCTTTATTTGACAGGGAAATTTTACTAACAGACGATGCTAGTTTTACTAAAAACAGGATCAGAAATTTTATAATAATCATTTTTGGGCCGATGAAAATCCGCATGCAATCGTGGAATCTCATCACCAGGAGCAGTTCTTATTAAATGTCTGTGCTGGAATTATTGGAGATCACCTAATTGGTCCTTCTTTTAATCACGCAGATCAAATGGACATAATTATCGCCGATTTCTTGAAGATAATTTGCCAATTCTGTTGAAAGATGTTCCTATTTTGATGTGAAATTGCATGTGTTTTATGCACGATAGTGCACCTGCTCATTTGAGTGCTCTGGCACGCGAATATTTAAACCAAAACTTTCATAATCGCTGGATAGGTCGTGGGGTAACAGAGTTATGGCCAGCTAGATCCCCAGATTTAAACAGTCTTGAATATTTTCTTTGGGGACATCTCAAGACTTTCCTGTAAAGCAATAAGGAATACTCCAGGAATTTTCCAAAGAGTACGCGAGTCAATGACGAGGAGGGCTGAAGCGTGAATACTTGCAGGAGGCTGACATTTTGAACAGTTGATTTGATTTTGGTATTTTTTGTTCATAATAGTTGTTTCTAAAATAAAAAATGGATTTTCATGCGTACTCATTACAAAAACTAAATTATAGTTACCATAAAATTATAAAAATCTTGCCTAGATCCTTTGGCTACCACAATTGTGAAATTAAGACTAAGAAAAAAATCGAATAGGGACAAGCAAATTAATGTATTTTATTTTCTGAATCGAAAATCGTCCTCCGGACGAAAAAAAGGCAGGAGATAATTTTTATGAGGAGATAGAGGACAATTATAAAAATAATTTGGAAAAAAGACAGTGGCATATCATTATTTTGATCAAAAATATGACAGGGCATGTTAACAGGGACGCTGACGCCACTGATGAAAATTAGAAAATCCTTCACCATGGAAAAAATGTATTTTTATGCGTACTTTGCATGTACCAAAATTGAAAAAAAAGCCATAGCGGTTTCAGAGATATTGGGGAAGAACTGATTTTTTTGTTAAATTTCAACATTCTGTATATCAGAAATGAAGCGGTTGCGGACCTATGTTCCTATGAAAAAAAATTATCAAAATCATCCAAGGATTATCGTTAGGATCAGCATTCAATTATGAAACACCCTGTATATGTGGGAGCTGCACTCACTGTTACTGCTGTCTTCTTTCGAATAGTCTCTCATGCGATGATTTTCTCTATCACTGGATCGGTGCAATCAGGAATTCGAGTGGAGGTGGCTTGATATCGAGTTGGGTGGAGATATGGCAGATCGCGTTATTTTTGGCGAAGTGTATAAATCCAAAATATACTTCCAAGCTATTTGGCTCCGAAGATAAGGCTTTTGGACACTACTTGACATATTAATTTTTTGTGGACGAATAAATATAAAATTGGGGCAGAAATAGAGTTCAGAATGGAAGAAGCTTTTCCTCTTTGAATGGCGATACTGATATATGTATGAAAAAAATACTCTTCGATCATCTGTTTTATTGATAAATTTTTGTCTAATATGATTTATTAATTCGGAGGCATAGCTACCAAAAGAACAGTTAGTTTCAATCGCGACTGGATACAAAATGTATTGATGTTGAAACGGGAAACATTATCAATTGAAAATTGAATAGAAGGATTTTTCTGAAAATTGAAAAATCCACGACAATAATAAAGTTAACAGAAAACAACTACTTTCCCAGCTGAAGCCACGCTGAACATTAAACTATTGATAGATATTAAGAAAGGACCCTAACTCAAAAGAAAAAATCTGTAAGTGAAAATTTGCATTTTTATTCAGATAGCTTTTTGATTATCCGGTCCAGTCGCAATTAAGGACTCATATAGTAACTGAAGGTATGATGATTCCACTTCTGATTTCATGAACATCCTGTTCATAATTTCAATATTTTTTTTTTTTAATTTGGATTTATTAACATAATCTGCAGCTTCACTGGCATTTCTGGATGTTGAATCAATATGTGACACTGCAACGGTAGTCCCAGACTAAGGTTTTCCATGACTCCATGGTATGGTCGTTTACCGACAACAAATAGTTCTAGAAATGATTTATATAATCATAATATTTTTCATACTTCAGATGATACAAAGAAGTGATATTCATTACACAAGAATTTTTTGCGAATACCAAACTTGCTTGAATAAAGAGAAGCTTTGGTCATCATTCAGAACAAACTTCGAAAATCTTTCTCTCATTGTTTTTTTGTGCTGATTTCCTTACTATGTTATGTCGCTTCTTGAGAAGTCCTTCGATCCCATAGGCAAGTTTGGCAACGGATTCCTGAGAGTATAGTTTATGCGATCGAATATGCATTGTTTCGTTCATATTCCCGTTTCATGCTTATTTATTATCTTTCATCACAATTTTCAGGGCTGCTGTAATTGCCGGTCTGCATTCTTTTCTCAGTTCACCATCAGCCTGTCAAGTTTGTTTGAATTTGAAAACGAGTGTGATTATTAGAAGATGTCTCTGAACATTTAGAGCTACGATGGTAGTCTGATAAGTTTGCGACCCGAACATAAAGATGGCAGCACTCGTCAACAATAGCTAGAAAATGTGTTTGCGCATTTTTTGAAAATTGCAGCCATTTTGGACGCGTAGTTGGTGTTTGACAATCGTTTGAGTGAGTGTGGAAATCGAAAAAATCGAGTATCGATATTTGTTTTTGAAAGGCAACATGCCTACGCAAAGACGAGTTGGACGCTGTGTACGGGGACTCTGCACTATCATTTTCCACAATGAAATTTTGGGCAACTGAATTTATACGTAGCAGTGCCAACTTGGGAGACCATGAACGTTCGGGACGTCCAAAAACTGCAACCACTGAAGATAACATCACTCAAGTTCACCAAACGCTGCTAGACGACCCTCGAATTGAAGTGAGATATGAAGCAGAGGTTATGAATATGCCCAAAGAACGTGTTCTCGATGAAGAATTAGGCATGAGAAAGCTCTCAGCGCGTTGGGTGCCGCATTTGCTCACGTTAGAGAAAAACACGTGTTCGAATGAACATGTCCAACGCTCTGTTCTCGCAATTACTGTAGATTAAACTTGGATACACCATTAAACCCCCAAAACAGTCAAAACAGTGGGCTGCAGAGGGGGAATCGTCTCCAAAAAAAGCAAAAACTGTTTTTTTGGCTGCGAAAGTGATGGCGACTGTTTTTTGGGATAGTCATGTAGTTATCTTAATCGATTATCTTCAAAATGTAAAAGTAATTACAGGAGCACACTACGTATCATTACTTAACAAGCAGATATTGCAGAAAAACGGCCATGTTTGCAGAAAAAAAATATTTTACCAAAGCAAAGGGGCGTCTCACACATCAGCGGTTGCCATGACAAAAATCCACGAATTACGGTTTGAATTGCTCGACAACCCTCCTCACTAACCAGATCTAGCCCCAAGCGACTTTTTCTGTTTCTCAAGCTAAAAGTTGCAGGACAGATATTTTCGTCGAATGAGGAGGCCATCACCTTCGTAAACAAATTATTTTGCAGAGTAAGACACCGAGTACTACTTGGACGGGTTGAAGAGATGAGAGCATCGCTGGAAGAAGTATGTAGACTTTGTTGGGACGGAATATTTTTAGTACACCCTCGTAAATATGAGCAAACGAAGAAGTAAATGGCAAGGAAGTGACCCATTGAACAGCACATCAGTTAATCGATCCTCAAGAGAATAACATCCTGCTATCGATACGGAATTTAGGTCAATTGAAATCAAAACTACCTGACTATCTGTAAAGATCGTTGAGGTTCTATTGGATTAAGATTATGGGTGCTGCGTCGCAATAACACAAACATGTGAGGAATCCCCTAGCAAATTATTATCACACGAGTTCTTATCAAGACAAAACAAGAAGAATATAATTAAGTTCTAATTAATGAATTTGAGTCCGCAAAGTCAATGGAAGGACGAACCAACCTAGTTGAGTACAAAACAGACACCGGTCATGCCCACCTAATTCGATAACCACCAAGATTTCTATTTGCCAAATAAATATGATGTAGAGTTGTTGTTTGGTTGAAAAATAACCAAAAATTCATTTTCTTCATCAAAAATTATTGTCAAATTCTACCACATTTTGGTAATCACCCGCTTTTCGGAGCCGTAAGAAAACCCTGGCAATTGACGAATGCAAGTTATACGTTTGAATATGTGTGATTTTGAACTGATTGTTTGTGAAATATAAAAAGAGTCTCCTTATTAACATTCGTTGCAGGCTACAATAATGTCAAGTCAGAACTAGTAGATGAAGTCAGCAGTATTTGAATACCTGACAAACCACAATTATCAAAAAATCATCCAGCGGTGAATTCAAAAGCTGCCTAAAAACGATATAACGTTTATCAGATTCGATTACTTTCTTCTGATTGGCTGGTGAATGAAATCTCTTAATTAGCAACCAACCAGGAAACGGTGCGCGATGTGCATGAGAAATAATTTGAATTGCAAACTAGCGGAGAAAGGCAAGAGACAAATCTTTCCGTCGCTAAATCCATATGGAGGTCATTGGGCAGGTTGTAAATATTAATCAAATATATTATTTCGAAGTTATAATTGAATATGATGGTCAAAAACTGTGATTATATTATCACAAAATATAAAAATCGAAACACAAATAACGATAATTGAAATATCCCAAAAATTGTCAAATGTCAGTTCGCTGAAGTTTGCTCTTACTACTGAACTCCAAACTGTTCCATTCGTATTTCAAACTTTTCAATCGTATTTCTCTTTCTCTATTCTTCTTCATTGTCATTCGTACGTTTTTATTCCTAGTTTATATTTCTTAAACAGTGTAATGAACAGTTCTTCTAATAATTCAACCTTGTTCAACTAATTCAATAAATGGCATACAAAAAGTAAAACAACTTCAAGGAACGCCTGGCAGCATTTTCAACCCCATGAAATGGTCTGCAGTCGTGAAGAGGTGACGTCCCAAATAGTATTTCTATGAAATCTGTTTGAAATGGCCAATTTCAATGTCACCATCAGAGCAATTGAAATATATTAATTACATTTATGCCTATAAGGTACCGAGGTACATTCTAGAGAATAAACACAATGAAAATGCGAATTATTCTCTTTATCAAAATTTCGTTATTATACTATACAGATTATTTTAACACAGAGAATTAAAAAGGGGTTTTGACCTATGATGCTTGCTTAAGAAGCTATTCTCCCCATATATAGCGCATATAATTCAATTTCAACAAAAAATTCAGTAATTTTTATCATTAAGGTATTTCATTAGAAAACTATATACAAGGGCTTGCAATAGTTTGGGGCTCTATCTCATTTTTTAAGTATTGAATACCCCAGTATATTTCTATTCTTTCAACGAAACTACACAAAAATGGCCTCATGTTGAAAAGACGTTGGTTTTATAGAAGAATATAATCTGATTTATGACACGAAGAACAAGATTTAATTTGTGTCTATGTTTCCTTTATAGTAATTCAGAATATATTATTTCATATTTCTTGCAAAAAATCAAAAAGTTGCTGAGATAATTTTGAAATCAACTTTTGGACGCCATCTTCAGGGAGGTGCAGCTCTCCCATTCTTCAAAGAAATTTATTAATCCGGTTATTCCAAGCTGAATAGGAAAATATTTCCCTGTGGTTTCGTTGGAAAAATAGTGTTTTGACAAACAAATGTGTGATAAAATATATTGTTCAATACTTAAAAAATAAGAAGGAGCCTCTCCCTTTTGTAACACCCTGTATGAAAGGGTTCACTGCTACAATATAATTAGAATTTCGAGCAAAAATCTTACTGAACTGCAGATTATTATCTAGAAATCAACTTATCAACTTTTGAGTGCCCTTTTTGGAGAGCTGTAGCTTCTTTCGGGAGCATTTTAGAACTTTTCAGCATGAAATCTCTCAACTTTTTCAGGAAACACCCTGGTAACAAATACAAATTCTAAGTCGATTCGATTTTAGTTTACCGAAAAATATATATACTACTGCGTAGTGGGAATCTCTCTTGTTTTCTGTCTGAAGAAATTAATGTTCAGAGAACCTCTGTATTTCACATGCCTTTATATATCTTAAAGAGACGTAGATTCACTCAAGTGCAAGTCAAAGCTATTGGAAAACGGAATTTCTCCAGTGAATACTCAAATCCTATAATTCAAATTATATTTCTATCAAGAGGTAAAAACCCATATCATGATACTCAATAAATCGTTTTTGAATGTTGCTTTGCGTTTATGAATTTGAATTTTCCGCTTTCTTATTCTCAATAGTGATGATTATGGAAGGGAGTTTCTGATAGACAGAATAACGTCATTTTCTTTATATTCACAATATGCGAATGATACACTTGGAAAGGTTCCTTTGCTTACAGATGAAAGATATAAGCACATTGAATATGAGTAGTCTCATAAATATAATTCAATATCAATATGATTTATTCGAAGTCATATTTCGAAGCATTCCACCTGGTAGATGTTAAATATATAATGATCAAGGCAGAACCTCTTTTGTGATATAATTCAAAAAGTACAATATATAGCAGTAGAAGAATTGCTTATGACGCCGTTACTAACAAATAATTAATAAAATAATAATTATCGAACGATTAATATAAATTTTCATATACAATGCCAAGATTTAGTATACCACGAGGAATGAGAGAATAAATACTAGAAGAAATAATGATTGAACTCAAACCTGATTAGTAGCCATCGAAAGAAAGAAGTAAATTTTTTGGGGTCATTTATTGAAGGTCTATTGTGAACTTCTGAGTGTCTGATTATATGGTCAGCTCTTGAACCTGCTGAAGAGTGGCATGTCGCGTGCTATAACTCACTTGAAGATATCTGGCCTAATTTTTTTTTGGGTACTGGAAATAATTAGAGTGGTGGTCAAAGTATTCGGTGATTATTATAGTGAAGTTCACAGAACTATTCACCGAGTATCAGGAGTGTCCCAGAATGGCGGGGCAGTTGAGGGGCAGGCCTGCACCGGTCTATTCCCCAGACACCTTCGCCAGGATGATGACAAATCCTGAAGAGCTCGTTGAGGTCTTTGAGAGCAACGAACAAGGCGCCCGGACCGGACGGTTCAGACGCGATTCTACTCAAACCTCTCGCGTAAAGCTATAATGTATATTTTCAATGGCATAATCAGTACACAAAAGTATCCAAAAATCTTGAAAAGGAGCACTGGTGGTACCGATACACGAAGATCATAAAGATCAAAGAATGGTTGATAGCTACATGCCTATGTCTTTCTTAAGCATGGTTGCAAACATTATTGATAAAATCTTGATAAAAAGACTTAATGTATTAGAGGGAAAGTAAAAACTTATCCCTGATGAACAATTTGGGCTTAGAAAAGGCCATAACTCCACATCTCAGGTGACAAGAATTGTTCCCGGGGTTAATGATAATTTGCATGGAAAGCAGAATACGGTTATAGACAAAGTTTGGACAAAAAGAATAATTGCAAAACCATGTGATGCACGCATGCCTTCGTATGTGGTTAGGATTATAGATTCATATATAACTGAACGGACTTTTCGGGTAAAAAAAGAAACAACATTTCATCAGCTAGTCCAATCGATGCGGGTGTTTCACAAGGGTCATGCCTGTCACCGCACTTATATTCGCTATATACGCATGACTTTCCCACTTATGCCAGGAAGAATACTGCTATATATTCACGAAGCAGTCGCAGTAACAGTGAGGATCAGGCGCATAGGAATGCTAAGAATCATCTCAACGTATATCCCACCAGGGGGGAATATACAAAGAGGAGACCTAGCAGTAATATTCCCAGACCATCACCCTACCGTAGCCATCGAAGACTTCAACGCGAAGTCACAGACCTGGCACTGCAGAAACAACAACCCACGAGGCCGAGATCTGGAGAACTTACTGGCCGATTACAACAACATCGAAGTAGCAGCCCCCTTCGTACCCACCTACCACGGAACAGCAAACCAGACACCAGACATCCTAGACATAGCACCGATACAGGTTCATCCCAGCAAACACTGATATGAAAGTATTAGACGAGGGCTCCTCAGACCACAACCCAATTTTACTAACAATAGGGGAGGGAGACGCAGAACCAGAGGAGCCAGCTACCAAGAAGATCACCGATTGGAAACGATTCCAAAGAATTATACACAACTTCATAGGACACATTCCACAAAACCATACCAAGACAGACCTCGGAAGAGCAACAACACAGCTGTAACAAACCATCCAGGAAGCCATAGAACGCAGCTCCAAGACCACCCAAGCAACCAGGTTCAACTACCAGCTAACACTAACCCCAGAGGTTAGGGAGTTAGTTAGGAACAGGCGCCGCCTGAAGAAGAGATACCAGAGTGTTTGGATAAGGGTGTGGATACTCAAAAACCGACATTACAGCCTTATCCAAACACGAAAAAGAAAATCAACATGAGTTTTTGACCAAAGAAAGGAACCCAAGAGTAAGAACATTCCTTGAAATGTTACATATTAAAAAAGACCCCAATAGCATCAACAATAGAAATGATATCAAAAACTTAAGCCAGATTTATAACAACCTTTTTTACCTTTGTATATAGTAATAATAATAAAAACTGATCTTCACATGCTGCCAAAAAAATACAGTCCGGCTCAGTAGAACTCAATATAAACAATCTGGTGTACTTATGAAGAGCGTAAAAATGCATGAAAGATAAACAAACCATTCCCGATAACTTCGACGCAGTCACACACCTACGATAACGTTCGTACGATGCGAACGCAGAAATCAAATAAAATAATTTGTAAGTGAATACTCATAATGTTACAGATATTTTTATATTGAGTTAAATAACTTGTTATATTTAGAACCATATGTTTTTAGATAATTATTTTAGTGCATACATTTCAATATTGTGTTAAGGTAAATATGTCTCAAACTTCAATGTTTTTAATTTCAGTGTTTTAACCGTATGATGACAAATACCATGTCGAAACGTAGTTAAGAGAAATTATATGAATTGACTGAATCAGACCTTTATTCCAAGGAATTGGAGAAAATATATATGTGGCAAGAAACTAAAAAAAAATATATATATATATTATAATATATATATATATATATATATATATATATATATATATATATGCATACCCGAATTTAAAAAAAAATTCTTATATATATATATATTATTTGTTTGGTTTTTCTTGGGATTTAGATTCCATATATATATATGTATATTGTTATGTATTGATAAATTGAATAATAATAGTTGTTGTTATATAATGAAGATTGCTAATAGTTTTCGCTCTTCTTTGTGAGCCAAATTGTTATGATATAGATAATTATTTGTGCCCTGTATAATATATTTTGCAATGTAATAATAATTGCTAGCTACGTCACTGTTCTCTCGTCACGTTGCTGCCAATTGTTATCATTTTCCTTACCACAGCTAAGCACAGTTGGTACGCCTCTTGTCTCAGATAGCCGGTTCAGGCAATTGAGCCACTACTTGATATGTCAAATTTCAATTCATTCAATGGTCATAAGTATGATTGCTGATCATTGTAGAAAACAAACGACAAAGTATCAAAAAGCAATTATTTCCTTTATTCAGGAAAACTTAATTTTACCTGGCCTACGAAAGATAACTTACTCTAAGGTGAATCTACAAATATTCATGGATATTCATGAGAAAATTTCATTGGTAAAATATACACAACCTCACTTTTACCTTGAAAGTGAAAATTTCTTTGATAGTTCGAAATCAATTGAAATAAAGTTCTTCCGATGGAATATGCGTTATTAGTGAAATTGTTCAGTTCGGAATGTGCACTATGGAAGGTTTATACCTGTCTGGAACTGTCGCTGATCAATACACACCAGGATTTGGATTCCCTTTCACTCCTATGCTATCAGGAACTCCAATACCAAATAGAAGGAACCATACAAATTCATCAATCAGCTTTGGATACTTGTATACGGTGTACAAATAAGGTAATCTTGGTTTTCCCCTTATAATGTAAAATTATTCCATTTTTCTTTCTCCCAAAAATATAATGTGGCATTCGTTTTAAATTTATTTTCGATCCCCTTCCGGCTTTGTTTGTTGTCACCAGGATACCAATTTTGTTCCTTCCCTCCGATTCGAATTTTTGAATTCGCGCACTAAATTGTCACATTTTCACTGTTTATGGTTATGTGTCATAACTTATACATAAAACTATTTTTCCATTCTTATTAACTATGTACAAATTTCAATAATAATTGCCTCTGACACTCTCTCGTTCTTATTCCCTCACAATTTCAAATTCTACCTGTGACCATCTGTTCCCTGATTGGCTATTGTCATCAAGAAGTTTGCTGTTCTACCATTGGCTACTTTTAGTTAGCTACAATTTCATATACTGTATGTTTCAAATTTATAAATTTGTAGATCACATTTTATTCAGGAAAATTTTGTAAATCTAGACTTTTTGTTGTCTTTTGAAGAATTATGGGTTGTAATCATTCTGACAGTGTATGAAATTGATTGTGTTATATAATTTGGACATTTTTATCTATTCATATCATACAGAGGCTTAATAAAGGAAATAGAACTTCAAAATTATGTAAAAACAATCTCTTGAAACTAATAGCTATTTATTAATTATTCTTTTTAGGGGTTTTTTCTTTTTAAAATATATAACTGGTTTATTCTTAACATAACAATATATATATATATATATATATAGAATATAACGAAATTTATCAACAAAGTGGAGGCCACATTTTTCAACCGAATAGAACGGGATTAGGCACAGAAATATTTTTTATCAATGCCTCGGATAAGTTCGAAGATAGGCCAAATCGGTCTAGTAGTTTCGAAATGAATGTCTTAATTTTATTTTCACCGATGATACTTTTGAAAGCAATACTTATCGAGAGAAAATGTTATATTTTTTTTAACATATTCTGTGGAGAGGTAATTTGTTTTTGATTGACATTCAGCAATGTCTTCATAACTGGCATTCACAAAATTAAAAAAGGTTCAATCCTTCAAATACTACCTCCACAGACCAACTACAAAATTTTTGCTTACAAAATAATCAGGTAGACAATTCTCAAGTTCTAGCTTTGGGTAAATGTGCGAGACACTAAGTTTCATTGGCATAAAACAATTGAAGTTATGAGTAGATGAAGACTTTATGTTACAATCCTTAAAAATCTGTTCCTTTCTGCATAAATGAAGGTTTTCTCCTGTACCCATCTTTCACCTTAATGAATCGTTAGTTAGTGAAATTGTATGATTTTTTCAGCTAGTCCTGAAAGGAAAAAAATACATAAAAAAAACTTTGACTTTACTTTTCTCAAAAATTTTGTAACATCCACTCACGTCTTCAATTCAACTTTTTACGTAAAACAGTCTCTGAAAAATAGACGGATGATGGGTAAACGGACATGCTAGTGATCATGTTCCACTTGAATAATATTTTTTCAAATTTGTACACGATAATAAAGATGACTTTGATTCCATCAAACCTGCATCAGTAAAAAAATAATATTTGACTGTTATTTAATATTTGGTTGGATGATTTAAAAACATGTACCACAGGGTTCCATTCTAGAGCTAATACTTGAATATATACATATATATATATATATATATATATATATATATATATATATATATATATATATATATATATGTAAATCATCATTTTGAGAAAAATGTAAAAGGAAGGCTAATAATTCAATGAGATATTTTAAAACTACTTTCTCTATTTATTAAATAATTTTCATTATGCAATATCCATTCACTATTCCATAAGGTTCTCATGGGATCCTTTATCAAATCTGTTGTCACTGAACTCGATACACCCCCTCATGCACCCCACACATAAATAGAAAAAAATACACGCGGTTATCGTGGAGATGTAAATCCCTATAAATGTCCCTATAATCATTCCGCAAATAGAGCCTTTGAGACGTTTATACGGTCTAATTGAAAGTATCCACACGCATAAAAATCAATTTTGTCAAGTGCGGAGGGCTTGTCTCTTTCGATAAATAGGGGTGAGCTGAATTTGTACATATACATTGATTATGACAGGGGAGTGACAAAAGACTTCGTTTGAATAAGGGAGTGAAAAGGGACACTTCATTGCGGACCCAAGGGCCGTGAAGCTGTTTTGAGCGAGAGGGATAGTCGTTAGATCTGTTTAAGTTTTTTGTGATCGAGTGAGGTCTGTGTCGGAAAATTCAATGAAATGTGTATATTTCGGAACTGAATGAAAAAAATAGTTACAAAAATAACTAATAAAAAATCTTTTTAAAGAGCTTTCATTCAAGCCGTGTACTGAAACGCTGACAATGATTTGATTATTTTTTGTTGATTTATTTGGTTTCAAAAAGCTTGTCGCGTGGCGAAGTGTTCATAAAAGTAGGTACCAATTAATTCAATTGGGCAGTGATTGGTTGGTAAGTAGGAACTTGTCAACGTTTTTAATTTTTACAAAGTATTTATAAAAGTATTGTCAACTTGATTTCATTGGACAATGATTGGTTGGAAATTAACAATTTGTCGAAGTATGAATTTCATTTTTTATTACAATTCGCGCGACAAGGCTTTTTGAAACTAAATATTTCAACAAAAACTAATTTAGTCATTTCAGCGATGACTTAAACTTATTTTATCTTATGGCATGTCATAATGACAACGTTGTCACTCAATTCTGATGACTTAAGGAAGCTCATTATGGTACTTAGTCCCATAATGAATTCATTATGGTACCAAGTGCCATAATGAAATTCTACATGAAAAACATAATACGACCAGAGAGAAGATGGTTTTCTTTCCTTAGATAAGCATTCAAAGTAAGCCAACAATACTTTTTCATGAGTGATATTCTTGATTTTCTTAGTAGAACACCATTCTTCGTACCGATTAAACGCTATTTCATATACACTCCGTGATTTTTCCGGCAAAAAGGAGTCCACGATATTTCGCGTCATTTCTTCCAAATCAGAAGGTAAACTACCAGTTTCAGAATCACTCATTATTATTTGAATTATATTCAATTCTACGTGACAATTGTGTTTGACAGCAGATAAATAAATATTGCCGTTGTCAAGGAAATGGCAAAACACAGCTCACTAACCCACTAATATTTGAAACTACACATATACTTACTCCTTTAAAAATAGTTATCATTGTGACATGTCAAAAATGCAGTTTTTAATTTTTCGAAAATGTATTGATATAAATGCCATTAGATAAAATTTTGTATGCAATACGAATCATAAACAATCATTATGGCACACGTCATGTTATCGGACATTCACGACTTGTACCATAATTATCGTCTTTATGATCCTTATTACATAAATAACTATTATACGTTTCAGTACACGGCTTGAATAAAAGCTTGTATATATATATATATATATATATATATATATATATGTATATGTATATATATTATAGGTGTCATTATCTATAATTTGATTCTTTTCACATTTCGTAATGCCGATAGGTATTAGCACTACGAGATATCTGATACGAATTTGAAAGAAACCACAAGCCGTCCTGATGATTGGGAAACCATGAAACAGGCTGTAGGCGGATGGTGGGCTCTCTTGGATTCGTAAGAAAATTCTCTTATTCTCGTTATTTGTTTTGCGTTACTCAGAACGCACTAGGAGTACGACTATTGGTGTCGTGGACCTATGCTGACATATGTTGGTGACCTATTAATGTGCACGAAATTTCGTGTCATTAAAATCCCACGATAACAGGTCTAAGCTTCACGGCACAGATTATAGGTGTCACCATCTATAATTTAATGCTTTTCACATTTCTGTACTTGCCGATAGGTATTAGCACTACGAGATATCTGATAGGAATTTGAAAGAGACCACAAGCCGTCCTGATGATTGGGAAACCATGAAACAGGCTGTAGGCGGATGGTGGGCACTCTTGGATTCGTAACAGATTTCTCTTATTCTCGTTATTTGTTTTGCGTTACTCAGAACGCACTAGGAGTACGACTATTGGTGTCGTGGATTGGCCTATGCTGGCATCTGTTGGTGACCTATTAATGTGCACGGAATTTCGTGTCATTAAAGTTCCACGATAACAGGTTAAGCTTCACCGCACAGATTATAGGTGTCACTATCTATAATTTGATGCTTTTCATATATAAATATATATATATATATATATATATATATATATATATACTATATATATATATATATATATATATATGTTCCAAGCAAACATCAATTTTGTTTTACAATGAGAATACTGTTCTTGTAGTCTAGTCGAGAAGTGAGTTTCCTGCGAAAAATAGTTATAGGTCTCCAAAAAATATGAGCAATAGGCCATTTGATTCGGGATGCAATTCTAAAGACTTTTTTTTGTTTTTTTTTCTGCTGACAAAAATTGCAATTGTTATTAACAAAATTAAAAAACAAAAAAAAAGAGTTCAGTTTTTTGGGAATAACTCGAAAACTATGATCGGAGAAAAGATTCTTAAAGAGGAGGAAATTTCCAATAAAAAAGTCCCGACTCCCGGAACTCTATCTCCATTATTTATAATTTTTATTTAACGCTGAAAATACGGCATGCGCTCGCCGTCTCTAAAGAGAGCAGACCACATATAATTTTTTTATAGTATTAAATATCGATTTAAAAATTTGAATAAATTATGGTGTATTTCTAACATTAAAAAACAAGGTCTTGTTGGAAAAAAAAAATGTAAGTATATTTTTCAACAAGTTAGGCATTTGTTAATTAGTCCTTATTAGTTTTTATAAAAAAACGGCATAAATATTTAAATAATAGCTCTGAAACTTGTTCGCGCTGTGGAGCCCTTCTTATATATATATATATATATACTTAACAAGATCACGTTATAAAAGTTTTCCAAAGTTGTTTATTTTGTTCATTATAATTTTTTGAAGTTAACAAAAAATAAAAAATTGAAAAAATGTTAAAAAAAAAATTTGTCCATATGTTGCATCAAACTAAGGCATTTAATAACATTCTGAAAATTTTTTTTACGAGATTTGTTTATACATTGATTGGTTTGATACTAAAAAAAAAGTCATTCTGTTGTCTAGAGAATAAAATAATAATGGAAAAAACTTAAAGAAATGTTCTTATTGTTTATAATACTTTTTTATATTTCCATTATTCGAATAATTATTTAGAAATTTTTTTTCTTTAAAAATCATAACTGGCATTTCTCAATAGAAAAACAAAAATATAATGAAAAATATTGAAAATGTAATCGTTCATTAAGTAAACAATTTGTTATAAACCCGTTCCAAATCTCGGAAGTTTATTCCCTCTTTCTGCGTTTTCTTGAAAGCTGGCAGTCCGATGTCGATGGTTGTTGATCTGTCAGTATTTCTTCCGATTGTTCATCAGCGTCACGAACAGTTTCAGCATCGTGATCTCCAACATCATTATCACTACCATCACCAAAAATACCCCGGATCACTTGAAGATATCCAGGCTTGACTATATATTCACTTTCAACCGTCTCCTCATCAGCATGTTCCAAATCTTCTAGATTATCATCATCTTCTTCGTTATTTTTCTCCACAATGTCAGCTGCATTGAAACAAGTGTCCCCTACACAATTTTTGCAGCTTCTTGAATATCGTAGCCCAGCCTTTTTACATCCGCATTTTTGCCGCAATTTGTGGTGGTACAAGTGCAAAAGATCTTCGTAAGAAGCTCTTGTGGTGCTGAAGGCGCAGTGGTGCGTATAGGAAGATACATTGTTTCGGGCTTTTTCCAGCCCCAGTCCTCCGGATTCAAAATATTCCCAAGCTTCGTGGGATGTACATAAAATTACTAAAACAATTGGAGTGATATCGAGCATATGCATCAAGTAAAGACGGCGTTGATTTAATAATGGTAGTAACTTTTGCTCCTAGTTCATCATGACGTTCTGCAGCAACTTTCAAAATTTTATAATATCTGCTAAAATGACATATTTCGCTGTTGAAGATTTTATCCAATTCTTTTGACAAAATAAGCATAGAGATTCGAAATCAAATACTTCAGTGGAGCTAGCTCGAGAGGAGCGATGAGGAGCTGGCGAATCAACAACTTCCGGAATCTTGAAGGAGCCCGTAGAATAATATAAATTGCATCGTTTGTGGACGAGAATTTCAGATTTTTCCTCGAGCAATTTCCACTTGTTATCGTTACATCTAATATGACGAATTAATGTTTGAATACCGGCTTTCTTTAGTAGCACCAACCAACACAAGTTTTCTCACACACAAAACATATCCTCGTAATATCCATGGTTACGATGAAAAATTAGGAAAAAAATTGTACAGAAATGATGTCTTCAGAACGAAACAATCCAAATACCTAATAAGCAAATGATAAATAATTTTACGGTAAAAGTTAAAGTTAAATACAACCGCACATACACAAGGTTACTACGAAATGACTAGCTTCCTTGATAGAAGGGACTGTGACACACTAAACCTGACAGATACAGACTCGATTAAAAATGTTTTTAAGAGATCAACTGATGCCCTATAAAATCATTAAAAATTTAAATAACTGTATCTTTGATAGTTCAAAAGTTACAGCAATTTGTTGCTTAAAAAATCAAGTAGCCGCTGCAACTTTTATATACCGTAATAATAGAAAAATCTAAAAATGTAAAAAAATAATTTCGAGATTTTCTTGCACATGGTTGTTTCTGTGATTTCTAGTAGTCTCAGAAAAAAAATATTATGAGATTTAGAATTTGTATATAACAAATTGTTAACTCAATAAACAATTACATTTTTAATAACGTATTTTTTGTCGAATTTAATTAAATGCCTTCATTTGATGCAAAAACAGCAGTGGCAATACATATGAATGAAAAATAATGTTTAACAACATTTTTTCAATTTAATTTTTTTTTGTTAACTTTAAAAATTATAAAAAACAAAATAAACTCCTAAGATTTTTTATAACGTGATCCTCTTAAGTATATATATATATATATATATATATATATATATATATATATATATATATATATATATATATATATATATAAAAGGACTCCAAGGCGCGAACAATTTTTAGAGCTATTATTTAAACATTTATGCCGTATTTTATGAAAACCGAGGTCCGAAGAATAAGGAGTAATTAACAAATGCCTAACTTGTTGAAAAATATACTTAAATTTTTTTTGCCAACGGGACCTTGTTCTTTCAAGTGTAAGAAACACACCATGGTTTTTTCAAATTTTTTAATCGATATTTAATACTTAATTTTTTTTTAATATTATGTACTCTCTTGAGAGACGTCGCGCGCATGCCGTAGCGGTCGCGCGGACCCCTATTTTCAGCGTTAAATTAAAATTATAAATAATGGAGATAGAGTTCCGAGATTCGGAAATTTTTTATTGGAAATTTCCTCCTTTTCAAGAATCTTATTCGATTACCGCTATCATTCATAGTTTTTGAGATACTCCCAAAAAACTGAACAATTTTTTGCCAATAACAATTGCAATTTTTGTCAGCAGAAAAAACAAAAAAAAAACTTTCTCATAATTGCATCCCGAATCGAATGAGCTATTGCTTATATTTTTTGGAGACTTGTTACTATTTTTCTCAGGAAACTCACTTCTCGACTAGACTATTGGGGCAGATACTGAATTATTAAAGAAGTCTGATTGAAACCTTTCAGAGAATTATGGAATATGTGTAGATCTGTCACTGCTTGATTGTCAGTATTCAGTAAAGCTATTACTAAAATACAGAAGTTACCTATGGTTAGTCCAGTTGAGAATTATGGAATATATGTAGATCTGTCACTGCTAGATTGCAAGTATCTCAAAGTCCAACCTCACCTTCACGTGGTTTGGGATGAACGAGCCGCGGTGGCATGACGAACGAAATATGTTTGTGGAGATTCATGTGGGTGGCTGCAACTCGACCAACGAGGCTCTGGCAAACAGTCCAAAATCCAAGCTGTGAGCGCCGTGACGAGAGATGGATGGCACCAGGGACAGAAGATACGCTGTCGTAAACGAGGAATCCGAAAAAGAGGGTGAAATCTCGGAGTAAACAGCCTTGGCTCTATGCAGGGAACACCACAGGGCCAGTAACAAAACAAATAGTGAAATAATCGGGGCCTTGAAAAATATAGACCTCGAGCAAACAAAATACTCGGGAGTTCAGTAGCGAAACCTGGCGAAAGCGAGACAGATGGCAGCCAGGACATAAACGACTGCAAAACCTGTAAAGTAAGGAAAACAAGGAGGCGGGAGATGGGGAGAACAGAAAAATTCCCCGATCTGACTCCCAGATCACAACACACCAAACATGCAAATGTCGACCATGAACATGGACATGCAAATGTCGACTGGTACTGCGAGGTGGCCAGAGGAATGCGGTTGACGGTAATGTACTGCTGAACCAGGAACAAGTACACCTGGCTCAAATACAATTGTGGATGCACGCTACGGGACCCCATCAGGGAGCAGGAGGGCAGCACCGCAATCTTATCGATGACCTGCGCAAACGAAAGGACTGCCAACTAGCTCAGAGGCGATTGACTTACTGAGAAAGCTCTGGGAGGGTACTGGTCGTTGGGTCAGCAAACATCGGAGTTCAGACGGAGACTGCATCTCCAATAACCGGATCTGAGGCCTTTGGAATGGACTCTGATGAGCCAAAACAATGAGAAGGAAAAAGAACAACTCCTAGCCTTCTTGGTGGACGATGTTTGTTTTTGTTTTTTAACCGCTTTCTTAGTTGTTTGACCAACCCTCAGAAGTTAATGAAAACTTGAGTTGAAATCACGGGGGCCTTACCTTTTATAGTGCGATCGGAAACCACACTTGGGGACTTGAAATTTTTTTCACCGTCTGCGAGAATCAAACTCGCGCCGGGTGAAAACAGTGGCTACAATACTAACGATCATACCACTGAGCCACTAGCTCCGTTTCCTTCAGAACACTGGGGAGAATACAATTCCGAGCCTATAACCGACTCGGAAGAGTAATCTTCAGGGTCCTGAATGAACAAAAAGATGGGGAAATAAGGGTAATTAAGATAAAACTCTTTGAGGGGCTTTGAGAGTTACTCTTATCCAGGAACCGACAGGGTGGAATTGAAGGTCTGGAAAGAGCAAGTGGAGAGCTATTACAGATCCACTGAAACCCCCCGGACCTGTATACTTATGGAGAAAATATAAAAATACTGCCGATAACGAACCTGAGTTCTAAAAATTCGATAGCAGTAATGATAAGGATCAGGGAAGATAAAGGGTTTATGGAGGTAATTCTTGCATTGGTCAACTCTCTTTGGACGTTCCACGAAGGCTGTGGAGGAGCACATAAAGCGCTGTAGGTAAAACGGACTGTGGGTAGTAATCGACTGCGATGCCAATGCGCACCACATCGTCTGGGGCAGTAGCGAAACGAATGAAAGGAGAGAGATTCCACTACAGTTCGTGATAGCAAACGAACAAGATACACTAGATATATGCAACAATTCCCATAAATTCGCATTCCGTTGTCACCTGAAAGTTTCAATAATGGATGCAACATCATTAGACAAATAGGTCACAACAATGGCTTTTCCTCTTATTTAATCAACAGAATTCGTGATAAACATTTAACCAAATCCCTCAATCGTAGTTTAATTCCTATTATTAAAGCCAATGAATATTGTTCTATTCCTTATTTAGGTGAAGTTCCTCTTGATATCTTGAATATTTTCAGACGTTTTGGTAATGATATCAATTTCTCCTTTTACACTATGGATCCGATTTCCAAAATGATAGTTAATACTGAAGATAAAGTACCTCTCGCCCACAAATCAGGTGTCTACAGAATTTCTTGTTCACAGACTGATTGTGTTGCTCAATATGTCGGTCAGAGTGGTAGAAAAATAAAAACAAGAGTTTTGGAACATGTTAAACTAATTGAGAGTTCTAGAAACCCACACATAGATGATTATAATACTAAAAGATCATTTGCTAACCATATTCTGAACCACCATCACAGCTTTGATATTGATACTGATTTAGATATTTTACACGTTTGCCAAAAAGGTTCTCTACTCAATTTTCTTGAAATTTTTGGGATCAATTCTGTTATAAACAATCCGAATGTTGTTTCTCTAAACGAATAAGTACAATTTGATTGCCGAAAGTTTTTCAATTCCCTTACATTTCATTAGAATTCTTTCTTGCCTTGATCTCCGATAAACTGATTGTTCTATGTCATTGTAGATTTGTTCGTTTGGACAGGTGTTAGTCCGGTTGGCTCCGTGTTGTGGTATTCCTCTCTTCAGTACAGGTCACACTTCATGGCGTTCGTTGGAATAACTAGTCTGTCATATCCGTACTGATCTTTAATTTAATACATAATTGTTCTACTCTTAGCTATTATATATTTGTTATAAATATGGATAGGTGACATCTGAGCTCTTTGCACAGGATACTATTTGCTTCGGTTGGATTTGCTTCTATTCCATCATTGTTCTGTGCATTTTGTTCTTCTGTCATCGCTCCATGGTGGTGTTTTGACAATTCAGTTTGTTTGATGGATGGCTCCTTGTGTGCTGTCATTCTCCCCTCATTGCTACCATTGTTCCACGTTCCACATGTCGTCAACTTATTTTATATCGGCTAATGTTTTTAGCCTCCCTAGATTCAAAAAAGGGTAATACAATTTTCAAAGGTAAACATTCATTTTGTCATTTGTTTCTATTATGAACTCTTGACTTATAATTAATAATAATTTTTTACCCATCATTTTTTCTTCCCCATGTAAGTAACACATATTGTACTCCACTACCTATGGTTTTACTTCTTTTCCCTCCTTTTATTGTAGAATTTTACACTCCGCTGATGATGAACCTATAGAGGTTCGAAACATGTACTAATCAATTGTTTTTTACCGATCCACCATCACATAACTAATCGATTGCGATATTAAATTGTGGAGATGACTTTGAGTTTTTCTACTTCGTAAAATCAACTCTGGTAACAAAAAACAGGGAGAAGGTACTTGACGGTAGCCTCCACTTTAGTGAGCAATTTTGTTACGTAATAGAATGTGTCTGAAAATGATATTTGCTTCGATATCCGACACATAAATTTCAAAATAAAGAGTAACGTCACCACAGTAACTTATCGGAATCCGAAGAAAACAGAATGGGAAGCATGCAAGGCAGACCTAGCACAAAACCTTACAAGAATGCACTAAGACTACAAACAACAATTTTCCCCCAATCACAAAGAACTTCACTAAGAACGTGCCCCAGTAGAATGCTGAACTAGCAAGATTAATAAGGCAAACTAGGAGAAAATTGAGGAGCGTCAAGAAATCTGGAAGGATGGATGACTACAAGAGCACTTTGACCGGTTATGAAAGGCCACCGAATGAAGCCAAGAGAGTCTCGTGGGGAAAGTACTGCGAGGAGATAGAAAGTACCCCATAAAATCCTCTCTAAGGATGAACATCAAACGATACACTCCCATAAAAATTAACAAGGAAAGTACATCACTACAGGAAAAGAAACAAGGAACTCTTCAGGGTTCACTTTCTTGAGGCTCAAATAGAACAGACACCTGCTTATGAGAAAATATAGGAGGCTCTGAAAAGAGGTGCCAGAAAAAGTTGGATTTTAGCGAAATAGGTGGTATCCTATGACAAAGAACAATGGGCAATGAGCTCATTGGAATAATCAGATAACAGAGACTGGATGGGATTTACCCAGCACTATTGCTGGAGGGAACAGAACTACTGCTTGGTAGGCTCTGTAAAATACTCAGAGGCAGCTTGTCTCTTGGACATATACTGAAGTCATGGAGGGTTATTGGGGTAATTTTCATACCAATAAGTCTCATGTTCTTTGGACTGAAGACTCTTAGGAAGCTGGGGGATTATGGAGGCCTTAATGGAGGAGGCTGTAGGGAAAATTCAACACCACGGTTGTAAGAGGCCCTAAACTCAGTAACTAGATGAACGGAGGGACTGAACATCAACTCTCAAAAGGCCATTCTAGAAAGCCAAACTAGAAGGACTAGGGCCTATGAAACTTCGAGGAGAAACTCTACAGACTGAGGGTGAGCTCACATATTTCGGGGTGATATTGAACTGACCTGGAATCAACATCTGATGAAAATCGAACACCAGATTAATCGTGGCCAGACACCCTTTTGGGAAAGAATTGGGACCACACACTGGCTGTATAACATGGTGGTGAAGACGCTTCCTTGATGTGGTGGCCATAGACATAACAGACAAGCGCTGAAACAAAACTGGGCAAGTGGGCAATAGGATCAACGCCCACTGCAACCATGGAGACACTGCTGGGATTGCCTCCATTTCACTTGATTGTACAAAGGGAGGCAAAGCTTGGTTTCTTTCGACTGAAAAACACACTGCACAATATAAATAGTGGGACATGACAAATAAGTATCGTAAGCATTGTAACCAGATTACATTGCGAGCGTCTGTAGAAAACTGGACCCAGGAAAAAAACAAGCACTACTGGTATAATATCCCGGGGAAAAGACACGGGAAAGAATATATTGAAGGCTCACGCTGAAAAACATCTGAGATTTGTAAACTTTAAACAGGGACAAATTGAAAATCATAACAGGGCTCATGACTTGACATATGTAAAAGAACACCCTGATGAAATGGGGCTTTTTGATGACGACATAACATACAGAATCAGCAGAAAGGAACCAGAAACAGTATCACGCATACTGTGGAGCACTGGATCGCCGAAATCAGTCAATTTTTGGGCAACCAATTGGTGAACCAAAAATATACAGTAAGGACCCAGTAAAAACTTGTACAAACTAAAGGACTTTTACAAACTAGTGCAAGGTACGAAATCAGTGGAATGGGTGCTGTGAGAGGAAACAAAAGGTTAGTTACAAAGGGCCAAGAGGCCCAAGTGTTATCGGAGGTTACGGCCAGACGAGCCTACAGGGTGGAGTTTTTAGTGGGTACATCTGAGGTACAGGAGCATGGACTGTAATCCAGGGACTCCCACACTACTGAAAGGTGTCCATAAAGGATTCTCTCCACATTCCAAAAATAAATTATCACAACAAGGATAATGAATAATAGCCAATACCCCTCAATGTCAGTGCCATGATTTCACTGAGTAATACTGAGGATGCAATAAAACAATAAAATACACAGTTTAGTTTCAAAATAACAATAATTCCACTTTTGAAAGCTGAACATTCCTTGAAAAATCATTGAAATTAATGATATAAAGCATAAATGTTTTGTGTTTTTCTAAATTTAGAAGAAATATCGAAGAAAATAACGTGAAGTTGAGATGACACGGAACTGGTGGCTCACCTAGGGAATGTCATTCGATTATAACTTCCAAACTATTCTTTGCACACCTCACATTGACAGTTTCTTGATCACTTTGATGGTATACTGTGAAAGAATCTCGAGGACCATCGCCCATCATCACTATTTTCCTGGGAAACACAAACATGATGGGAATGAAATTTTCCGCTGCATTGATACATATTTCAGTGGTCAAATACTTCTCTTTCAGAAGATCACAAATATCCAATTTGCTTTTTGCTAATACTTTCGAAGAATTATTGGGCAACGTAAGTATCCCAGATTTGTCTCATATGCAGTAGTTCACGGATCTGTTAGTGTAACGCTGAAAAGCCTTTCTTCTAATCTTGAAATATGACCAAGTATTTTTCCTGGGCCTCCAAAAAACTGGTTCGTAGTATCTCTGCAGCTTCTTGGGCAGACAGTCCCTTCTCTATCGCTTCCTCCACATTCCTCTCGAGTATTGTTTTTGGCACAATGCAGAATTTTGAGGTCCAACTGCAATGGTCTCAGAACTTTCTAGTGTCCAAACCCTACAATCAATTTTTTTGTATCTTTCCATGATGATACCAATCTGAAATAGAAAGTGATATTGAATCTTCAAGGGCAAAAAGAAAACACGGGGAATAAAAACAAAAATTAAATAAGTACCTACTTAATTTTAACCCAAACCTATTCCAATCGCAATTTTGGATAAGAAATAATAGAACAGCAAACATTATTAGGTGACGTTTCGTTCCCATTTTGGACGACCGATAGAATTCCAGTTTTAGCAGACTGTAGTGTGAGAAAATAAATATGACGTCCACTCAGTCACACTTAAGTGGAATTAACGTATACTTAAACCGCCAGGCGTCTGTCTAATAGAAGTGGAATGAGATGGTTTACTTTCCACGATGTGTATTAAAAACAAAAAATTCACAAAATATCATCGCCAAAATCACAATCAGAAGATTATTTTTTGACATTTCTAGAAACCAATGGAAACTTTCGATTCAAATCATTCATGTGCGTTTTGGCCAATCAAAACATTATTATAGCGAGAATAATCTACCTAGAAAATTGCCGCGGGAATAATTTGAGGTATTTTGTTTTCATTGTCTGACAACGTATATTTTTAATTTGACGTCTGTCATCAATTTGCATAAAAAGTGAGAAACGAATCAAAACCGGTTCAGTACCTTGTATCATTGTGCGAGGAGATGTATTTCTGATCGTAACATCAAAAAATAATCTATAGAATACCACTAGTCGATAAAGAGAATAATTCTCAGTTTATTGAAAGGAAACTTCCATTGAATATTGATAAGATTTTCTAATTGAAACCAGATTAATTGATTTTTCTCAAACTTGTTGCCATTTGGCAATAGCCACTCGAGCCAATTGGGCTCTCGTGTATATTGCCAAGCAACAAGTTTCCGAAATTTTTTCGAATTATTTTCACTTCATTCTCACTCTCTTGTGGTATTACAACTGAAAATTCTGGAAGAATCTTGCGTCCAATAAACAAGCGTTCAAGTAGCCATATCTCGGTATACTACTGTAATGGTGGCTTAGAGCAGTAGTTCCGTCGATTTGACGTAGATAGCAGCACTAAACAGGGAGAAACACCATGTACACGTTTTACCTGCCCACCATTTTACCCCTAGACAATGCACTTGATCAGAGGTTCTCGGCTACTAACTCTATTAGTTTGACTTTTTTATGTATTCGAAAAATTAGAATACCAATTTTTTTTGGTGAGAAGGAGGGTATATGACATTTGAATTCCGTAAAACTATTTTTCAATTGTCATTATGAATACTTATAAAAATTTGTAACTCAAGTTCCTCGAATTGAAACCAACGCAATCCAGTGATTCCATGAGACTCGTAAATTTTCTCTAATTTGTTATGTCCAGATGGGCAATATATTCCCATATAAATTATTTTTCAACAGTTATCATTTTTCTTGGAGAAGTCGACTGTCGGAATAATATTTTTTTTACTTCCCGTTACTGACACACGAACGCACTAATGCTGTTCCTTTTTTTACAGACTGAGTCTCGAAATAACAATGTGGCTTGTAATGGGTGAAAACCCAGTTGCAAGCACTTGCTCTCTCACGAATATAGGAAAGACACTTTTCAACTTGATAATAGTTTTTTTTAGGAAGTACTAATAAGCTCTAGCTTTTATTCAGAATTTGAAAATACAAAAGCAAAGTTTTAAATATAAAATAATATCAAGATGAAAATCTTGATTGAAGCCCGGGACTCGAAGTGATGGCGCATTTGCCGTTTCAGTTGGAGGAAAACCCGGAAAAACCCACAACACCATTAGAATTCAGATCAACTTTCTCATAGAAAAGGACAAATGCTCTCTTGGAGCTGAGAGAATCAATCTTGGAAAATACACGGCAGTCATCGAAGAGGTGCCAACAATTAGAATAAGGGTGTTTGCAATATGCCGTATAGTGTCCATTGGAAATGCTGCCGCTATGATTAGATATGGCGTAGATATTATAAAGAGTATTCATTCCATCCTGAGCAGAATATTGGTCCAAATTCAAATTTCGTAGGGGAAAATTATTCACATTGTCCAATTTACTGCCATCAGTCGAAGAAACACGTTTTAAATGAATAACTAAAATTTTTGGAAATGTTTGTATGCGAATCATCTTTTTGAATTCCCTTTTCATTCCACAAGTTGAACAGTATGGGCTCGCATCGTCAGTCAAAGTCTCCTCTTCTGTCAACAGTTCAATACATTGCGTTTAAATCCACGACTTCGTTTGGCAAGTCTGGAATAGGGATTGAAAGTACCCAGAAAGGTTCAAAAGTAACGGACCAGTAATTACAAAAAGTACATCCCAATATAGACTTCAGCTGACCGGCAAATGTATCCACAATTTTGGAATTATGAGTAGACAGATATCTTGTCCAAGAAGTGGAAGCTTTCTGATTATCATTCGTGATAACAAAATCGTTTGGTGAAGGATGATCCTCTGCACTCGCCTTGTTTAAATCTTCATGTAAACATACTAGAAGGTATCTTAGGAATTCTTCCGAATCTGCTGGGACGTTATGATCAAAGGAAGGAGCAAAATTTCTGAATAGACGGACGAAATGTGAAGTATCCACCATTTTTCGAGAAGAATCAGGACTCTAGATATTTTCCATCAAAGATATAAAAGATTTCACTGAATTTCCTTTCATTCTTGATGAGAGTATTCAAATCCTCCATACAAAAACCATCCTTGAAAAATTCCAACAAAACCTTGGTTTTCGAAAGACACTGGACCATGCTATTCATAAAACAGGTATTTCCTACATTCTTCAATCCTCTTAGGCCAAATGTATAAATGGAGTCTCTTGTTGGTATGGCATGCTCACTCATGTTTAACGAAGAATCCATAGGTTCATTGTTCCTGTAATTCAAAGAGGGTGATAGAGAAAATGATATTGATTTTTTGGAAAGTACTGAGTGATTATCTTTGATAACTGATATGTATCTCGTAGGAAAATTGGGACGATAATATAATTCATCCAGTGGATAAGATGAAGGAATTGTACCCATTACAGAAGAAACATTGCCCCTTTGAATTGTTATACTAATTCTTTGTATCAAAAATGACGTTGAACGTTTATCTTTTGTAGCGCGGCCCACTCTCCTTCCAATTTCATGAATGAAAGACACCAAAAGTTTCGACAGCTATTGGATGGAAAAGATAATTATGTCCAATATTTTGATATTCCTTTCTTTTCAATTTCTCGCTGGATATTGCTGCAGCACCTGCGGACTTGGAAGTATTTGCTAAATGAGACGCTGCAACTGTGTCAGCACAAGTGAAGTCCCACACCAAAGGTTTGCCACATCTCCAAGGTATCAGCGTCATATCATCAGGATGTTTACCATCATCTCGGCTAGTGCCGAAAGGTTCTAACACAGCTGGAATACCTGCCGATACCATAGAACGTTCAATGATATCATTGACTCGATAATGTCTGGATAAATGACCTGCACTTCTATGACAGCTCAAACCATGAGATCCTTTTTGATTCACTTCACTACCACATATACATATGGGGAATACAAATATCTAAACCCAGTCGCAGTCCAAAATATATTCTGAAAGACTCGTCATCTAAAAGGGTTCCGAGAGAAGCCACAGGTAGAGCATTCAGCCAAGCTCCGGATTCTTTAATACTAACAGATTTCAGACGAGCCTCTTCCACTTCAGACTTTGACGAACCAAGTAAATGTTTGAGGTTATATTCAAAAGAGGAAGGTCCCAGGATTTCTGAATGTGTTTCGTAGCGGGTGGCAAATCTAAGTTGGTTCGTAATAGCCAAAGAGAAACAGCTTCATCAAAAAATTTATCAGTCGTTTCAGAAAAAGGGGAAGGGAGAATAGAATCGATAAGACTGGAAACACTACTCATGGAAGCTAAGAAGGCAGGTAAATCTAGGGAAGAAGCCAAACGGAGCTCCAGACCTCCAAGATTCACCGGAAGTGTTGCCTGCAACCAAGAATCTTCATTAAAAGAATTATTAATAACATTTTCCAAAGTATGGCGCATTCAATCGTCGAAATCTTGAAGCTCATTGAGACTTTTCCAAGATGGAGAACATCTGAGGGTATACATCAATTTTGGTATAGCGAGGCAATTTCTCAAGAGAAAGAATGAGACGTGAACACTACGATGACAGGTGAATCACATGTTGGCAGTGCGCTTGTTCAGCCCTTTAATGCAGCATCATGCGGACTCGTCTCAATCTGCTTTTTATTCATTACTAGCGCAATTTCCGAAACCGGGGCTTAATTTAATTCGAAGTTTGTACACGCCGGATCACAACAAACCGCAGTTTTCACGTTTGTAACAAAACAATCTGAACTGTCGAACTGTCAAAAGACTCGATTCATCAAAGGGGCAAATGTGGATGAATTGCACTATACGGACGACTTCGCCCGATTCCGCCACTGCGGCACCACTAACCAAGGTGCTCCACGTCTATAGTGACCACTATTATTTACAACATACTTGTTTTAATTTTCCTCTCTTTTTTCTAGTACTTTACTTTGAAGTTATGTTACATGAGTGAAATGTTTTCGACTTTATTCAATTATCTAAACCTTATTCTACAAGAGCATAGGGAAATTAAAATATTTGGCAGTAAAACCGCTATTAATGAATGAAGGTGACACAGATATAAACTCGTTAGCGTCCGATAGTAGGCCTGAATTTTTTTCTCTTTCCTCAAGAACTATAAAATGGTGAGATATGGGTAGAATATTATCTACTTTATTTAATTATCTAAACCACATTTTACTATAGCATAGGGAAATTAATTTTTGTTTACGTTAAAACTATATATATTCATTGCTTTTTATAATAGTTTTGACATAACAGTTTCGTGTCGAATCTCCCACGAGCTTGTTTTAAAATTGCGGAAATGTTTTCATAGTTGCGAATTTTTCAGGAAAATTTCAAAAAATTGGCACTAAAAAAAATAGGAATTAATTTATGCTCTAGGGAGATTATAGGTGAAAACATATTTTTGCGTAAATATTTTCTTAGTATTTTTCAGAATTTTGATACTGTCGTTAATCATGTAATCATGTTTTGTAACTTAGTTTTTCAAGTGCATATATCACATTCGCAGAAACTTTTCTCAATTAGTTATCGAATGGAGACGGAGATATAGTTCAATGCTCCAATCACATCAAATGAACTTTCTCAAAGGTCTATTCACATGGTTAATGAATGCAATATTTTCTAACTGTACTTACAGTATCAAGGCATTCACCTCCAATACTATTAGAAGAATTTGGAGCAACGTTATTTATTGTACTGACTTTTTTGAGAAAAACTTTTTTTAATTTCAGTGAGTTGAGTTTGAGGTTACTCAATTACCCTTGATTGGAAATTACTTCATGGTTCATAGATTAATTTGCTAGATGAAGGTTATTTGTGGCCAAGAAAAACTTATAAACCTGTCCAATGTGATCAGATAAACGTGACTATGAATTATGTAGATAGATTGAATCTGGAAAATCCAAAGTAGCATTTTTAGTGGACGGAACGTAGCGGCCACGATACTGAAAAACTTTGAAGTGTTTGACCACTACCACTGCCACGTAATATATCCGGTTATATACTGGCCGACACTCGACACAGTTAAACTCAACTGACTGCGCTTGTGTAATTGATATAATGGTCGATCTCTATCCTGCAATATATTTTCATAATAAATGTTCCTTATTCTTTCATTTTGCCAGATTTATTTCTAACATTTGACTATAAGTATAAGTATATATAACATACAAACATGTGAGTATATTGAATTTGGATACTTGTGATCGGGATAAAATTGAAACGATTGAAAGTTTACTGAGAAATATTGTAGCTCGGTAGTGAACAAGCGCCATCTGACTATTTTTTATTTAAGGAAAACATTATAATTTGGCAAATCACGCGCACCTGAAATCATTTACTTAAATCCCTCAAACATTTTTTTATCAATCTTGGTTACTTGAAACTAATATTTACGTGATGAATTACTACATTTAATGCAGTGACACAAATACATGTTTATTGAATGGTTCGTTCATTTTCTAACAATGGCGACCTAGCATATTTCTGTTAATAAGTCGGATTTTGGAGTATATAACTTTGAAGTGGTTTGCACCCAAATTCAAGTATTCACGCCGAAATACAAATATCCCGTTTTGAAGGAAGGAAATAATCGTCAAAATAATCATACATTTTCCTTGGAAAAAGATAACTTGAGAATAAGAGTTTGAATACTTTTTTAATGGCAACTCTGGCTATTTCTATTGGATGTATTCAAACCGTTCTCAGCAAGTCTAAAGCTGGTTTAACTGAAAGTGACAGGAGAAGAAAACACCTCAACCACGTCACAGTTCCAGGATATATTAAGGCTGGTGTTCGTTTACATATTTCTAGTATACATATATACAAGGAGGCAAACAGAGATATCATAAATATGTGAGGAAACAATGAAACTTGAACTCAAGTACCAAACTCAACTTGAATAAAAGAAATTGAGCAGAATTGAAAAAGATCATAAGAAAGATATTAATAAGTTACACATTGTTGCTTGCTTCGATCTATAGGCTGCATTACCAACACCGAAGGGAGAAATTTCTACATTTTACTCAAAAGTCAATTATCTACTCATAACTTCACTGTATGCAGCCTTCAGACGAAATGATTGATCGAAGTTCAAAGTTATCTTTGGCATGAGGTCGAGGTAGAGGAAAAGAAGGGATCTATTGAAATAGGTTCATGTTTACTCAAATATCTAGAGGAGGCAGCCACATCTGCTGATGATAAAAATCTTGAATCAACTTTCTACTCTGATAATTATTGTGGTGGACAGGGAAAAAACAAGTATATTATAACTGTATATTTACACGGTTACACACTTAAAAATCAAATCTATTTGTCACAAATTTCTAGTTGTAGGACACACACAAAATGAGTGTTGTCACTCGTTCATTGAGAAAAACCTCAAATTAACTTTGAGAGCAGGACCTATTCATGTACCATGACAATTTTCTGCTATCATTACAACTGCAGAGAAAACTGGGAAACCTATCAAAGTTCATGAACTGGCTCATGATTTCTTCCTTGACATAAAAAATTTACTGATGAAACTTCTGTCAATTTCAATATGGACGAGGAAGGTAATACATTTAACTCCAATGATATCTGTATTATTAAAGACAAGAAAACAAATCCGCATAGATTTCTGTTCATGACATCATACAAGCAAGCAGATTTCAACTCTGTTAACATTCAAGGAAAAAAAACTAGTGTTTGAACTGGTAGAAACTGAAAATACACAACTCTGAAGTTCCTCTAAGCATAAAGTGGCCAGTGGAACGAACTTATTAACTTTTCCACCACTAGAAAGTGACGCCCACGTCGCAAGCGCAATGACTCACCACTTCAAAGTTAAAACCTAAAAATTGCAATAGATCTTATACAATTGGAAGTGGCGAACACGTCGCAGCTATTTATATAACCCATTTCATTTTGAATAAATATCATTCACGTAATGGTAGAACGAATTTTTTGTAAGCCACAATACAATAATTTGAGAAAAGTTAGGTTGGCTTTCATCATCGTGCGGACCAATCCACGGTCCAGCGTACTACTTGCGCACTAGAAGAAAATTTGATTCAGAAGTTAAAAGTTGGACAATTTTCACTTGTTACTTGTATGCATAAACACGGCCGTTGTAAGATCAACTTATAATAATTGTTACTTCTTAATTGGTGTTGCATAAATCCACTATAGGTCACTACTGAGTAACGGTTACTTGATAGTGAATTTTAAAGGTGATTGTAACTTTGTAGTGACTTTTATTGAATGCGAACTGTGGAATCACTTATGGAGATAGCAAGAACGTGGCAACCATCACTAAATATCAGAATCAAGTGCCTGCCACATTGAAGATTTTATGAAAGTTACTAAAACGTTGCCGTAACTATCATACTCTAGTACAGGATGGCTACTGCAACGGTTATTTTCCTCTTTCACGTTTAAAAACATTTAAGGTGATTCTGCTTACTGGCCATAATATTTCAGATACCTCAATTGACCCTAACAAGTTATACAACTGCGGAGTGGCTACCAGATATGGGAATTACGTGACTGCAACAATACCAATATAAGTTGCAATATCAGTTTTTGTCACTATGATGCTACTTGGGAAGTTCCTTTTTGCAGAAGGTGTTCTGATCATTGAAAAATCGCATCTTATCCACCTCTGAAGTGAACAAATATTCTAACAAGAATTTCTTCTCTGTGTCAACACAAATTCAATTTAGAAATGCTATTCTGTGTATTTAATCACTTTTTCAACATCAACAATTACCGGTTTTAATGACGCGAAAGTAATTTTAAGTTTTAATTTGTCTCTATTGTTAGGGAACGCGGTTTTTCATTTATCGGTGTGTCGAATGAAAGATAAATATTTAGTTTATTTCGGTTTTGTATAGTAACTGATGGATCGAAAGAGGAGTTAGATTTCAATGTGTTGAATGAAAACTTGATAGATTTTGTGATGGCTTCCATGATGATAATTGAAAACAAAATATACGACGATACTTTAAAAGCTTACTCAATTTCGATCGGATCCCTGGACAAGGGTAATTTCATAATGGGCACTGTTTTCATATATTGCACTAAGCTCTTCCACATATTTGAGATGGTAGGCTTCAATTTTTAACACATAATATACGAGTAGCATCTGCACAATATTATACATATTACATATAATAAAAGTTTATCAGGAAATTATAAACATTTCCGATTTGAGTGAGGTAAACGAAACCTAGTGCTGTATTTTTTCGAATATATCTGTTGATTCAATTGGACCAGGTTTTATTCCAAACCCACAGACGCAAAGTGAAGTATCTCGAAACTTTGAAAGAAAAACTGAACATTCAATCATATCGATCTCATACAGTGCGTTTCTAGACGTATTTGATCTATCCATAGCTCTGTTAGTTTCAATTATTCCAAAATACAAGAGCTTAGTCCTTCTGAAATATTTCCGTCGGAAGTTGCAAATGACTTCTTATTTCAAAAGGTTTATCTATTTACCAATTATTTTTATTATGGTGGTGGAAATTATCGAGAGTAGACGTAATCCCAAACATTTCCAGAAAATGTATATATTTTAGTTAAGCAATTGTTGATATTTCTTTGTTTGAAGATTTTATTTCATTTTATTTATAATATGGAATATCATTCGAAAGACTATGAGAAATACAAAAATATTTTTTTCTAAATTTTAAACAGAACATTTGAAAATATATTCTGGAAAATATGCAAAAAGAAACCATCTCTGGAACTACTGGACCTGAAATTTCAAAGAAATCATCAGGGAATATAACGCCTTACTTAAGATTTACAAGAAAATTATAATTAAAGTCCTATTATATAAATTAATTTTTCAAACTCATCGTTTACGGAACATTCTCCGCGCGATTCGAACTCCGCTTTTTATAATTCATAATCTAGGTGTATATTAAAAAAATATTTACAAATGTACAGAGCTTAATATTTTTTTCTAATTAATGAGATTAAGAGTGAGATGGATTCTGTAGCGCTCTCAGTTTATAATTCATCTAGTGGAATCAAGTGATTTTTTCTCATGATGAAGATTCAATATAGGTTCCTTGACCCCTCAGTATCCACCATTTCATATTGATACGTTATTAAAAATGTTTTGAATGTTGACTTGATTTATTTCCGTTTATTATAGATTACTCGTTTGTTTAAGAATTTTAATTCATTGAAGTTGCGGGATCCGGCGTTTCATTTTTCCCCTATTTCGATACACCAAAACTCAAATTAAGAATAATGTAAAAAAATTGTATTTTCAGAATTATACACTCACGGTCCTGAATGTGGCCTGCTATTTGAGAACACCGATTTCGATTACGCACTAACGGCGTGCATTTGTTTTGATGCTACTTGTCTTTGAATTGAATGGACTATAGTCAATTTATAGGAACTATTTGAGTGCTTTGTAAACAATATATTTCACTGAGACTGAGAAAAGAACCTACAATAATATTTTTTCTATGCCTCAAGAAAAATATACTAGAAATTATCTGTACTTTTTCTCAAGGAAGTATAAAGTTAGAACACTGCAAATCGCGATAAGAGCTCCGAATTGTTTGCTACTTCACGAATGATCACATATATTTCTCATAATATTAGTAGGGGGACAAAGCGGCAAAGAGTGCTTTCAGACTTCAGGCACCAGGCATCAAACTTGAAAGCTGGAAATCTGATTGGATATTTGAAGATTCTGGAATATATTTATCTAGAATCCAGGTACAAGCCTCAGATATTATGCTTGCTAGGCACGACTTTCAAGTGAATTATGAAGTGGTTATAAATAACCACCATACATTCACAAGGAACGGGCCACAACTAGAAAGGGATGCATCAGTATGGTATAATGGTAGTACCAAAATGGACAAAAGAGCTGTAGTAGGAGTAACTGGTCATAGTTTAAGGCTCTCAAAACCCCTAGGCAAAGCCCCATCAATTTTTCAAGTAGAAACCCTTGCTATAGAAATTTGTGGCCAAGAATGCCTTGAAAGAAGCTCCAAGGGGGCAAAGATCTATATCCTATCAGACAGCCAGGCAGCACTAAAGCTGTAAAGTCAAACACTTGTGAGGCTAGACTGACTTGGGACTGCAAACTTCCCTAAGACAACTGGCTACGAACAATCAGTTACTCTGGTCACAAGGGGATTACAGACAATGGGGAAGTGGTCAGGATTGCCAAGGAAGGGGCAAACACTCAATTTTCTGGCCAAAAACTCGTCTGTGGTCTTACCAAAACCCACATCAAGAAAGAGTTTTGCGCTAGGAAGCTGACCAAATTAAAACCCACTGGGACAGGGATTCATGGCAAAGACAAACGGAAAGGCTTCTGATCCTATAGCCGAAGGAAGCTAAACATCTTCATTGCAGAAGACTTGAAGGTACATTTCTGAGTCAAGAGAGACTGCTGAACTCGGTGAACGGCAGAATCTCCTCTGAAACGCTATCACCTGTCAAAAATTTAAGGATAGATCAGACAGTGAACTGTAGCCATTACTGCGAGAACTTTGCTCGAAGATCGCAGAACCCTGCTTTGAATAGCTGCATCGGTTATGACATAAAGGCCTTTAGGTTCTCGAGAGCGAGGTTGTCTATACTACGAAGGCCCAGAATCAGAGATTTAAAGATCCCAGAATGATACCTTCCAAGAGTCGGGAATCTTCTATTTTTGAATTATTGCATTGTAATCATAACAAGTGTTGATAGGCGAAGTACGGAAGGCTGAAGAGTCCCATACGTCCCCATAATCTACGGGAAGGAAAACTGAGTTAGATTTAAATAACTATAATAAAATAATTTCCTTCTTTTAGTAATAAAACCAATAATTTTCATTATTTTTTTTATATGATTCTTCATACACTTTTGATAGTAATACGGTGAGTGTCCCCTGACAAATATGAATTTGTCAAATTTATTGGTCAGTTCCAATATTGTGGAAGTTAACACCAAGAGGTCATTTTCAGACACCGTTTTCGCGCACAAAAATCACTCACAATGCCTCCTTCATTTTACCAGCTTAAACTAAAAACACCAAATCACTCATTTTCGGTACAATTTTGCACAAAATAAATAAAGCCGGTTTTATCGAAAAAATATTCCTTCTTCAACAGTTAAACCTTACGTAACTTTTCACATTTACTAAATTTCATCTGTCAAAGGTGAACAGTTTTGTAACTGAAGGGAGTATTTTCCGATAAAACCGGCTATATTTTGTGCAAAGTTGTACCGAAAAGCTGGTAGAAAGAAGGCATTGTGTGATATTTGTGCGCGAAAACGGTGCCTAAAAATGAGGTCATTTTCAGGCACCGTTTTCGGAGAGGGAGAAAGTCAGTATATCTCGGAAACGGTATGAGACCGCCGCGTTTTTCTTTGGATTCTTGTTCAGCAGGGAAAAACACGTAGGATCAGTCGAACAGCTATTTTCAGGGAGCATGAGCATTTTTTTAAATAATTCAACTGTATCACTCAAATAACACTCATCTTAAATGGAGAAGGTTTGATGTTTACAAGTGCTGCATCTCGTGACAAATTTGCCACACTATTCTCAGGAAAAAGTCTCACTTAACGGAAATTAATTCTGAAAATTTAAATTGTAGTTCTGCGGTACCACAGGTTTTTTATACGGTATTTTTATTTTTCAGAAATTTTGATAGTCGAAAATTGAATTTTAAATGTGAATGTTGGAAGTTAAACGTTGAAGCTGAAAGTTGTATGTTGAGAGTTGCAAGTGGATAGTTGAATTTTGAAATTTCAACGTTGAATGCAGAAATTTGAATATTGAAAGTTGAATGTTGAAAGTGGAATATTGAGGTTGAATGTTGATAGAAGAATGTTACTAGTTGCAATATCAATGGAAGTTGAATGTTGTGTCTTGAAAGTTTGATATTGTGAACTGGATGTCGTGGATGTTGAAAGGTTAATGAAGATTTTAAACGTTTGTTTGTATGTCATTAATACCGGGTGCCGACGACAGAATATCAAAAACGCAGTAAAGTATCGGGGCAAATTTAGTAATTTGTCCTCCTCAGAACAGATAATTATTATTTTTTACTTCCAGAGGAAAAGCAAACATATGGAAAAAAGATGATTTGACATGACAAATATACAGGGTACTGTGAAGGCTTCCATCGCCCATAACACACAAATTAGCGATTTTGTTCCAGTGTACACTCAAACATTGGGCAGAAATACAGGCCATCTATCAATTAAATAAAGTGAGTCATAAAAAGTGAAATAACATCATTTCAGCTAACAAACGGTATTGACAATTATATTAGAGGATTCTAAGTAACTTCGAATTTGAATATAGTGGACCTTACTGAATTGGAATTTTTCCAGGTTTTTAAAACGATCACAGGATCATTGGACTTTTCAGCATTTATCAAAATAATGGAATAATCAAGGCATGATGCTATTTCGAAAATTATAGTTTGGAGAATTTTTCTGAGAGTAATTTAACGTTTTGAGATTTTTGTTTCAATGAAAAATTTGGTAGATATAGTTTGTTGAGATTAGATTACTTCGTTCAATATGAGCAATATTTCGAATTTTCTAAGGTTTTTTGTACTATTGAAGAGTGAGTATTGGAATCAGTAGAACTATATCGAAAACAATATTTCCCTAGTCTCCGGTCGTTAGATCTCATGCCCTAGAGTTTCCTCCATGGGGACCACTATGTTGGAGCCCTACAGAAAGAATAGTAGAAGGAATATATTATGATAAGTAATAGATCCAATTGAATTTTTGGAAGCTACAGAAAACTAGTGAAAAGATATTGGCATTTGAATCTTCATACATTTAACAAAAACACGTAGGAAAACCTTGTGGGAATTGGCAGGTTTAATTGTATTTCACGAAATGTACTACTCCCGAAATTATTTTTCCTCGTTCTCTCTTTTTTATTGAAATATGAAGAATAGTTTTTGCAAAATAATGAAACCTGTGATTTCTCACAATCAAATGTAAGTATAGATACTAACATATTTTTAATGGTACTCTGTAGCTCTTCGTGAATCCAATTGGATCTTCTTCTCATCATAATCTACTACTATGCCAAATTTCATTAAATTCTGAATGGGGATTCTGAAACCAACAGTACTATCATAAAAAAAAATCCTCAACTGAATTCCACAAATATCAATGAAAGCATTCAACCGATTTTACTAACTTACTTAGTTGAAATTACAATCAGAGTGGCACTCACACATTGAAGGATTGCGTAGACATCTGTTTGGAATACAGGAGTGTGATTACCCAGTGAGTAGCTGAACACGGTCCTTGGGTTTCTAGAAAACACTCCTGCTCTTGCGCCATTCTCCATCTTACCCCTGGTATAAATATCCTGTATGACTCGTCAAAGTAAAATCGTTTCGCAATGTGATCTGGTATCAGTTTGAACACGTTCCTGGTTACAATTCTTACGATGCTCATGTGTCCTTCCTAACGTTTGTGTTGTCCAGTGTGTTTCTCAGTCTGAAGGCACTTAGCCTTGCCTCTCCTTGTATGACCAAGTGAACGGTATGCAGTCCCGACACTGTCTCCATGGCTGGATATTATTGATTTCATTGCCCCTGTAATGCCTATCCAGGCAAGTCTAGTTTAGTTTTAGCACTCCTATGCGGTGTCTTTTGCCACCACACCAGGGAGGCGTACATTATGGCTGGTTTCACAACCATGTTTTACAACCAGTGTACCATATGTGGTTCCAACCTCTTTCATTAGATATTGGTTTCAGGTCAGTTTCGAGTCCAGAATAACCTCGAGATATTTGACCTCTTCCTTGATCTGTATAATTTTTCCTCGAAGTTTTATGGGTCCTAGTTCCTCTACTTTGCGTCTTCGAGTGAATGTTACCATGGTGACTTTTTGAGGATTGATATTCAACTCCCCCAAGTCCGACCATCTGGTTACCAGGTTTAGTCCCTCTTGCATACCATCCCTAACCGTGGTGTTGAATTTTCCCTGTTCTTGGACAAATATGTCGTCAGCTTACCCAAGTGTTTTATGACCTTTATCTTTCAGATAGCCCAGTAGTCTGTCCATGACCAGATTCCACAGAAATGGAGGAAAAACTACCCCTGCGGGCATCTTCTGGCCACCCTGGCTACTACAGTCTCCTCCATTGGGGCCGGGGCGCACATGCGATTTTCAGTAGCGCGATTATTTAGTCGCAAAAATAGAACAACAGCATTAAATATAAATGCGCGCATATACTACAAAATAATCCTAGAAGATGCAGCCTGTTCTATTTTAGTGGCGGCACGATTGTGTAGTTTAAAATGAATCACTTGGACAGGTATGGACCTGCGCGCACTTGCGACTATTATCGCAGTTCATTCACGGCTGTGACTGTGTGTTGACAATGATATGTTATCTTTGGTCCTATTACCTCTAATAATTCATCAAAACTGTTCACGCGCATCCAATGGTAATTGACAAAAATTGAGGATGATCTCTCTAGTCACTATAAATTTTGTAGAATTGACCTTTTAGCAACCTTTGATGCACCCAATATTGCTTTTTGCGTCTTTTTCTAGATTTTCGTAGTAACAGAGCTACCACACAAGCGGATTCTATAAAATTCATGTTGGTACTGATAAAGTTACGATTAATCAGACGCAAGTGCGCGGTCTGTGATTTATTGCTAGCAATCACGATTTTTCTGTCGCGCTAATTGAAATCGCATGTGCGCTCCGGCCCTTATGGTTGTGTGTATCATCCTATTTTTTATCATTGAGTCTATCTAGGTCACGCAAGGTTCCTTACATTCTCTCCGTCTGAGGGTCCTGATGATTGAGTCTATAGAGGTGTTTCTAAAAGCTCCTTCTATATCTAGAAAGGCAGCTATTAATACCTCTTTGTTTTCCAGCGTATTCTCCACTCTCTCTACTGTTTGTGGAGTGCTGTAATGTACGAATGTAATAGCGGTGCTATTATTTTTCTTCGATTTGCTAGCAAACTTGCTTGGGATTTGACTGTATTTTATTTCCACAGCTATCAATATAATTCCTCTAGTACCCCAAAATGAGGTACTTTGAACGTTCTCTGAGTAGCTTGAATATGAGGAAACCAAGTTCATAATTATATTTTTTTCTACCGAGTGTGATATTTTTTCTACTCCTTAGTTGATTTGATTGTGCTTAAACTATGCCATGATGGAAACTTCTTTTAATTGCAAGACATTTTTGGAACGAATTTATCAACTCAATCATTATTAGAGAGTCATGGTTAAATATACAGTCTCTTATTGATGGAGTCCTAGTCTGCGCGGTGATAATTATACAGATTGTACTTATTTTTGAAGTTAATTGACGAGGATTCTGTCATTATTTTCATGTTGAATTCAAAAGTGTTATTATCTTCAAGTACTAAAGGCCAGTCTGAACATTTCTAACATTAACATTGTCATTGGAAATTAAGTCGAGGGTGTTGCCTGACGCATTTGAAAAGCTATTGAATTGGGCCAAATTACCAAAACACATAGTATCTATGAGGAGAGTAAGTATCGAATATTTCCCTCATTATTTTTGAGCCAATCAAATGGCCGAATCTTCAAACAGAGAACCAATCAGATCAGTTTTATAGTGATAAAACGTCTTCTCGCTGTTTTATACTGATAAAACCACTAGTAGATTCAATATTGTTTTTCGATAAAACCACAAGTAGATTCGATATTACCCTGTCACCTGTTATTATATGTCAACGCATTTAATTCATTATTATATTCAATCAATTCAATTCCTGTAAGGTAACAGGAAATTCAAAATGGATTGAATATGTGATTTTGAGCTCACTACATACAGTGATTTGATATTGGAATTCAAATATATACCTACCTTTATCAGCCTGTTAAATGAACGAAGAAAATCAATCATTCTTATATTTTAAACAGTTAAGCAGTGGCGTAGCTTGGCTAGACGGGCCCTGTATCAAAATTTGTTAGGGGGCCCAAATGAAAAGTGAAAATTTTTCAAAGAAGAAAGAAAAACGCTCGCATTGAATTAAAATAATTATATATTAAAAATTTTAAAACTATTTTTCGTTTGTATTCAGTAAGGTTGTCACCAAAATTTCCTCTATCTGACGAAGGTATATTATGAAATTCTTCAGACTTCTTAAAATAAAATAATAATAATAAAATTATATAGTAAAAATTTTTTGGGAATTATTCAAAACTTGAGGACTAAAAATATCAATTAAATAAATAACAAAATTTATGTTAAAAATGTATCCAATCAAACACCTCTACTTAATAACATGAAATTTTAATTCATATTGGTATATTGATAGATTGAAACTTTATTTTATTAAATGTATATTCATATGAAAACAAAATTTATTTAATCAATACTCTCTGCACAAAGCGCGTAAAGTAAAATTAAATGTCGATGTAATGTGGGAAAACTTATGTAAGTAAACTTATATGAATTAATAAGCATGATGTAGATATATAGGTACTTAGTACTTACCATTGCAATTTAAATCACTCACAGAAGCTGATTGCTAAAAAATGAAGAAATTTTGGGCAATTTCTTCATAACTTCCTCCTTTTTCTGTTTACTTTTTCTTTTCATAGCTCCACTGGGGCAATCTCTCAAACTCATTTTTGAAACAAATTAAACTTATTAACCAATAAATAATAACAAGAACAAGATTTTATATTTCATTACAACGTTTGAACGTTATACGTTATGAATGCGTGTACGGTACGGATTGAAATAAAACGCGTCAACGCGTTGAGACGGTGTGACCCCGGGTCTTGTTAGATTACATAAATTCCTAGATCTCGGTGGGTAGGGGGGAGTGTTCTTTTCATAAAAAAAAGAAACTAGCTTTATGAAAGATCTATGAATATACCCGCGAAATATACCGGCCATGTATTTTGAGGATTAAACAATTTTAGAAATACAGATATATTCCTGTCCCTTGTCCATCTAGTCCAAATTTCATCACTCCAGAAACACTTTACATTGTTGTATCAAATTAGATTCGAAACCAAAGACGATTTCCCAATGAGCTGAACTCTAAAAACATTCAATATTGTCTTTTGTGAAACATGTAAAGTCTTTAATCGTTTAATTGTTTTCAAATAAGTTGAGATTGTAACTCTTGGCTTTAATATATGTATTTATTTACCCTTTGTCTTTTATTTCTCTTCAGCTGAACATAACTTTGTATCCTAAAGAACAAAACAAAAAATATATAATCACAACGTGGGAAAAGTGAGGGTTTAAGGGTCTATCTATATAAGGCTGTGTGCCGACAAAAAAAATTTGCTATACTGGGCTGTGTGCCGAAAAACAAACAAGCTATCTTCTGAGAGCAGATGGATTGCCGATCCTGCTACATGAGAAGTGGCGCTGACTGTCTAGACGATCACAACAACAAAAAAAAAGGTAGAAAAAAATAAGGTGAAAAAAAAAGAAAGTCAACCAGAAAATCATATAAGACCGGGATGGGTTCGGTTACAGCGTAAACATTGTTCTCCGTGGTTTGTCATTGTCATTCACTTAAACGGAGGAATACGCAATAACTGATGTCTGCTGACTCGCGTCGCGGGTTGCCTAAGAGTTTAAATGAGATTGTGGATAATATTTTACTAATATTTTTGCTCGGTTTGGGGCCTCTGAAGTCCAGGGGCCCCGTATCATTGATACGGCTGATACGGTAGTAGCTACGCCCCTGCAGTTAAGCAATGTTGTGGAATAGTGGTTATGTAACCAGACTGTCGATAAGCAAAGCCAAGGCTACGTCCATTGCGGTTCGTACTTGGAAGGGTGACCGCTTGGGAACACCGCGACCGTCATAGATCAAATTTTGATCTATTCAATATTTCGATAATCAATGAGAACCACTTTCAAAAATACCATTTTTTCAGACTGTGACGCGAAAGGCTCGGATTCGATTTCTAGAAGGGACCTTTTTTTTGTCAAAATCAGTTTCAGCTACAATAATATTTTATTTCATAGTGAAAAAATTATATATATTTTAAGTTTTTGAGTGAGTTTAAGAGCAGTGAATAATCAGACTGAATAACGAATCTTTAAACATTCCTTCGATTTTGGATCGAGAAGAATTGTTGTAACTTTCCACGTTGAAAATTCTAATATAACATGAATTCTGGTAGTTTTATTCAATTTTAAATTGATGCGGGAAGTATTCTGAAATATCATTCGTACTAGAGGATTTTAGCGAACATTTTTGAAATTTTCCTTCAAGCATTTTGTCTCTATGAAATTTAACTCGTGCAATTTGCAGCCTTATTATCAAAGATTAAACCACTCAAGCTTTTCGTGGTTTAATCAGATGATAAGACCGCAAATCGCACTCAGTAAAATTTCCAGGCAAAATGCTTTCTCGCAAATTTCAGAAAAATATGAGCGATAAACCTCTAGCACATATGATATTACCCTCGACAAAATTGTGGGGCTAGCAGAATTTACTGATGTGATCAAGAGTCCATTTCTTATTAGGAAGTTGAAATCTCCACATATAAGATATATAAGGTGTCATGAGGGTTCTTCTTTAATATATCAGTCAGTTTTGAACAGAAATAGTTCAGAGTAAACAGGTCTCCAGGCGGTATGTACATGTTTGGTCATTGTTTCAATGAAAAATACCTTGGATATGACAGTCAGTTACACGTGGCCTTCAATATCCATATTTGTGATAAGTGAGTTGAAAACATTCATTATTATCTCTGACGAATTTTCCTTTATATTCCATATTTTACCGAACTCAATTATCGAATATATCTGCACCATTCTCAAACAATACTTGCGTGAATACTAAACAGAGAATATTCAGGCCATGAATAGAGCCAACGATTTCAGCGACAACTCGCGTAGATGTGATGTGTAGATCACGTGCAAATTTTGGCTTTTGTATCCTGATTGAGGCGGCACGTGACTGGAATCGCCATTTTGTCCGCCCTATCAATCCCGGCTTTATTCATATTTTGGATACGTACGAGCCCTCCTATTGCTTTAGTAACGCAATCATCTTCATTTGAAAGCACTATGCTTTACCAGGCGCCACCGAAGAGTACAGAGGAATAGGCAAATACACAAACACCCATATTGTTAGTGCACTATTATGAAAAAAATATCATTGTCTTCAAAAAATAAGAAGAAATATTAGAATAACAATTTTTGATACAATGGTATCATTAAAGAAACAATTCTGGACATTGTGTATTCATCATTGGAAGTAGGGCCATTTGGAATTCTTGTTCTTGCATTAAAGACGAGGAAAATATTTGTCGAATGAGTGAATTTGGCATGGTGAGATATCTTTTGTAAGTATGATGTCTAGAAATAACTCCCAATAGTTATTTATGTTACCACTAATGGTTTTTTTGAGACCACTGTAATAGTTGCCAAAACGAGCGAACGGAGGGAGCGAGTTCTGCAAATCACATTGACAATTGAAACAAGTCTTTTCATAACGTGTTGATGAATAAAAAATTAATATCTAAACCCGCTTTGAAATAAAAATAAAGTGGTTTCAAATGTAACAACGTTTGCGTCGTACAAATAAATTCAACTTCATCGCGTTACTTGGATATTACTATAGATACTTAACAAGGAACATTTTTCAGTGGTGGACTTTCTAATGCAAATTAGCCAAAAATGGATTTCTCTGTTATAGAAGAATCGATTTAGCAGAATTTAGAAAATAGATTCAATAATACCCAGTAAATTGAGAATCAGGTATGAAGGAGTATAAAAGATATATGAAAAATGGTGTCAAGAGGAAAGAGTCAAAAATGTTTGTGAAAAGCTTCTGTTAGCATATTTCGTAACAATGAAAAACTATTGAGCATTTACAGTATGGAGTCCATACTCAATGTTGAAGGCAAAATTAAATGTCAAAAGAAACATTGATATCCAAAAATATCCCACCTTAGTACATTAGTAGCATTTTTGGAGCGAAGATCTACGCCAAAAAATGTATGAGGAGAACTTTGAAACTTTTATTAGGGCTGATGACAGGAAGTAGGTATAATTTATTTGAAACATTACCGTTTTTTGGAGTTATTTTACGCGATTTGCGGTAGGTGTTGACTGGTAGAAAATGTAACGTAAGAAAAAAGCGTTAAGCCCCCTCCATGCGTCTTCCTCGCTCTCTGTCTCTTTCTATTATATACGAGTATGTGTGACAATTACAATTGGTCCTGTCAGAATTAAATGTCAACGCATTCAATTCCTATATAGAGAAATGGGAAATGCAAAATTGGTGGAATAAGGGATTTTGAACTCACTACATACAGTGATTTGATATTTGAATTCAAATATACATTTTTCAGCATGTTAGAAAGCTTCAGTTTTTCAAGTAAGGCAATAAATAATTCAACCGTGTCATTTTTTAGTTGGTAGAGCTTCAATGTGCTCCGCGAATGTCGTCAAATTCACTAGTTTAAAGTGCCGTATAAACCCCAAAGTGTTGAAAAAGTGGACAATAGTGTTTCTTACATTGGAAAGCTGCAGACCATTGTGACCCTTAATAACCACCGAGCATGGGAATTTCGACCGTATTGGTTCGCCAGAGTGAAAAAGCAAGGTTAGGATTCAAAACCCACGAAAGTGAAAACAATTTCTCTTATAAAAAGTGAAAGGACACAAACAACCACACACAGAATTGCTGGAAAAGTTCAATACATGACCCCTCAATGTTATGGAAGAATCCAGCGATGGAGGTGCAGATCGCAACAAAAGCGTGGATACATTGAAAACAAAAAGCCACAATGGATCACCTAGTGACAAAAACCGTGAAAAAGACATTATTTCACCAAACCAAACCACCGAAACTGATAAAAACAGTGTGTTGGCTAAACTCACATCGGAAAACAGCAAAATTGCCAGAGATTCACGGCTTGACTTGATATTCAAGCTACTTGACTTGACTTGAAATCAAGTCAAGTTCAAGTCAAGTAGTAGTTTCTAATGTCAAGTCAAGTCAAGTATTTATTTATCAAGTACTTGAAAAATCAAGTACTTCTATCAAGCTACTTGATTTTCAGCAGTTTTATAAATGATGAAAATAATGAGAATGAACGTTGCGAAAAACACTTTTACTTATGAAACTTATTGTATAAAATGAAAACACAAATTCAATAGCTATAAAACATAACAAAATACAAAATACTGAAAAAAATTGTTTCTTAATATTGAGAAACCTCCAAGCACTGTATGATTTCATCATTTTCCATCCAGGATTTAAGGCACATGAGGCATCTTATGGATTTGTCGCCTAATCTAATGCGGGTTATTGTAACAGTCAGAGCAGCTCTGAAGAACTGTCTTTCAACAGGAGCTGAAGATGCTGGCGTTGATAAAAAATCTTTGGCCATTTTGGCCAAGTTTGGAAAAATATTTTCGTGCCTCTTCCACCATTCTTATATATCTTCAGAACTGTTAGCACGTGGTTCAGACAGGAATTTGTCTATTTCATAACGCCAAGCCATTTCATTTGCTCGATTCACAGGAGATTCCTTGAATAAACTTAGGAGATCGATGTCAAACTCACTGTATTTATCCCTTGAAGATGAAGATGATTCTGTTGTGCTCTGTAGACCTGGCTAAAAATATTTTGTTCTGAAAATTTCTTCGAAGTGTTTGACTGCTTCCTTTTCCAAGTCTTTTCCCCAACTTGTATTGGAGAATGTTTCCACTTTATGCCGGGGATCTAAGATTAATACAATCCAGTTGGTTATTTGGTAATGTTTGATGATTTTATCTTTAGCCACTTGAATATACTGTAAATGAATTTTTCATCAGTCTCATTTCTAATTGGATTATTATCGAGTTCAATAGCCCATTGTTCTAGCTCATCCAGGAGCATATTTATACCAATTATCACCATCGGAAGTGGGCAATATGCTTCACCCTCTAATGTTTTGGAAATTGTCTTGAAACTGTTCAGATATTTACAAACTCGATCTATTATCGACCACTCCGTGTCTGTAGGCTTCAAAGTTTTCATATTTTGTGTGTTATCACAAAGAATGTTTATAGACTTTTTCATATTGAGGCCCCATCGCAGCATATCCAAAGTGGAATTCCATCTTGTTATGACATCTAATTTTGGCATACCCATTGTTAAATTCAGAGTGGTGCAAAATTTTTCGAAATCGTTGCGCAGATTTTCAGAATTTTTTAACTTTTTTCCAAGACAATGTTTTTTTTTTATTGGAGATAGCGAATTTAGATCTCCAGTTATTTCATCACTGTCTGATAGGGTGGCATCTGTCTCTTGAAACTCAGAATTCGAATCAAGTATTTTTATGAAATCTCTTGCCCCCAAATTTAAAATATGTGCAAAACATACGAAGTGACTATTTTTAGGGTCAATGTCGGAAGTAAAGCCTGTAAGCTCATTCATAAATGTGAAATTGCTGTTTGTATTGTCGGTTGTAATTCCTTGCACATAATTTGTTAAATCGTAGAATTCCAATGTATCAGCAAAAAGCTTTGCTATCCATCTGCCAGTATGTTGTCCATGCGCCGAAATTCAATTCAAATGGATGCCATGCAGTTTCCAATTATTATCAATGAAATGAGCAGTAATTCCATAGTATCCTTTCATACTGAAAGAAGACCAACCATCTATTGTGAATGAGATTTTTGATTTATATTTCTTCAGTAAACTTTTGAGAGTATTCTGTGCTGACTCGAACATGTCCATTGCCAAAGAATTCATTTTATTCCTACCAGCCAAAATTGCGTTAGGATTTAAGTATTTATTAACCTCTAAACTTATTTCGTCCTCGAAAAAATTGAACGGTAGGTACTTTTTCACCATATACTCCACAAGTAGCTTTTGAAACTTATCTTGCTGATAATCCTGAAAATGTAGGAAAAATCAAATTAATATATAAATATACTAATGTATTTACGAATTATAATTTTTAAGAAGTAGTAATAAGTAGTTTTTGTTTTAAGAAGGTTCTACGACCACATCACCCAAAAATAAGAAAATTCGCACTCCTTGGTTGTTTATAAACTTTAAATTTCACACGTGCGCAGAAATATTTCCACACATGTGGGGAAAAAACCACGTTCGCACATGTGTGGAAAGTAATGTTGACATCAAAATATTTTCCGCACATGTGTGGTACATATTTTCCACACACGTGCAGAAAATAAAGAGTAATAATTACAAAATTTAATACAAATCTCGAAGAAAATTTATTGTGTTCGTAGGAAAAATAGTGTACACAACTAGTAAGAAAATGACTTTCTTACACTCGTGAGATTTTCTCACTCGGTTATCGCCACGTTCAACAACATTCTCACTCGTGTGAAATGTATCACCTTCTACACTAGTTGTGTAATATACTATTCTGTGAAACCCTATTTCAGCGTTCAGCGATAACCTGGCTAAGGGCTGATTATTGAGGGATTTGCATTGTTTGGTTGCAAATTCCGCTACACAGTGGGTGGCATATAAGCAGCAGCGCAGTCTATGCAATTTCAATATATTCAATATTTTCTACGCCTGCTTTTGAAGATAATAGATAATAGAAAATAACTTACCCTTTCATTTGTAGTACTGCCACTACCACTTAGCCAACTTAAAATCGTACTTTTCTTCCTTATTGGTATTGGTGCTTGCAGAGGAACTTGCACGGGAAGTCGGATGTTCTAATTTCACAAAAGTTTGTTCATAGATTTTAGTATGTTTGGATTGCAAATGCCTTTTCAATGCAGATGTTCCACAATTTTTCATTTTCAGTATGGTGGGTTTCGTTGTGCAAAGCGTGCATTTCCCTTGCTTATCAGTCTTTTTCGTACTCTTCGGATCTTGTTCCACGGTGAAATGATCCGTGACTTTTTTCTTTCCATTAGTCTTAGTTTTTTTGTGTGCCGGCTCTCGCACAAGTCACGATCTTCGGATTGAGAAGTATTTTCCTCTAACACATATTCTGACTCGCTGGTCTCTGATTCCATTATTTCCGATGAATTACTCATTTTTTTTCTGCAGGGCACATGTTTAAACACTTATGTAATTTTGTGATGTAACAAGTCACACAGTTGGACAAAACTACCATTCACCTAGGGCGTGTATGTAATGTATGCATAATAAGCAAGACTGCGCGATTGATTCAGTCAGCTCGGAGCTCTGGGAACCCCCGTATTTTGTCTAAGCGCCAGCGAGCTTGCATAAATATACGCCGTGCGACACGTGCGTATCAAGATCAAGTAATATCAAGTAGCTTGATTTCAAGTCAAGTAATAAATATCTCAAATCAAGTCAAGTCACGTATGTAAATTGTCACGAGCTTGATTTTCAAGTCAACTCAAGTAGCTTGTTGAAATATCAAGCTACTTGACTTGATGAATCTCTGGAAATTGCCAACTGTTCGGTACTAGAAGCCGAGGAACTCCAAAAAAGATGCGATATAGTGTATCATTTTCCTCCAACTGAAAACTCAAAAAACTCAATGATTACAATTCTAAAATAGTGAAAGTGTAAAAAATAAAAAAACTGAAAAAAGTTCAAAAACACTAAGTGAAACGGAAAACGAAAAGAAAGTGGGGACTGTAACCCATCAAAATGTGAGATACGGAAAAGACGCTCAAAAAAACCTCTGTCCATAAGAAAAAATTTGTTCATTACACTTTTCGAACAACTTTGACGAAAGTGCAGGAAAATCCAAACATTTTCAAAGTGAGAAGATAATGCAGAAAAAATGGTGAGTCCAACACATCAAAATATGGAGGATGAAAGAAGGAGTAAAGGAACTTTGTTCCTGACAGGGGTCCCCTGACCGCACACGTTTTTTAGTTTTTTGATTATATCAGATGGCAATTATTATTGGTGTTCTCCGTGCTTGTAGGAAAGAATAACGGAATGTTGTGGTGCGCGACTTGGGTTGTAAGTGGTCGGAAGTAATGGGAAAGAATCCGCAATACAAGATTATAGACAGTCTAGATTATACAATCAATATTTTCAAAAAAAATTATCCCAAATTGCAATTCACAAATGAACTAGAGAAAAATAAAAGAATACATTTCTTAGACCTTACATTACATAACATCGACAACGATATTGAAACAGAGTGGTACACAAAATCTACCTGGTCCGGCAGATATCTGAATTATGCCATCTCCCAAAAAAAAATCTGTTATCCTTGGGCTTGCAGATCGTGCCATCACCTTGAGTGATCCAATTTCGAGGCCAGAAGCTAATGAAGAAGCTAAATAGGCATTACAGCTCAACAACTACCCCAAAAAAATGACAGTATTTTCAAAACACATCTGATTTTATGAACATCCTGTTCATAATTTCATCTCATAGAACATTTTTACAATAACCACAATCACGCTAAAACTCCCAACAACAGTTTTCATATTTCCATCCTCTACACTAAAGGCCTATCCGAAAAAATCAAGAAAATACTAGCCTCACATGACATCACAGTCAGCCACAAAAGCACGGAAACCTTGTCAACAAATTTCTCAAAGCTGAAACCCGAAATTCCACAAAATGAAAAGACTCACATAATTGACCAAATTCCGTGCAATGAACCAACATGTAATAAAGTCTCTATTGGCCAGACCCTTCAGTATCTTGAAAATCGCCTGAAATCACACACATATGCAAAAACCGCATCAACTGCCCTAAACAATAAAAAAAAAAATATAAATCACGATTTCAATTACGAACAAACGGAAATACTTGCTATCGAATATAACACCAAAAAACGTGAATTCCTCGAAATGATTCATATAAAAAAAATACAGCCAGCATAAATAATAGAACCGACATCACTAATTCAAACAAAATATACCACAATCTATTTTCAAAAATACAACCACTCACATTCCACCTTCCATCACAGAATCGACAAATATCAAATCCCCAGAAAGGCAAGAAATCATCAATTCAAACAACTGAAGTAGAATCCCACATAAACTTCCGTCCACCGACAACCCAAGTCACTCACCACAACATTCCGATATCCTCACTTCCATATTAACCAGCCTCCTTATCGGGTTGCTCTCGTGCTTCTTATATAGAAAAAAGAACAACGACAAAGTACCTATCGCACTATGAGGAGAAGGAAAAAAAATATATAATTATGGAAAATGTCCCATAAAAATAATTCATCTGCTGGTTATAACTTTACTTTCATTCAAAATAATGGTCCAGCTAATTTTTCCTAGGTAAGTCCAATTCATCATCAATATGTATCCTTGTGTCAACCAAAAATATATTTTTAGTCCCTGAAGAAGACCGTGGACACGGTCGAAATGTCGACAAATTAAATGTATATCTCCTAAAATAAATAATAAATAAATAAATTTATTGAATCCTTTTTTGATCATAAAAAAATTATATAGGAAACGTCAGACAACAAGTAGTTTACAAATATTATGTGCATACAGATACATAAAAATATAACAGTTTCACAAAGTAAATATATAAATACATCATGTGATTGATTAAAATAATACATAGAAATACATAGGAATATAACAGCACCACCAAATGAATATACAAATACACATCATTGATTGAAATACTCATCAGTACTATAGAAACAACCGTTAATCAAGAATTCTTTGAGTTTCATTTTGAAATTATTTTCCCTGTTTAGGTTTTTTATATCTTCAGGTAAGTGATTATAAAATTTTGCCCCCTTATAGGATGGACAGTTTTCATACAGACAAGTTGAGTGTTTCTGAAGCCTTACTAATTCACCATGCCTGGTGGGATATGCATGAAAGTCACAATTTCGATTGTAACTATGTGTTTGTTTTTTAAAAGTAGAATACATTTGTGAATATAAATGCAGGGTACGCACATGACTTTATTTCCAATAAAGTGTTGCCTACAAGATTCTCTGTATTCTATCCTATATATTAGCCTCATTACCCTCTTCTGCGAGACAAATATTTTGTTAATTTTTATGGAGCAGCCCCAAACGGCAATATTATAAGAAATATGGGAATATACAATAGCAAAGTGAACATTTAAAAGTTGAGCTTTATTGAAATTAGATTTCAATTGTCCAATTGCATAGTACCCACTGTTAACTTTCTTGCTGACATGATTGATTCCTGACTCCCAGGTCATGTTACCATCGATGTAAGTACCCGGGAATTTGGTGTTATCCGATGATTTAATTATTTCATCGCCCACTCTAACCTGAAAGTTATCAATTTTTTTTATTTATCTTGGAATAAAACTGCAGCAGAACAGTCTTTTTTTCATTCACAACTGAAGGATTTCTACAACACCAGTTTTTGAACTCGTAACTCAAGGTATTCAGTTTTTCTTCGAGTTCCTCTGGAGTATCAGCATTCGCTGCGATCGTTGTATCGTCTGCATACAGAACTACATGATCTGTGCTTATGTGATTGGGCATATCATTAATGAACAGAAGAAAAATAAGAGGACCCAATATAGAACCCTGCGGTACCCCAAGATCAATGTTGTACTGCTGCGACTGACAATTGTCAATTTTAACATACATCTTCCTTAGAGTCAGGTATGATCTTAGCCATGAGAGGAAGTTTCCCCTGAAGAAACCAAAACCCAAAGAAAAACAAACTCCATTGTATATTCCTGGTTCAAGAAACTCAACACAAAATGGCTTCGGATTTATTCAATCTAAATGTTATAAAAACAAAAACAACAAAAGAAAAAATTGTGTTATACAAGGGTAATATTCCAAAATTGCGCTCAGTATAATCTGTCTGAAATCGTCATACTTATATAAAACTCAAGGCTTTTCCTCCTGAAAAAGCCAGTTAGTCACCTACTTCGGCAGGTATGTTTGAAGTGAATTTCAACAAAAGAAAATCATTACAAATTTTTGTATTATCCTTACTTCATTTCTTCAATAATTTCACCAAGATTCTAGGGAAATCATATTGAATCCTGATACAAATTGTAGGTACTAAAATTGTTCATGGCGGAAAGTATGTCGTATCGATATTATATCATACATAATGGAAATTATTAATTGTTCCACTATAGGCGTAATTTTCTCTCTCTGTCTGGTAATATCACGGCCCATTGGACGCGACTCTCCACGCAGCGTGTTGAATATAATAGGAATAGGCCACCCAATGTGTTATTGAGTAATGAGCGCGAGTTTTCCAATATGAGAAGAATGGTAGAGCAAGAGGGAACTCGGTATTGAAAAAGACGGCGTTGGATTGTAAGTACAATATTCATTCGGAGGGTAATGCATTATAAGTTCTAATTGAACCACTTGTCAGCCATACAAACTGACATTGATATATTTCCATGAATTGTAGTTATTTTACTTCTAACTCCTTATCGATTGGAAAGACCTTGAAAGAATAAAAACAACAATTGTTCAAATGTATGCCATTTATTAAAATGAATTTACAAATCTCTCCTTAATTGGTTATTTTACAATAAATTAAATAGAAAAACATGTACTCTCAATAATGATTGACATACTACTTTTGGAAACATTTTTTATGCACTTCCCCAATTTTCCTTAAAAGTTTTGAGAAGTCTGACGTCATTGGGTACCAGCCAATTGGCAATGCAAGACAAGCGATACGACACCTGGTGGACAAATCTGAACTATAACTAGTCAGTAGTTGGCTTTGTTTACATATGATGATATTCCATCATTTATTAGGATATTCTTGATTTATTTTGAAGTTTTAATCATGAGTCGGTATTATTCAGTAACATATTTGCATTTTCCACTATTTCCCGCTTTACAGGAACAATTCATGTTAACAACTTTCACATTTCATCCTATCATGTGGAGCAGAATTCAAAGCACTTGTTTGTAAGCATAATGCATATAACTTCACATTTTTCATGTCTGATGAGTTTATACTTCCTAATGTGATGACACGCCCAGCATTCACAACTTCTTCCCTTTCATGAACACATTTCGAAGACTCTGTGCCTCGTAGATACCGCATTTACTCCACGATGCTCAATCTAACCATTTCAGCTGAACCTGAAATAAGTCAATTTCAATTAAATTCTAAGAAGAAGAACATGGATAAAGGAGAGTTTTGAAAAATATGTATTTTTATAATTCCTCAGTTTGATCTTATTGAGAATAATTGGCTCACCTTGCCCAACTAGGAAATGCCCAAATGATAAACTTTAACAAATAAGGTCAATATCACTCTAAACAAACTTCACTCTATAGTTCGACTTTTGTCTGCACTGTCGCTTCGAATTAAAACATGGAATAATTATTCTAAACAAGATCCCGCACAGAACTGTTGGCGCGAAAATGAGATGAAATCCTTGAAATTTACTACAATGTTTACATCTGTCTGTCAAAAATTAGATGACTGCCCGACTGGTGATTTTTTCCAAAGTGATTTCTTCGTAGACGGCCTTTTTGGGATCATGAAACTTTCCGATTCAAACTATTACCAAGCCATTCATTGCCCATCTCTGCCGGACTATTACCCCTCTAACAACCTCCTGACCTGAACAAAATCAAAGAATTCATTGTCGATATCATAAAATATGTTGATGAAGTTGAGGAATCGATGAATCCTGGTCTGCGACAGTCCAGGCTGCTTCCAGCTATCTTAGGATGACTTATCTGGAAAAGATGAGCCCTACTAACAAAGGCGAGTAGAAAAAACAATATAAATCAGTTTTTCTTTTATTTTTGTAACACCGCGCATGAGATAATCGGAGGAGGGGGATCTAAACCAAGCAGTTGGTCGGAAGAACAAGGCCCACTGTCAAGATCGATAAGGCTAATGACTATTATTAGTATAATTATAACTTTTCAATAAACGCATTAATTTCATAAGTAAGCGTGGACTATGAAGATATCTTGATTTTGGCTAGTAATTACGAACCATCACAGTGGGATCTTTAGAAAAAAATATCCACTATATTTAGAATTTTTCAATACTTTCAGTCAGAAGATTGTCATCTCATGGGAAAATGTGTGTACAAAATAAATATAAGAGTAATAATAAAAATATTTGAATTGCTAGTTACCAGATAAATTACAATCACACGTTGAAAAACAATATTACAATGGGCAAAGGTGGTTCAGATATGATACAAATTAATTTATACATATATGAGTCATTCTACTACGAAGATAATTCCAGTTCTTGCAATAAGATAGTCGTGTGGTCTGCCAAATTAGTGAACATCTCTTAATTTGCCCAAAAGCTGGGAGACTATCAGATTTCACAATTTGGGTTCTTTCACTCAGATAGGACTCGAACCAATTGAAGCTTCGTCCTCTGAAGCTGAAGAGATGAAGCTTACGTAACAGTCAAAAGCTTTAGATATATCACAAAACACTGCATCGCTCACTTCCTTCAGACTAGAATATAGATTTTTCAGAAAGCAAATTTATTTTTTGAAATTATTCATTCGAATGAGAATATTTTATAATGTGTAAGTATGCCCCGAAATTTTGAAAGTAAAGAAACTAGTAATAGAAGGACCAAGAAATTGAAAAAGTTACAGATACCGAAGCACAAATAATTCAAATGTAAGTTTGTTATGTTAGATACATATTTTTTCGATGATATATTCCTACCAAAATGAGTCATTACATTATTTAATATAAGTTTATAGCACAAATATAAAGATGAAGTAAAAACATGTTTCAATCTTTCAGAAAATTTTAATTTAGGATTACTCACGTATTGTCAGGATACGTATGGGGATATTCAATCTCATTGTGCGTACTTTTTTTAACAATAGCATATGATTTTGTTCCACCCCATGTTTTCTTTTTCATGTATTGCTCACAAGAATGTTTTCCTGCACAGTCCTTACATTAAATTTCTTAAGGAAATATAATAGTTTTGACATTGGCCCACAAGACAGAAGTATCAATGTACAAATTGATTTCACCGATATTTCAAAGGTCGCCATAGATAAGAGGGAATTGAGGTATGCTGATTTTTGAAGGTAACATAGATATTGATTATATGTTTGATGTTCTTATCATATCTTTTGATTTTCAGTCTAGATCAAATTAAATAAGATGCGGAAGTTCGATTGAAAAAATAATGCATATATTTCTAAAAAGTGTTTTGGAAAGAGTATATGACAAGTTTCTTTCTCAGTTTTGGGGTACTAAGCTTTCCAACTATTTCAATTATAGAAAACTGGTCTATGAGGTTTTCGTGGAATGTAGAACGATCAAAAAAACAATGAAATCAGGTTACAGATAACTATGAGTATTTATTGTTTGAATTTTAGATTCAATTACATGATACCTCAACTTTTATTTTCTTATTCTTGTGATGCCTATTGTATTCTATTTTTTTTTTCAAATAAAAATTGATTTTTCAGGTGTGGAGTGGAGAAGTTTGTTTCAGCAAAAAAGGCTGTGGTGTTGATGGCAAGGGCAATTCCCAATTATTTGAAAAAAACACTTCAGGATATTTTGTAATGACTCTTTTAATTTTCGCATATGAGGTGCATGTTCTATGATGAAAAATTAAACTATGTTTTGTGTTGATGATAAATACGCTTAAAAAAATGGTATGGATTTTATTACAATCATCAAATGGGTTTTTATGAATTGGTTTCAAGCACATTTACATAATTCATACAGCTACAATTGCAGAACCTTTAATAAAAAAATATTCACACTACTCGGTACACACAGTCCGAGAACTATAGTGATACATGATTTCAATGAATAAACTCTGTGCTACTTTTAAAGTTCTGTCACTAATAATTACACGAGAGCTTTTTTTTGCCAAAAAAGTAATCTTGAAATTTCAATGAGAATGTCGTTTCTTGGTAATTTAACGAAAAAAACTACCTCGTTTATTTCGAATAATTACGAGCCTAGGACGAGTAATTTTTTCTGACAGTTTTTTGAATTGAATTGCCTAAAGGCAAGGAAATTCGAATTATAAATGTTATATTTACTTCAATAAAAAAAAGCTAGAGTGTAATTCGGTACAAATTAGAACCGTCATCGGTCCTTAGCAACTCTGCTAGACGTACTAGAATTAGGTAGAGCGTTTTGAAAATTACGTTCCGTTTTGTCCCTGGAAAACTTAGGGCAAAGTTTTGCCGCTGTCATAGTGACGAAAACACAGCCTCTTATGGGATTTTTTGTGAATGCATTCAATTGCCTAGTATATAAATCACTACACTCAACAATAACCTGTTATCATTACATTTCCGTGAAATAGGTAGCTTGTCATGAAGCACAGCAAAGCAAGAACTATGAAAAGTGTAATTTTGTATTTATCTGAAACCGAACTTTGAATAGTTACAATCTAATGTAGACCTTTTTGGTTCGATCGTTCGAATTTCAAAATTCAATATAAATAAATTGACCTAACCTAACCTACCCAACATAGTCCATATTATATATCCATCGTCAATAACGCATTCCGAAGACTAAAAAATCATTTATAAATCATGAAATGTTGAAATTTCAATTGTGTCAATTCATCGATTCAATTTCATGCTTATATACCTAAATAAAAACATGTTCTCTTAATATTTCATCCCATTCGGAAACCTTGATATTTCCTACATTTTTTCAATACGAAAACACCCGAAGCACAGTTTTGTATTTATCTAAGCTGTGCCCGAAGCCCGAAACTTTTCCTCGTGTACGATCCCCGACACTTGATGTCACATGAGAGGCTTTCCTGACTCCTAATTGGCTACACCGAAGCTTCACCAAACTCTGAGTTTATGAATGACATCAAAAGTAACAGCATTTGGCGGATTTCGAAACGATTTTACTATTTCATTGATGACTAGGGTTAGTGATTTCTTTTGTCCTCTACTCTTTGCCAATACTCAATATTGGCGCACCTGTCTCCTGCAGTACCTATCCATCTGATGCAGGTCAATTGGAACCAGTCTATAATGAATCTATAATCGGCATTCACAAGCCGTCAGTACTACTGTTTATTTTGTGATCGAATAGTATTATCCTGAATCGGGACGTTTTTTAATATTCACCTAAAGAGTAGGTATTCGCCCGGAGAGAAGAACTCTCTTGTAATTTTTCTCATTCCTCATTTCTTAGTGATAACTGAAAAAAACTTGAATAGTTACTTTCTGTTTTAATTTCCAGAATCTAGAATATTCATCAGTACTCCATAAAAAAGGCTAAAAAAGTTTATAACTGATATTTCAATGGAAGGACCTAACCTACTTTCAAGTCAGCAAGTCTAATGATTTTGGAAATTTTGCAATATATTCCCTCATATTTTTTGAAATAACTTTTCATGATCTACGTCGCAGTTTCTTGTTCCAGTGATCGAAAATACTACTCTCCACAACTCAGTATTCAGTTTCATAATTTGTTGTAATCAGATCAATCATAAAAATGCTATTTGATGTGTTTCGAGTAGGTTCTCGAACAACGTATTTGAGGTGGAAACTATCCAAATTCGACGAATTGTATTGTATGTTTGGATTGGATATCCATCATATTGATGTTGAAATCTGAAACTACTGCAGTTGTTTCAGATTTGCTCGATGTTGGTCCACGACTTTCGAAAGCTATTGAAGAGTCTTCCCAACGAAGTCGGTCTTTCGCTATGAGAACACATAATGGAAGGCCTGTCGCATGTGAAGTTTTTGCATTGAACTATATGTGTGAATGAATGTTAGTTCTTGCTAGAGCACCCGCAAGCTTCAGACGTTAGTGCAATAATTGTGACAAGCTATTTCAGTCTATTGCGGAACACCTAGGATGCACCTTGATCTTGTCTGGTTGCTGCCGCGATTCATTGAAACAGTGGAAAACTCAACAAACCTTGGCGGTTAGTTCAGACGATCGATGTTGATGAATTTGGGAGGTTTGATCAGTATTGTACGAGCTGAAAATAATAGAACCCATCCCCTCAGAAGAAATATATTGGTTTGTTTTGGTTAGGTTAGAGTTGAAGAATATTATTACTCCGGGGTATCTGGCGCCCACAGGTTTCATTTGCATTCCTGTGGCATGCGGGGTTCTGCCGCAGGTGACTGTCTTTCCCCAGCTTCTCGTGGGAACTATCATGGTTGAAAACACGGTGAACAATGCGAGGAAAACTCCCAAAAACCATGGGAGCATGCGGAACTGACGGTCGTTGGAGAGGCAGTAGTGCCTCACAATGATACCTTGGTGAAAATTCTACCCAGATGAGCCAAAAGCTCGATGCTCTTCAAATATAATAATAATATATCTTTATTTCAGTTAATAAAAATTGCACATGATACAATATCTCTGTTTGACATCATGATACAATGATAAATCTGGAAGATGTCACCAGATACATGTCTAAGTACATACTCAAGATTACATAAGTACATACTCAAGATTACATAAATCATAAGAACAATCAATATTATTGGATAGTACATGATAAAATAAAGTTAAGTTAGTGGAAAAATTCATCAATAGAATAACAAGTTTTATCCATAACGAATCTTTTCGTCATTGTTTTGAATTTAAATACATGTTTGCAACCTTATATAGTTTCTGGCAATTTACAACCATTTACCACATAACTATGTTGAAACAGAGAAGTACGATGTTGTGGTGGTAATAACAAGTGTTTACTTCTTGTATTATAATCATGTGAACGTTCAGCCATGGTACTCTGATTCTAAAATATATATTCCTGCCACAGTTGAAATATTAAATTTCCTTGAATGAATCCCTACATGAGTCCCTAGAACTTATTTTACTCAATATCCTCACAGCATATTTCTGTAGAATGAAAACTCTGCTTGCTGAGGCACAATTACCCCAATTCAGAATACCATATTTTAAGTGTGAATATAAATTAGCATAGTATAGGGTCAGTAGCACCTTTTCACTACAATGATTCGTCATAAACCTTAGCGAGTAACACATTTTTCTCAATTTAGAGCACAGGTTGTCTATATATGGAGTCCAGGCCAATTTGTCATCTATAGTTAAACCTAGCAAGCTTACGTGTTTTGACATTTCGACCAAATAGTCAGTGTCTTCAAAAAGAGTACAATTTAAATTTTGCCTACGTAAAGTGTATAGCAGTGCATGGGTTTTAGAGATGTATGGTTTCAGGTTATTCATTTCCGACCACTTCAGAACACGTTCATATGTTTTTTCGGCTTTACTTTTCAAAGCAATCAAGTCCCTCTCAACTACCAGGATATTTGTGTCGTCGGCATAACATAATGTGTGAATGTCTTATTAGGTCATTCGCAAAGACTATATAAAGAAAAGACACAGAATTGATCCTTGTGGGACTCCGTAGAGTATATTCAGAAGACTACTGCACGTTCCATTGAGTCTCACCACCTGCTTTCGATTAGTCAAATAAGACATGAGTAGTTGTAGTGGAAGACCTCTTACACCATATCTTGATAACTTAAAAACCAACAGCCTATGATCAACACAGTCGAACGCTCGTGAGAAATCTAGAAATAGGCTCATCATATATTCGTTGTTGTCCAGTTGTCCAATTATGTTGCTATGGAGTTCACATAAAGCAGACTCTGTGCTCTTGTTTCTGGTAAAACCATGGTGAGATGGTGAGAGTAGTTTGAATTTGCCAAAGAAGTTAGTCAACTGATTCTTCATATTCAGTTCAAAAAGTTTTGAGATACTTGATAGAATGCTTATCGATCTATAGTTGTTCAGATCTGTGTGGTCACCTTTTTAGTAGATGGGTGATACCCTAGCATATTTCAACTTCTCTGGGAATATCCCTTTTTGAGCTGACAGATTTATTAAAAATACTAATGGCTCATGTACATAAAGCGCAGTTTGTTTTAAAAGATTATTATTCATACCATCCATCCCACAAAAGAGGATTAAATCTAGGAGATCATTTTTAGTTATAGGAGACATATAGAAAGTGTGAGTATTCATCTGAATATTTGAGTCAAGGTAATGTTTATCATAGACTCTGTTGTCAATCGGCACCTCAGTAAAAATACTGTTAAACTCATTTGCTAAATCATATTCATCAACCCCCAGCTGGTCTGCTAGAGAAACTTTAGTTAGATAAACCTCCAGCATTCAAAAGCAGCCACAAGGGTGACTAATACAAGGACTCGCAATGAAATCATGGAAGTAATTTTTTTGCAACACTCATAAAAAATCACGAGTACCCAACATTAAAACCCCTTCATGCCCAGGTTAATTTTTTAAGTCGCTCCCTATATCCCAGAAAACGTGAAAAATTGTTTTTTTTTTTTGTAATCCACTGATTATGGTGGCACTATATTAGGAAAGTATTTCTAGTTATCTTAAAAGTGAAATTATTGATTTTTATCCAGTGGCGTTACTATGGGGGCCTACATTTGTGAAAAAAAAACAAACTGACTATCTCAAAAATTAGTATATTTTCAACGTAAATGGTATGCAATCGAAATAGAAAAAGCAGTAACTAATGCTATGAAACATCCTAACACGTAAAACGCACCAAAAACTATCAAATACTACAGCACTGCACCGTTGCAAATGACATTTTATACTGGAGACCGCCAAAAATACGGATGTGGACTATACATGCGTTTGACCTTGAATCAGCCAATCAAATTTAATCCCGCCCACCTAAGGATCCCATTCCAGGGTATACTACTCAACTACGATATTATTCCAACGTTTATTTTAAATATGGCATTTGTTGCCACAAGTGGCACTCTGGGATATAGATCAATTTGAGCTTGTTGCCACACGTGGCAACATGGGCTCGAAGGGGTTAAATTTACTCTTGTTTCAGAGTTCATCACTGGAGATTTGGCAACCGCCATCGTGGAAGTTCCAACTGAAACAGGCAAGAGGCAGATTGTTATTGCCTCGGCCTACTTCCCAGGGGACCCGCCGACACACCCACTACCAGAGGAAGTCCAAACCCTCATCAGATGGTGACGCAAACGCACACCATCTCACATGGGTAAGCACAGACATAAACGCACGAGGTGAGTACCTTCAACCCCTTCCGCTCCAGGTGTAGTTTTTGAATAATAGGGACATATACCAGGTGGTTATTTTGGCAAAATCAATTGGTAAGATGGAGACGTAGTGGAAACTAATAAATCTCGTTTTGTTGCAGAAAAATTTTGAAAGTGTTTTTTGTTTTTTAGAAAAAAATAGTAGAGGTCAAACCAGAATATCCACCACTGGATATATGGTCACACCAGAATATCCACTGTCTGACACTTCATTTTCACAATCACAGTCACTGTCGTTTTCACTAGCAGAATCGAGATCCATGTTTTCAGGAAATTATTCAATTTTTTCAATCCGATAGTTTCGATATAACCACACCAGCTGTTTGTTACCATTTATTTGTAACATAACCTCAAAATTATTCTTATGCGCAAGTATGAAATATTTTATTACTTATAACCCAATATCCTCCTATGGATATACGTGCCTCTTACCACGTTCGTAACGGATGTATCGGAGATACTACCGAATCTCACTACACTGATGATTTCCGTAAAGCAATGTACATATGTGGATATTGTGGTAAAATTGAGTGTACCTGAAAATATCCAAACCTGGAGTCAATGGTGCGGAAGGGGTTAAGGAATATTCGTCTGCGACTATTGTGGAGATTGTCAATAAAGGTAACAAACCCACCTTTATAAAATAAATTCTTGACCTAACCCTTGCTGATGATGCATTCAATCGCTCCACGTCTTCCAATCCACCTATTGGAAAAAGCTTTTTTCAAATAATCTCTAAGAATACGTTTGTAATGCGGTGGAGTTCCGTCTTGGAAAAACTCTTTTTAATGTAGGCTGTAAAAAGTCTGAACTTGTCAGTATTCACCTGAAGACGATTGCAGATACAAGCATTCGAAACGTCGTGAAAACCTTTAAATCAATTAAGACGATGGACGTCCGAAACGAGGGTAATCAAGTAACCACATCGTCTACAACCTTCAAACAAACGTTGGAAGCCCGGTTCGGACCCGGCATCAGCAGCTCAGAGGCTACGAAAGGACAATGATAAAACTTACCAAGGAGGAAACTCACATCCAGATTCTACATAGAGAGGAAAACTGGAACACAGGAACACTGGTTCGAACGGAAGTTCAAAGAGGCCAATAACGCCTCTAGTCAACCAAGCGTTGAGATGAAGAACGTATGGAAACCACTAATTGTTCTTTCTGGCGGGCTGCAGAGGCGTGAAACTTCACGCACCACCACACTACGCGAAATTACACGCGCCACTGCACATGACGGAATTACACGCATCATTGCACCGGCAGACATATAAATTGGTAAGTAGCACCTAAACTTGTCAGTACTCACCTGAAGACGATTGCAGATACAAGCATTCGAAACGTTAAATCAATTAAGACGATGGACGTCCGAAACGACAGTAATCACCTACAGTTTTGTCTATTAACCGTTCCATTTGAATGAAAAGTAGCTTCATCAGATAAATAATGGTTTAAGAAAACTAAAAAACACGCTCTTATAGAAAACCAGACTGAAAAAATAGAAAATAAGAAAAAAATGTATTTTATTTTAAAAAAAAGCGTGGGGTACATGGTATCGCCTCGGTGTGTGATGTACTATATAATTATTGATACCATGCACCCCACGCTTTTTAGAAAATAAAATAAATTTTTTTCTTATTTTTTATTTTTTCAGTCTGGTTTTCTATAAAAGCGTGTTTTTTAGTTTTCTTAAACTATTATTTATTTCCTACTTTTTAGTGTGGTTTATTTATGAAAGCGTGTTTTTTTAGTTTTTTTAAACTATTATTTTTATTTTTTTGCAAATAAAAAAATGGAATAATCTTATCAAATTAGGTAATCATAATCTACGACCCCAAAAACCCCCACATACCAATTTTGAATAGAATCAGACCATAATCACAAAACTCGGCCGCCATTTTGGAACCGCCATTTCAAATTTTGCAATTTTTACAGAAGAATCATGATATTCGACCCCAAAAACCCCCACATACCAATTTTGAATAGAATCAGACCATAATCACAAAACTCGGCCGCCATTTTGAAGCCGCCATTTGAATTTTCCAATTTTTACAGAAGAATCATAATATTCGACCCCAAAAACCGCCACATACCAATTTTGAATAGAATCAGACCATAATCCCAAAACTCGGCCGCCATTTTAAAGCCGCCATCTTGAATTTTCCAATTTTTACAGAAGCATCATAATATTCGACTCCAAAAACCGCCACATACCAATTTTGAATAGAATCAGACCATAATCCAAAACTCGGCCGCCATTTTAAAGCCGCCATTTGAATTTTCCAATTTTTACCAAAGAATCATAATATTCGACCCCAAAAACCTTCACATACCAATTTTGAAAAGAATCAGACCATAATCACAAAACTCGGCCGCCGTTTTAAAGCCGCCATTCCGAATTTTCCGATTTTCACAAAAGAATCATAATATTCGACCCATACCAATTTTGAAAAGAATCAGACCATAATCACAAAACTCGGCCGCCGTTTTAAAGCCGCCATCTTGAATTTCCCAATTTTCACGAAAGAATCATGATATTCGACTCCAAAAACCCCCACATACCAATTTTGAATAGAATCGTACTGGAATCACAAAACTCGTCCACCATTTTGGAGCCGCCATCTTGAATTTTTCAATTTTCACAATAAAAACATAATATTCGACCCCACATACCAATTTTGAATAGAATCAGACCATAATCACAAAACTCGTCCACCATTTTGAAGCCGCCATCTTGAATTTTTCAATTTTGACAAAGAATCATAATCTCCGACTACAAAAACCCTCGATATCAATTTTGAAGCGAATCGAACCATAATCACAAAACTCGTACGCCATATTGGAGCCGCCATTTTGTTTTTTCTCCACACAAATTTCTTAATGCATTGTCACCGGAATTATGTACACCTGCCAAATTCCAAATCATTCGGACGTCTGGAAGTGGGTCAAAATCGCGCCCAAATGAGTCGGTTACAAACAAACAAACATACAAGTGAAGCTAATATAAAGCGTGTAAAAAACAATTTTGTTTATGAACTGCAAATCTGCTTCCTTTCTGTCCATCATCAGTTCACAGTATTGTTGCCTTCTATCAGGATCATCCTCACTTAACTCCTGAACCAACTGAACTTAATAAGGATAGTATTTTTCTTTCTGTAAAGCTCTCAATATCGATGATTTACTTAAATCATTGTCGGCGGCAAGTTGTCTACTTGTTATATGCGGATTTTTCTCAATCGCTAATAGTACATCTAACTTTTTTTCCTCATCCATTTTGAATAGTTTATACACATCCAGTTTCACGTTTTTTTTTATTTTAATAACTGTAGACTGTGAGACGTGTTGACAGGGTATTTATTATCAAACATTTCTCAAACTTCCTTTTGAGTTCTTGTTTTATTACCGCCTCCAATCACAATTAAAATGTCTATTCTCTGAGTTTCGGATATATGAGCCATAGTTAAATCAAATTCACAAACACAAATATTTTTCAATACACTGACTTGTGTCGCAACTCATAAATATGAAAATAACAGTAGTCTACTAGATTGACATTAATTATTTATGTGGGTTTTGTGAATAATTTTTTGGTGTCTTGAACGACGTTTTCCTGACGTTTAGCAAAACAGATAAGAAAATATCTGATTATTTCTTATGGGGTTATTTGAAATCAAAAGTATATTTCAATAGACCAGACAATATTGCTGATTTAAAAGTTAGGACAACGGAAGGAATTAACAACATAACCCCTAAGGTCCTAAAAATGTTGTACGAGAATTCCAAGATCGACTTGCTTATTGTCAAGAATTGAATGGTGGTCATTTTGAACATTTAATCTAATTGTAAAATAAATTGAAAAATACTTCCTAACATAATGTGACATTTGTCCTTCATTCTAAGTAAAGTATCAAAATTTTACATTTTCAAAATCAATTTTCTGAGTTATGATTGCACCAAGTTTGAAAAACTTGATATTGCCGAACAGAGAATGAAAATCCCTTTTGAAGAAGGTGCCACACGACCCCCCTTCTCATTTAATTTTTTTGAGGGGGTAATATTTTCATTCTGTGAATTGTCAAATTGACAATAGAAACCGACCTGTTTCAGGTTTTTTTTTTCAAATACATAATAACGCTAAAATGAATTAATTCCATACCTATGGACCGCACTTTATATTATGCATCGTTTGTGCAAATAGTTTGAATTGTATTTTGAATTATTGTTAGATTGTTATACTTTCTGAGCACCATCCAATGTGTATGTGTATAAATTCCAAGAAACTCAATGCAACAATTTTTCTTCAATAGAAAAGTATAATAAGAATGAAACAGCTAACCAATTTTCACCTGCCGTAAATGAAAATACCCTTTACTAGTATTCTGCAAATTTCTGACATCAAAATTGGATAAATGTCAGGTGGAAATGATGTTAATGCAATATTCTATCCGAGCGCTGTGGTAAGTCGACTGTGAAGAATTACAATCACGCCGGAAAAATAGAAAAACGACAACGCCACAACGCTATCAAAATTAGCGCAAATTGACGGAAAATATAAACCGACCTCCACCATTTGCAAAATACATTATTATTCGAGGCTTTTTATCCTTTTTCGTTCAGTTTCGCAACGAGTCGTGATATCACTGGGACCGTGGTAAATAAAAAGATATTTTCGCGTCAATGAGTGATTCGAATTTGTTATATTATTAAATTCACGAATGATGATTGAAACTGTTTCAAAATTAATACAATAACTAGTTATTTGAAAGTATATGGAATATATTTTGTATTCCTCCACTTCTTCTAAAATCACCGAACCACCAGTCCTCGTTTTGCAAAACAAATTGACTTCATCATGAGATTAGTTGTTGATGAATTCACATCTGATTAACAAACTGTTTCGAACAATTAGCGTTAGGAGAAGTAAACGGTTTCGGTGTTTTTGTATGAAGTGGAGTGGGGAATCATTCTTTTAATAATAAAGACTTTTTTCCTTGTAAATTATTATATTTGAGGTGTTAACTGGAAAAATATACAACTATTAACGTAATTTTTAAAAAAATATATTTCTTTGAAAATTCATTTGTTATAAATCCGGAAATAAGTTGAGAGAAAACAGAAGAGTGGACGTTTGGGTTGAAATGTTGATTTACCTTAAAAATTGTATTGTACTATGGTCAGCAACTGTTATATTGTTTCAAGCTTTATATGCAGGTTATCCAATAATGAGCGTTATTTTTGAGTTGGCACCTTATTCTTAAGAACCCGAAACGTAATATAAATCATTGGATAACATCACAAGTAGTGGAAGAAAAAGCCATATGAAGGGGATAAGATATGAAATGAAATGCATAAAGCACACACAAAGTCGTCTTCACAAAAGGTTCAATATAAATTGAAATAATTGGTAGACCGACAGGCGAAAAACAACTACTTTCCTAGCAAATACCACGCAGAACGTTGAATGATATTCACCTGACAATCCATGTAAACTTCCATGTAAATGAATATTGTTCGCAAATGTTTCTTTCTGATAAGCTCGATTATGTTTGAATTCATGTCCTGTCCGCCTAACAATCCGCATTTCAGGCCTTTTGGCTCATCAGTGTACATAGTCCAGCCAGAGTCAGAGTCTGGCCGAGTGAACACAACATAAATAAAATCATCCTCGAGTTGAAACATCTTTAGGTGTCGAAAAGATAACTTTCAACCAGCAACACCTAGTGACAGAAAGAAACACTCCATACAATTTTTTCTGTCACTAGGTGTCGCCGGTTAAAAGTCATCTTTTCCGACGTACCTAAAGATGTTTTGAGCTCGATGATGATTCTATTTATGTTGTGTCTCGCTTCGGCCAGAGCTCTCTGGATCTCTGGCTGGTGACTACTCCGTACTGATGAGGGCCAAAAAAGCCTGTATACCAGTTTTTTCAATTTATATTGAACCTTTTGTGAAGACGACTTTGTGTGTGTTTCATGCATTTCATTTCATAACTTATCCCCTTCATATGGCTTTTTCTTTCATTAAAATATGCCAGTCGGGCATTTTGAGCCACTCCTACTGGGAAGGAATCTTTTATTTAGAATCCTATCGAGGTAGGAGAATTGTATGGAGTGTTTCTTTCTGTCACTAGGTTGAAAGTTATCTTTTCCGACGCACCTAAAGATGTTTTAAGCACGATGATGATTTTATTTATGTAGTGCCTATTTTCGTCCAGAGCTCTCTGGATCTCTGGCTGGTGACTACTCCGTACTGATGAGCGCAAAAAAAGCCTGAAACCGGTATGCGGATTGTTAGGCGGACACGACATGAATTTAAACATAATCGAGCTTTATCAGAAAGAAACATTTGCGAACAATATCCATTTATATGGAAGTTTGCATGGATTGTCAGGCGAATATCATTCAACGTTCTGCGTGGTATTTGCTAGGAAAGTAGTTGTTTTTTGCCTGTCGGTCTACCAATTGTTTCGATTTATATTGAACCTTTTGTGAAGACGACTTTGTGTGTGCTTTATGCAAGTATGTTTATTATTTTTATAGGGTGTTGGTTGCAATGTTCTGTATATGAAAAATGTGTTTACATGGAATTCGGAAAAAACGTTAACGGAGAAATAAGAGAATACCTTTAATAATCACGAAAAACATTAGATTCCTTCTTTGACAATGGAAAAAACATCAGATCAGCGTGATACTTTGAAGAGTATTTTTTTCCATCATATCCTCATTTCATCCCAAATATTTTTAGTGATTGAAGATATCAGCCTTTCTGTAAGAGAAATAATTTTTCCAACATATTCACATAAAACAGGTACCTATATAATTCTGACTGAGGGAATGAATTATATTTGTACCAATCTTAATCGTGGAAAATACGTGCTAAATGAACATCGATTGTTACAAATATGATAGGCATGCATGTATTGACTGAACATGTATTGACAATCATCTAGTTGAACCTGCTCAATCATGACGATGGAAGATAGTGACTAAAGTTTATCTTTCAGTCGCAGATGATTCCACATCTGATTTTATGAACATCCCGTTTATATTTTCAACAAATCAATCTGCTCAATCATCTTGTTGAACCTCTTAATTTTTAGTGAGAATATCTGAAGTCAGTTTATCCCATCGAGAGAAACAACTTCTATCATCCCGGGTCGTCTCCATTCGGAAAATCTCCTTTCAATCGCGTGGACAATTTTCTGACGAGAGACGAGAATCTCTCGACGGCATCACTACTTCTATTTCTATTTTCTTTTCTATCAATGCAAAACTTTATATTTCGCAAATATAGGCGATAGCTGCATTTATTTGCCAAATATCAAAGCGTACAATACATTTCTTTGAATCTACAGACAAAATCAACACGTGTGAAAATAATCCCGTTTTATTTGTGCCGATCCACTGAATCGACACAAAGTACGTATTCATCGTCGGTCTGTAGCGAATACACCGAAGAGGGTTTATTGTAACGGTATCAAACATGAATTAGAAAAATACACCACATTGCACATGATAATGCAGAAGCTATTGAACAATTGACTCATGGCTTAGAATTCACACATTTCGTATTTCTGAGTATTTATTGTGGTGTATGGTGTAGTTTATTTTATCGATAATGGATGCTGTATTTGGCTTGATATGAATATGAGAGTAGTGGATTAAACAAATTCTTGTGACTTGAAAAGTGGCTTTTCGCAATCTGAGTTGTCTTGGATATTTACAAAACTTCAATTAATAAAACATTGATTAGGTTGACATTAGTTATGTATGAAAAGATTAAGTAAAGTGAAAGAATAACTTTATATTCGTCTTACACACTGCATATCATGTTTTCCATTGATTTCGATTCAAGAATTATGTACATATTGGTGAAACAGAATTGAAATATTTCATGGGTCTTGTTACATGGGTCTTGTACAAAATATAATTTTATAGTGACCATTAAAACTAAAACTCTTTTACTTTGATGTTTTATATTGTTTCCAGGATGCAGAACTTAGTACAATATGAAAGTAAAAAAATATTAATTTCACAGGTAAATTCCTGACGAGGTCATAAAATGAGACAACCATGATCTCAATATTCAGGAAATTATTAATATTCAATCAGAAACAATGCCAAAGCAATTTGAGATCTTATAACAGCATCGTTTGTTTGAAGGTTGTAGTCGATGTGGTAACTTGATTACTTTGGTTTAGGAGGTCCATCGTCTCAATGGATTTGAAAGGTTTTCAGGACGTTTGGAATGCTTGTATCTGCAATCGAAATGACGTTAAGACGTCCAGAGGCCTAACATGGTCGTCTCTAAAACATACATGAATGGACGTCTTAGAGACGTAAATGAATGGACGCCTTCGAGACGTCCAGAGGCATAAAATGGACGTCTCTAGAACTAATAGTCGTTGTCATGTGAGTGTGCATCAGGTCAGAAGGTTAGTTATTGTGGTTGTTCTTCATGTGTTTTATTGGTTTTTTTTTTCGTGGCAGGACGATAATCATATGGTTTGGAAAAAATTTGTCGAGATAAGTTCGCTCCATACCATATGGCTGTACAAAAATATATGCGTGCCAAAAGGCATAACAATTTTTGTCCATACTTGGATGATGACGTTGATCATACATCGTACTATCAATGAGAATTATTCATCTGCAGAACTGCTAATAACAATGAGTGATATATATTTGGTGTCAAAATAACATTCTAAAAATGTCTTTACAAGAAAAGAAATCAAAGTATTTTGTATTTAGGGAAAACTGTTTTTTATTTCATAATTTATAAATATTTATGTTTTATCTAGGTGCCAGTGAAATGACAAAAGTATTCAGTGATCGGATGAAAAATGAAGCATTTATACAGTCGTGGTTGAAAAGAGCAGGAGATCGCACATTATACACATTTTTTTTACAGATAATTCATTAAAAAATTTTCCTACAATTTGTATTTCTCAATTCCATTTCAAACCTGGAATGTAATTGATATTGGAGTCCTTTTAAGGTCCAGAAAAGGTTCCATTCAGGTATGTATTGATGGACGTCTTGAAGACGTATTAAAGACTTCCAGTTTTGTAAAAATGGACGTCTTTTGAGGGTATTTAGGATTTTACTAGAAGTCTTGGAGACTCCCCGAATATCTTAACGTGGATGTCTTAAAGACGTCTTTAAGATGTCTTTGAGCTGTGTGGGATAGATATGCCCGAGTTTCTCAAATAATTCCAAATATCAATGCTAACAACTTGGGAATTTTCTTGCTGCACTGGTATTTGGATATTTTTGGTACCTCTGATTTTTCTTGAGATTTCAGATTCGATTGATTTTTGTTTTCGCTGATATTCTTTGAAAGTAATATTTAGTATCATATTAAATTTTTATTAACTAATTTATCGATGTAACGTTCAGATTGATCATACTTATAGTGTTGCGGGCGATCTCTGAGATCAATGACCAGTAAAATATTCTGTTAGACTAACTTAAATATTTCGCTATATTGTAGAGTATCGACCTCGAATACTAAGTTTTATGACCATAACTTGAAAACCAACGGAAACTCTACACAAACTCTCACTCCCCATGAATGTCACCCCTTTGTGGGTTGAATTTCCAGTTCTTTAGGTCCAGTCAGTCAGTCAGTGAGTCAGACAGGACATGTTATTATATATGTATAGATTAGTTCATCTAATCAATAATTTTTGATATTGTTAGTGTTAAAAATTGAAAATAGTGTTTCCTAAATTCTTATAAATGAGAAGTAAGCGACAAAATACATTGCCGTGCATTAGCAATACCTAATAAATAAACACATTTTTGCTGCTTGCTTCCCAGAACACGTCATCTTTTGTTGCCAAAATTAATCGAAAAATGTTGTAGGAAAATATATTCTAAGATTTCGCTCATGCAAGGATTCAGTACCGGTAAGAGCAAATGTTCAAATATTTACATAATTCAACCATAGCTCCTTAAGGTAGTTCCGCCACGAGACAGTTGAATTAGGAAATTATTAAAATTTGGCATACGTATTGTTCAATAGGTGAGCAACACCTCTATGAAATTTTAACAAGTTTCACCATCCCGAACCCGAGATATATATAATTGAAGTTGACACAATTAACACGTAACATATGGACCATGCACAGGCAAACAGCACATTATTGATTCTACCGTAAGTACTAAAATTAAGAAGTTCATGAAAAACGAGGAGGAGCTAGAGCAGGATATCACAGATATTGTGAAAAAAAAATCGAAGTGATTGACCATCTAGTTTGACAGATATAATCTCGAGAAGTACTAAGGTTCAGGCTGCATACGATATATTTTGCAAGCGAACGAGCGAATGGTGGGGAACGGAACGGAGAGACGGCAACAGTGTACCTACGCACGGCCAGGTGCTCAGTTTGAACACCTCACATATCGGTCTCGTAGGGAAAAATAGTACTTGCAAAAATTGCCGAAACACTTCGAAGCATACTTATTGTTAATATTTCTTTCAATATTAACAATGTTTGTGATTCGAGCATACATCAATTCAAGGTTAGCTTCGAAATAACAAACATATATTTTTTTAAATGGTCTTTTTCATATAACAACGTAGTAACGTAATATATTAATAATAACACGTTTGTTTTGAGGATAGCTTAAAAATAACAAACGTACCTATATTTAAAACAAAAATCTTTTTCTCTTTCATAAAACATAACGTAACAATGTTTTATATATATATATATATATATATATATATTATTAATAAATTTTTATTTTTCACTAGACGATTGCTGAGCTTTGGTTGGTTTCTAAGAATACAAGAATATTTTCCAAGATTTTCTTGTCTTTTGTGACACGATGTTTTTGACTGATTGGTTGGTTTACAATAATTGTACTATACCGTCTCTTCCACTTTCTGAATATACTTTTTGTATTTTTGTATTGTCTATCCCTGCACTTGCTATTTTTTTAATCATCCCTGCAGAAATAACACCCTTGAAAACATTCAAAGATCGTTCGAGTACCGCTGCCTTTTGCAAACGAGCTTCGTGAACGAAACATTCCGTGAAAGATTTGCTATTCGCAATTAATTTTTCTTTCGGAATAGTGGAAGCGATTTTTTCAAGAATATCGACGTCGTATGATGCTTCGTGAAATTTTGTCGTCGGTTCAATGGGAAGTAGATCTTCAGCGAGCCTGGAAAGTTTGAACATGCCGGGACCTTTCCTTTGAGGATGAAGCTTTCTTAGAATGCCGCGCAAGATTACCTATTTTGTATCCACGACAAGCTTTTGAATCTCCTACTCACAGAATAACTTAGATCAAACAATGAAAGAAATTATTTTTTTCTTTTTAGTACATTTATATAAAAGCTTGTCTTTAAAAATGTATTTTTTTATAATTTTTTCCTGATAAAAATTTCACAATGCATTGTCACCGGAATTATGTACACCTGCCAAATTTCAAAACAATAGGACGATTAGAAGTGGATCAAATTTAATTTGCAAGATTTGATGACAAACATCGGGACAGGTGAAACTAAATAAAAGCTTGTAATTGTAAAAATTATCGATTTTCCCAATATAATACAATCATAGAATGCTACAAAATGAGTTATAGTAAACGTAGAAAAAAATCCGTAGTGTATTCCACAGTTTAGTATTTCATTATTTTTCTATCGGCGCTTAGTCTCCACTATGAACAATTTTTATTGATCCTTCACACGATCGTTGTGAACAATCCACGATGTACAAATTATGAGGGACTGTTATAGCAATCCCCAGAAATATATTTCTATATAAAGTTACAGAAAAGTTTGCATACACACATATAATATATATCGATATAAATATATATGAAGTCGGAAAAATGATCCTCGAAAAAACTGCAGTTTTGCATCGCAGTCAGTGCAGCAAACTGTACTGACTGCGATGGATCGAAAAATATGATATAAACTCCGCTATAAGCGCCGCAGAGCTTGGAATGAAAGTTATTCGCAGCAGAGTTTAGAATACAAATTCTTACAGCGCTTTATGAAAAATCTTGTATCGAAGAGAATCTACATGTCAATATATTCCATCAACGCAAAACAAAATCTATGGAAAAAGCCCTGACCCATCACGCCGTAAACTCACATTTCATCACATAACTTCTCGACATTCTCAATTACCAGTTTGCGCTCTTCCTCGGCAATCCGTAGCTTGTTCATGTTCATAAGAGTATCTTGAACTATTAAATGCGAGCGATCGTTGGATTGCGACGTTGCCAACAGTCCAGTCATTTGCTGTATCACGCACGAGGGTTGCGATTCTGGGTGTACAGTTCCCTCATAAAAGAACCCTCTAATTCAGCGTTTGCAGATGTATCGCGTCGCGCTACAATCGAGCCTAATTTTTGACACTGTTTGTAGCAGCCGGACTACCTTAAAGTCCAACCTCACCCTCACATGGTATGGGATGAACAGGCAGCGGCCTCGCGGTGGATGGGGCAGCTGGCGGACATTTTCTTTGGCACATGCGCGGTCGCGACTTGACTGACGAGGCTCTGGTGGCAAACAGACCTGAATCCAAGTTGTGAGCGCCGTGGCGACGGATGTATGACACCGGGGTCTTAAAACAAACGGAGCTTCCGAGAAACAGGGTGAAATCTCGGAGTAATCAGCCTTAGCCCTGTGCAGGCACCACAGAGCCAGACCAACCCCTTCCCCTCACTCTTTCGGGGATACAAATGACCACGAGAAGAAATACGAAAGGGAATGAGGACAATTCTTGGCCTTCTCGGTTTCTTTCAGGACACTGAAGAGGTTATGATTCCCGGCGGTCTAGGAGATCAGAAGAGGAATCTTCGAGGTGCTGAAGAAACGACAGGGACAAGGTAGCCACGGCGGTACATGCAGTCGCTAGGTGGGAACTTGGAAGCGGAACTTGATCGGGAACCAAGGATACGACATGGTGAAATAAAATCATACCAGGTAAGATACAATGGACCAGAGGGCTCAAGTGTCGTTGCAGGCCACAGCCTGACGAACCTACAGGTTGGAGGTTTCAGTGGGTGACAGGGAGTCCCACACTACCGTAAGGTGTTGTCTGTGGTTGATCTCCTCCAAAAAAAAAGTGGATTTTTTTTTCACTCGACATCTACTCACGGCAAAAATTTTTTTTTTGCGTTTCAAATTCAACTGGTAGACAATACATTTTCCACAGGTAATATTAGTGATATCTCTTATACCTCTTATTGTCCTCTTGTCCCAATGTGTGAGCCGACGGTCAACGGTTAGACCCAGATACTCGACCTGTGGAGACTATTCGATCTCCTGGTCCGCAGCTATCACTTTCCTGACAGGGTTACTCTTCTCATGTCCTAGACAAAGAGGGAGACTCCTTTCAACCATGAGAAATTGTTCATCAAGATAAGAGAGAGGGCGTTCTCTTGTCTTGTCTTCTCTCGAAAATACTCTTTATTTTCTTACTCCACCCACCATCTGATCCGAATAACCTTTTTTCTGAATCAATATTTACAAGTTATATTTAACCGATGCACTAGTCAGGGATTTTGATTTTTAGAATCCAAAATAGTTGTTTTAATTGATTTTAGGTAGATTGTGGACCTCTCGACTTCACGACTTATTACCCATATCTTCTTAATTATTGTATAAGAATTCTGAAACTTATGAATTCACTGATATCAACCTAAGTAATATACCGTTCATTCCAGGGCCGATGGAAGAATACATTTTTACGAAAAATAAATCATTGGGAAGAGAAATAAGATGAAATTTCGACGATATTCACACTATTTTGTATCTTCCAAAATTATTGAAGTAGAATTCAGAACCTTCCAAAAATTGGTAGAGAATCTATGATCTATGGATTCTCTGACATCATATACATAGCAGACCTGGCGCAATTAAACTGACGATTTTGGGAAAATTGGTGGATGGGAGTTGAAAATATTGAGTATTAAAATATAAGATATTTTTTATGATGTGGCAACTTCAGGGTATATTCCAGTGTAACTCCAACGAAAAAACATTATGTGGTCACTTTAATCAACTGTAAATCAGAATAACACTTTTCTCATAATCATTCTCCTGATATTTTTGTATACTAAAATTTAAAAAAATTAAGATTCGTACTTTGAAGATGAAAAATTCATGGAAATGACATGACGAGAGATTCGTGGGAGTTTCCAAGAGGATTCTTCAAGAAAATGGTAATCAATTCGATGTTTTAATCACGACTCCGAAGGAATTTCCAGCTCCTTTCGCATATTATTTTTCGTGAAAAAATGTTTTAACAAAAAATTAAACCGACGAAAAAAGAAACTGAAAAGCATAAACTAAAATGAACCTTTTCAGGCTTTCTTAATAACTGAGCTCCTGAACTAATGTAAGTAACTAATTTTGAATCAGCGCCAAACAAACAAGCAAATTAATTACGTGAGGCGTAAAATGATGGCAGCGGTGGCGCGTCTGTTCGCCGGAAATTGCCGAGCGTTCTCGAAGTCAATATCAGCGAGACAGCTACCAGAACGGGCACACACGTGAGGGCACACATCGTTGCGAGTGGTCTTGTTAAGAAGTATGTATTTTTCAATTTTCGTAGCTAAAATTTACTAATTGCTACACTTAATTTGGATTACTTTCTTACTTACTAATCCTCCTTACTTCAACTCTTAACTGTTATATAATATAACTATCTGGTACCAGCGACTTCGTCCGCGTTGAACTTTGTATTTTTTGGGTCGACTATTATAAATTCACTCACCCCTTCAGGACGGAATTTCTAAAAATACTGAAACACGTATTTTTTCATTTGTAAAAAGACCTCAAATGCCAATTTTTATGCCACTTACTTCAAAACTTACGGAACCCTCACACAAACTCTTACCTCCCTAGGGTTTGCATTTATAAAAACACTGAAACATGTATTTCTTTATTCCTTACAGAGACCTCGAATACCAATTTTATGACCCTAACTTGAAATCTAACAGAATTGCTATACAAACTTCCAATCTGAATTAACCCCCATTTCAACTCATTAGGGGTCGAATTTCCAAAAACACCGAAACACGTATTTTCTATTCGTAACCAAGACCCTCAAATACAAATTTTCATGATCCTAACTTCAAAACTTAGAGACTTTCAACACCCCTTTTACTCCTTTGGGGATGAATTTTCAAAAACCCAGAAACACATTTATATTTATTTGTGAAGAGCCCAAATACTAATTTCCAAGACGCTAATTCCAAAACCAACTATACTTTCACCTTCACCCCCATCCTCACCCATCTTTTCACCCCTTTAGAAATGGAATATAAAAAAAAATGCTGTAAAAATTTTAGCTCCTTATGTCCAGTGAGTCAGTTAGTCAGGATTTGTAATTATATATGTACATTATTGAAGAATATTCTCACATGATATTTATAAATTATTATAACATCTTGTATATGGAGAGTTTGATTTTTTCTTTGGAAGTAGTTGTCAAATAGAAAAAAAGGTTGTCATCTTTTGACTTGCCAGACGTTGTACAAGAAATTATAATAAAAAACGTATTAAAACATACAGAGGTTCAAATTAGTTACAATTCCCAAAGTTTGGGAGTCCGGGAATTGTTTCATTGGTCCTTCAAGCCATCACAAGAATTAGAAAAAACAAAATGTCACTACCGAATCTGCATAATGTTCGAAAAAGTTGAAGAATCAACCTTGGTGTTCCCTAAGATGCCTGGTGTATGCACTAATTCGATTTTGTTTAGACTTTTTAGTAGAGATTTTCGCGTCCTACTTAAGAATGTTGACAATAGATGGTGACAAATTGACATAGTTCAACGCATTGTATCTGTTCCGCCATTACAAAATGCATTCGCCAACCTTAGGCAACCTGCACACTGATGCGGAATACGGACATGTCACTTAAGAAACTTTCAACCAATTGGAAAATTTGATTGCTTTTCAATCCGATTAATATCCCTTTCATTCTGATTTTCAACTGACCGAATGTTTTCATTGGTGCTGTTTGCTGATGTGGATGACAAAATCTCAGATCACCTGAAATGAATACATGGGTTTTAAAAAATGTAATCAATACAAATAACTAGATATAGAAACTTAAACTTAAATCAACACAACGTATAAGTAATTTATTTTCATAACATGAATAATTTTGTTCAAAACTGAATAAATAACCTACTCAAAATGTTTATATATGTTCTCTACTCGCTTCATCAAACTTCTCATGTTCCTCTTTATGAACTAACTAAAACTCCTATGAATTGTTTGGATTTACGGTAAATAGGGTTTTCGTAAACTCTGTTGAGGAATAGAATCAGGTCTCAATCTGATTTTATTCCTTACCGAAAACTTATCATCCTCCCTAAATAAGTGCATACTTCAGACTTAATTTTTGTCACTCAATTGCTCATTAGTGGGATCCCTTCCTGAAGCTCTCATCCAAGAGTCATGCCTCCGAAGAGTGAGCCTAAAAAAATTATAAAATTGGAGTTTCAGAAATCATATACCATTTATAAATTCATATTTTATTGTTCTTCATACTATAATTTATGAGTACTCACATAAAATAAATCATTCGTTTCACAAAATAGAACCATGCACTCCCTTTTGTAAAAATGTAAATACCACAAAAATCTAACCTAAAATCTCGGGCTCGGAAAAATACTGTCTCTCTCTCTCTCTATTCGTCAGTAACGGCAACACAGAGGAGCGAAAAGCCGAAGTTTGATGTAGTAGGTAAATAGTAATGAAGAAAACTGTACTGTTTGTTGCTGAAATGAAATCTTTGACGATTTCGGAGCGTACTGAACATTGTCCGAATAAATTTCTTAGGAGAGTTGCTCTTTGGTGTTGCCATCTACTCAGCAATCATTCGAAACAGGTCGTGATCTGAGAAATCAAGCAGGTCATATCTGTCGCACGTTTGATTCTACACATTTTCAGATATGAGTGCATACACCAGGGTTTCTAGACATTTCAGTGTTCCCCCTATGAGATACGGGTTCAATGAACTGAATGATGAAACCAAAAGCAGAGGATACACCAAAGTAAATAGATCCGTACACTCCAAATCGAGTGGAGCTTCAAAAGAAACTACTGAAAGGAGGCGCTTGCTGAACAAAAGAGAAAGATCATTAAGAATGGAAATGTTACAATTGGAATTACAATCCATCCACCAAGAAAATGCATCTCCTATTGAGAATGCAACAAAGATATCCGAAAAAAATAAGAAACTTCTACCAAATCAAAAAGCACAACAATCCAAAGTGAAAAAGAGTCATTTGTTGAAAAGTGGGTTAAAGAAACCGATAAATTCAGAGGAAAAAGATGTAATATGAGAACTTTTCAAGATGAAGAAGGAGAAAGTGTATCTTTTGAAAAGGTGAATTATGGAAAAAAAAGATATTTCACCTAGGAACATGAATCAGTCTTTAGTGAATTATGAAAGTGCTTGTGATGGAAATTAATCTGACAATTTATCCACTTTGTTTACAAAATGTCTAGATAAGTTAAATGTCAATTTGGAAAAATTGGCAACGGAACGATCTGTCATGCCACTACCAGACTTCTACGGGGAGATTCATGAGTTTCCTTTCTGGATGAGTGAGTCTCAGCGATCCACCCAGGAGAAGAAGATTACTTCTTCTGGTAATTTATACCGTCTTCACAAATGTTTGGAGGGAAAGGCTAGAGACGATGTGAAAAACTCATTTTGCAGCCTCAAAAATGTAGATTTTATTATTCAAACTCTGAAAATAAATTTTGGAAAAGATGATTGCTTGATTATGAGTCAAATGGAAAATGCAAAAGAGTGTCCAAACCCAATAGAGAAATCTGTGGAATCCTTCATGCATTTTTCGGCAATTGTTTCTAACATGGTTGTCGCTATGAATTCCATAAATTGTCAGTCCTATTTCGAAAATCACGAACTAATCTTCAAGCTAGAGGAAAAATTACCAGAAAATGCAAGGCGTGCTTGTGCTCAGATCAAACTCATGAAAGAAAATTAGTTAAAATCCGAAGTAAATTTGTTGATGTCCATTAGTACTCCATCCCAATTTTTGCAGAAGAAATATACCCCTTAGCAAAAGAAAAAGCGTGATCCGAGAACTTTTTCAGTAGTCCGGGAAGTTAAATTTAGAATGCTATTTTTGAAACATTAGGTAGATTTTCCAAGAACTTCTTTTGACTCACTGAGCCAATTTACCATTTCGAATCCTCCACGATGATGAATTTCGATAAATTTTCAACTATTTCTGGAGTCGAGATAATCGTCAACATAATGCTGGTATTTCATTATTTGTATTATTTCTGAAAACTCTTCTTGAAATTTCTCGGCATTATGGTTTTCAACGTATTGAGCTATAGATGGTGAACAAACTGCTTCAAAAATCATTACTGTCATTTGATACACGTTTCAACAACGAAGAATGGTACCCTTGTTCGACCTGTTAACAGTTTGCTTAAGTTGGAGGGGGTGGTTGGAAGTGTGGCATGCTTCACAAGTGGCACACTTGTACATATCCGTATGTTTCTCCTTATGTGCTTCAAGACTTCTTCGTAAAACTTTTATATCACATCTTTCACAAGACACTTTATGATTCTTCTCGTGCTCCACCAACTTATTTCTATTCGAGAAAAACTCATCATATTTTGAACCATGAAATGCAAGTTGACCATTATGGAGATGTTGATGATCGTGCTATTCCAAAAATGTATGGAAACTTCTGGAACAAATGCTGCATGTATAATTGTACTCATCTGATTTTTTTCCAGTTCGTCTGTCCCAAAAATATCAACTTTATTTTGTTGAGGTGGGTACGTTATGGACTTGTTTTTCTGAAAATTAGGTGAAGAGAATGACTCCACAACTTGGTTTTCACTCTTGATGATGTTATCATCGCTTGAGTCTGGAATCACAAGATATAAATTCATAGGGACTATGGATTTCATCTTAAATTTGAGGGGTACTGTGGCTGTTGATCAACCTGCTAGGAATACTTTTTTCGTTTGAGTTATTTCTATTTTCTTCTTTCTTGTCCGACGGTCTCCTAGATTGAGCTGCAAATAATTCTTTCAAAACTATTTCAGAACTTTCAACTGTCATTAAAAAGTTGTGTATTTTGTGAGTGGAATTGAAGCAATTTACAAATAAGTGGTGGGATTGAATCTTCGGGGGATACTTTTATACCCAAACAGTGGGAAAGCTTCTCTCCGAAGAAGTCCAAACTACAAATATTTACGAATTTGTTGGAGATATTCTTTCCCCCAAACAGACAGACACGACAAATTTTGTTAGAATTTTCCATTTAAATGGAAGACTGAACCTGCAAAATTTATAATTCAAATAATGAAATACCAGCATTATGTTGATGATAATCTCGACTCCAGAAATACGATTGAAGATGCCATCAAAACAGTTTAACAATTTATCGAAATTCATCATCGTCGAGGATTCGAAATGGTTAATTGGCTCATTAATTCGAAAGAAGTTCTTGAAAATCTACCTAAAAGTTATGTTTAAAAAAATAACATTCTAAATTTAACTTCCCGGCCTACTGAAAGAGTTCTCGGATTACGCTGGAATACAGAGGAAGATGTATTAATTTTTGACAGAGAATTCAAGAAAATCCAGAAAAATTTGTTGAACGGCGAGAAAATTCCTACGAAAAGGGAAATTTCAGAAGTTGTAATGACGATACTTGATCCCATTGGTTTTCTAGCAATGGAAAATCGCTCAGGTTATGGCAGCGTTGGTCGAAAGAATATATACCATTGCTTAGAAAACGCACCAAATGGTTTGAAAAAGAAAAGGAACAATTACAAATTGATGATGTAGTCGCTCTTGTGGACGGTAATCGTAGAAACAATTGGATCCTTAGAAGAGTTTTGCATGTGTACCGCGGCAGAGACAACAAATCAGATCTGTTGAAATTAAAACGAAGAATGTTACCCTTGTTCGAACAGTTTCTTTAAGTTGGTAGTTGGAGGATGTTGAAGAATATTTTCACATGACAATTATTAATTATTTTGACTTCTTGTATATGAGGGGTTTGTTTATTTTATTTTCTGGAAGTAGTTATCAAATAGAAAAAAAAAGACGTTGTACAAAAAATTAGAACAAAAACGTATAAAAACATACAGAGGTTTAAATTAGTTACAATTCCCAAATTTTAAGAGTCCGCGAATTATTACATACATATTACCCCAAACACGAGGTAGCTTCTGTGAACCGATGAGGAGATCCCTCGACTCTCATCCGTCCCCATTATCAGATTGATACCGGGCCTCCATTATGTTCTAGTATCATCAGAACTACGAATGTGTTTCAACAAAATTGGTTCACAGGTGTAAAATCCATAAATCATCACCTATTTTTCTACCCTTAGGAGCGTATTTTTTTTTCAAATTCAAATGTGACCAACTTCCAAGCATACCCTACAGTAAAGAAAGAATCATCTAAATCAAATAACCCATTACAAAATTATGCGTGGTAGAATCGGTTCAGAAGTAAAAATTCAGTGGGTGAACCAATTGTAATGGGTTATTCGATTCAGATGATTCTTTCTTTACTGTAGGGTATGCTTGGAAGTTGGTCCCATTTGAATTTGAAAAAAAAAATGTCGCCAGCCAGCGAGCATTTCGATACCTCAAAACAAGATTTGAGGAAACCGGAAAAGTATTCTAGAAACAGTTTGAACGTGCTTGTCCTGTCACAAATGATGAAAATACTATTGATATTGCATTGCATATTACCGAGAATCCCCATGTGAGTATTTTGAGTAGGGAGTTGGAAATATCTCAAAGTAGTGTTTCTCGGATGGTGAGGAAATGCAATTACCATCCATATCATATGCAGTTGATGCAGGAGCTGACTGAAAGGGATTATCCAAAGCGAATGCGGTTTTGCCAATGGGGTGTAGATAAAATGAACCAAGAACTTGATTTTTTTGAGTATGTTCTATTTACGGACGAAGCCCCGTTTCACAACAATAACCATGTGAATCGGCATAATATGCACTATTATGCAACTAAAAATCCTCATTTTGTTAGATATGTCAATCACCAACAACGTTGGTCACTGAATGTTTGGGGAAGTATTATTGGACGGCGTGTAATTGGGCCCTTTTTTTCTACGGTCATCTCAATGGAAGAAAATATCTAAGATTTCTGCGAAGTCAGTTATCAAATTTATTAGATGATATTCCATTGGCAATAAGGCAGAGAATGTGGCTCCAACAAGATGGCGCGCCTGCACATTACCACACTGATGTGCGGGAATACATTGATAATGATTTCCGTGGAAAATGGATAGGTAGAGGAGGGGCAGTTCAGTGGCCTCCAAGGTCACCGGACCTTACAAAAATTGATTTTTTTCTATAGTGATACATTAAATGGGTTGTCTATCAAACTCTGCCCACAACTCCTGAAAATATGAAAGCAAGAATTCGTACTGCTTTCAGGAAAATTTCAGAGGACATGCTGGCACATGTGGATACTAATTTCTGAACAGATTGAGAGTGTGTATTGGTGAGAATGGCAGCAAATTGAACATTTGCTGCATTAATTATTGTTATTTTCTGTTGGATTCGAATAAATATTATTTTTATGCAAAGTATGTAGAATATCTCGGAAACGAGTTGTTTTAGGTACATGACATGGAGAATGAAAAGTGTAGAGTTATTAGGAAGGAGTTGATTTGAATGAAAATATACAGGGTGTTCCATTTGACAAAATCAAAATACCGATGTTTGAAAATGGCTAAGTTTGTGTTGTTGTATCGAACATCCTGTACAATTTATTCAAAATTTTTGGTATTCTCAATGAACATCATCATATCGACCAACGATTTCCTAATTATCTTTACTAAATATTTCGAAATGTGAAATAGGTAAGTTTTCGAAAAGAAGTCTACAAAATAGATTTCTTTTGAATAACTCGGCAACGCCGCAACGGAATTCAAAATTGAAGAAATCGTTGAGCAGCCAATGGAACAGCCGATCGGAATATATGAAAATAAACCGGGTGTTTCATTTGAAAAAGAACAACTTCGGCTAGCCACGCATCAATGATGCACCCTGTATAAATGAAACTTATTTTGGAAGGTAGTCTTAGATGGTCCCTTTGACAAAAAAAAAATGAGAAATCGAAATAGTGATACATTGAGAGGCAATTAATCACGGGAATCTTGTTGACTCACCCTGTATATATATACACACAATATTCTAATATGAATTGCCAAATTAATATATGTCCGGAAACGCTTCGTTTCCAAGATACAGATTGTTGAAGTTTTATTTTTATTTTCGTTTTTTTTTAAATAATTTTCGAAATACTGACCTCAATGAAACGAAAATTGGTATTGAGAGGTTTTTTGAGGTGTTGAATTCGAGCCTGATGTTATTATTGTTCTTACTCGTAGAGGGCGCCACCACTTTTTCTGTTTTGAAGACTCATTACTTTCTGAGCGTACTTCTAGCACATTTTTCAGTAAACAAATCAATTCTTCTATCATATCTACGTAAAAAAGCTACCCCTGTTACGAGTCGCTATGAGCAACCGTTTTCTAAATATTTGAACTTGAAAATTTTAAGTCGATTATTTGATAATCGATGCGTGTGGAAGTTATTACCATTATTTTGCATTTTTCACAAGAATGCTTAGGAAATGAATCTAATGTTTAAGTAAGTAGTTTTGGTTTTTTGTAGGGGGTGCCACCTATTCTATTTATTTTTACTCGTTTGAAATAGTTATTTTTGTATCAAGGGTGCAACATCTGTATTTGTTTTAATAAAATTAGCGAGAAATATTTTTATTTCAAGAAATTTCGAATATGTAGCATAAAATAAAGGAAACTAAATTGTATTCAAATGAATTGTTCAAAGTGTCCACCTTCAGCGAAGATACAGGCATTCATTCTTCTAGTCATTGAATCTCGTACCCGCTTAAAAGTTATTGGTGTGTTTCTTATTGTTTCACAGGCGTCTACTATTCGGTTTCTTACATCTTCCTCTTTCGCTACTGGAGTTTTATGAACTAGTGTTTCAAATGTCTCCAAAAATAAGAATCTAGCGGGTTTAGATCTGGGGACCATGGTGCCCACGCCTGGTTAGGTTCTTCTACACCCCTACCGATCCATCAATTTGGATAGACAGTGTTAATGAATTCCCTGGCTACAACGCTAAAATGGACCGGAGCCCCATCATGCATAAACCACATGCGGATACTAACTTCTACATTCTGAAGTAGTCCCGGCAATTCATTTTCTAAAAAGTCTCTGTAAGTTGCGCCATTTAGTAGGAACGGAAAAAGAAAGGACCTATCGAGTAATTATCAATTATTGCCACCCATACCTTTACAGAAAATTGATACTGAGAATGTCTTTCACTTACTGCGTGCGGATTTTCCAGAGCTCAAACATGGTTGTTATGAAAGTTTGTGATAGCATTCCGGGAGAAGTTTGCCCCGTCCGTGTAGAGTACATATCTTAATTGAGGATTTCCAGCCAGTTTTCTCAAAAACCACTGACACATAGTAATGCGTTGGGGAAAGTCTCGTGGCAAAAGAGTTCGAACCCCTTGAATAAGGTCTGGATAAAATTGTTGATCGCGGATAATTCTCCAAACTGTGGACTGAGTAGAATTGAGAGCTTCAGCAATTATTCTTGTACTTGTTTCTGAATTCTCCTCGAGAGCGTTCAAAACAGCTTCTTCCAATTCTGGGGTTTGGACTGCTCATGGTCTTCCAATGATAACAGGTGCCCTCTTGAAGCTACCTGTTCCTGCCAAACGACGGTGGAGACTGGTAAATTTTGGAACTGAAGGCAGTTCTCGATTAGGTAATCGCTCCTGGTAAATACGTCTTGCTTCGCGCGCATTGCCATCCGCAAGGCCATAAACGGAATGCATATCGGCTAAATGAGCATTATTGTTTAAATACTCCATTTTTTCAAAGATAATGTTTTGAAACTTACAGAAACTTCAACAATACAACAAAAAGTAACTGTCACATAATATGTAATTACCAAAACTACTTACTCAAAAGTCGACTTAATTTCCTGAGCATTCTTGTGAACAATGCAAAATAATGGTAATAACTTCAACACGCATCGATTATCAAATAATCGACTTAAAATTTTCAAGTCCAAATATCTAGAAAACAGTTGCTTATGGCAACTTGTAAAGAGGGTAGCTTTTTTACGTAGATATGATAGAGGAATTGATTTTTTTACTGAAAAAAGTGCTAGAACCCCCTACGAGTAAGAGCAATAATAACGTCAGGTTCGAATTTGACAGCTCAAAAAACCTCCAAATACCAATTTTCGTTTAATTAAGATCAGTATTTCTAAAGTTATTAAAAAAAAAGGAAAAAAAAAAAATAACACTCTGTATCTTGGAAACGAAGCGTTTCCGGGCATATATTTATTTGTACAATTGATATTAGAATATTGTGAGGAATCACCTCCTGAAGTTTGTCAAAGTACTTCTGACTCACCCTCTATATATAAAGTGAAAAAACGAACTGGGATGATTTCGGAATTCGGAATTTCTAAGTAGAGTTGTTTGGCCTCGAGAATAAAATTCATTGGTATCTCCATATTCTACTATCAACTAAGTATCCAACATTGCATGATAATCCAAAACAACTCCGGCACCTCATTAGGAGTTTTGATGAAAGAAACTTGGACCTATGAGGAAACAATTCAGAGAAATGAAATGGGTTTGGGAAGGTTAATTAATTTTATCTCAACAACTTGAGCAATTTGTAACAATTAAAAACTTAATGGAAACAAAGTTTACATATGTTAATTATAAGTTGCGTTGTGAGGAAATGCCGGAAAAGCCTCTTAATTACCGCTTAAGCCACCTATAAATCAGAGAAGTTTGAAAAGTTAGGAGAAGTGCCTTCACTTGTTATGCGGGGTTTCAATATGAACACATTTATGAAGCGAGATCTTAGGAGGGAAATTGTTTCCATTTGTTCAAGATACACTGTTAATTCCATACATTGAACTAATAGGGTAGATACACCATTTTCTACGAAATTTTGTCATGTAAAAACAAAATGCAATGGAGGAATAACCCTTCAAAGACTTTGAAAACATCGCTTTCGATCAAAGTCAAGAGTGTGACTCGTACGACATAACAATAATTTGAAACAAAGTCGTGTCAGCTACGAATATTCCAAATAAATATTTGTTAGAATTATATTTACAAAAGAAAAACATGAATACATTTTATTTCACACATATTCGTGCTACTTTTCTTGTTGAACTGTTGATATGCACTGCGTAAACATATCGGTTTGTCTGGGAATCGGACTAGGAATAACCCTGGGGTGAATCCTGCCTGTGGTAGGAGGCGACTCACCATAGGTGGTACATGGTATCCCACCAACTAAAGATGAAATGATGATGACGTCCTCTCTGATGGAATATTCCAGAAACAAAATATCTCTTTATTCGGATTTCCAGGCGAGGGGTTCTCGGAAGGGATCACCATCAGAACGAACATATCTGAAGATAGACTTTTGCAACATCCGTTCTCTGGATGCAAACATAAACTCTGACCACACCATTCTGAGATAGTTGAGCTAGATATCTTAGACATACACTCAGGTCAACTCGCCTGGATGCGAATTTCACTCCAGTTTTAGGTTTAAAGATGACATTTCTCTTTTTTCGTTGATAAATCTATGTCATCAAGAAGGGAACCTAGAGTAAGTTCTCACAAAGAAAAGTAATCCGTTGGTGCCTTTACTTGTCCACAAAAGGCACATCCTACATTGACTTATTTGAGTATTTCTCTCAAACTTGACTTCAGGAGTCTCATCCATCGCTGAAATAATCATCTTGCGAAACTTGAGTGTTCATAATGCAATTCTGATCGCGTTTTTGAACAGAACAGTCGACGTCGAACGTGAAGCCTTTGCCATAGCCTATGACCTCGAACAGTTGATCAAAGAACTCACCATTAGAGGTAGATATCATTTCTAATTTGAATACTAATAAACAAATTCCACCAATGGTCCCCAAGATACTCTTCATGATGTTCGCAATGTCGCGCAACTTCCCATCTAACAGATCCAGTACAGCCTACTTCCAAAGGAGAGACTTCCCACATACTCTAGGCCTATCGCGCTATTGCCTGCCATCTCATAAGTGATCGAAATAGCCCTCAATATCGAGCTCTTGAGATATTTTGAATGATTAGGCATTTTCAGAGATGGGCAATATGGTTTCCGCCAGTAGAAGTGTACAGGGGATTTGTATGCCCACGTGATATACGTCTGGCATGCTCCAATCGGAAAACATGCTGTATCCCTAGATATCTCTGGAACTTTCTGTTGAATTGAAGATTTCATTGAGATTTGTTGTTTTGAATAATGTTGTTGTTATGGTTAATATATAAATGAATCGTTTTGAGTGTGAAAATTAATTTATCAATTTCTTTGATTTTCTACAATTTTCAACTTCTGATTTGAATACTGATATTCAAAAGGTTATTGCCCAGATTACTGAAACTGGATTCGCTGAAAAAAATCAAGAAATTTGCATAATTTCACCGAAAGTTTTTTTGCTGGAAACCTGACACATTCCTGACAAGTTTGACACAAAAACAACTTTGTAATGATGAATGAAAAACTGGATGAAGCAGATAGTTAAATGTGATGGAAGCAACCATCAATTGTGGAAATTCAGCATTTCTATTGCATTGAGAGCCAGTGAATTGATGGACATAGTGAAAGGCATCGATGGTAAACCTGAAGTTACTCGGACGAGTGTCGCAGAAGTCAAGAATTGGGAGAAAAGGAATAGCTAGGCAACGGTCCTCTTCCTCAATACCATTTGTGAAGAATATCTTACCCCATTAGTAAATTGACAGACTGCCGCAGACATGTGGTTAAAATTGATCACTATTTAGGAACAGAAAACAGAAGTTCCCAAACATATATACCAGAATTTTTATGACCTCGAGATGAAGAATGGTGCAACGATTCATTCTGGTTGAGTCACTAGTGAAGCAGTTAGAAGCCATGGGCGAAAATAATCGGACGTGGCCAAGATATCGAAAATAATAAATAGTCTGCCTTCCCAATATGACATGTTTGTTACTGCATGGGATTCGGTTGATTACACGAAACAAACTTTTACTGAACTGATAGCTCGGCTATTAAAAGAAGAGCAGAAACAATCAAAGAAACATGAGAATGAAGAATCATTAGCGCTCCAGACACAGTCTCTAAGTATAATATCTGATAATAGAAGAAACATAACAAAAAAAAAAAACAAAAAATACAAGATCTGAAACGAAGAACAAAATGTGGTGTTTGCAAGCTTACTGGTCTTTGGTGGCGAGAATGCCCAGAAAGAAAGAAAAATAGCAACTCGTGAAAAAAAAAGCTGAAGCCTGACGCAATCATGATATTCTTTCCCAACTGATAACAAACACCGAAGGAGGCGATGATGCTTGATCAGCTGATTCAGGCGCAAGTGCTCATATGTGCTATCGACAAGAATGGTTCCAGTCCTTAAAACCCGTTCAAGATAATATCGTTGTTCAGGTAGCCGACAATGAAGTTATCACACCAGTTGGCATTGGTGACATTTCAGTCAATGCTTTAGTTAACGGGGAATGGAAACCCAAAATACTCTCCGATGTCTTCTACATACCCGAATTAGGAAGAGATTTGCCATCTGTTGAAAAAATGACAGAAAAAGGGTTCATAACGAGAGAAAGATAGATGTGAATTCCTTAACCCAGCAGGAAAATTAAGTTGCGTAGATACCAAGAAAGGCAATTTATTTCAAATGTTGATGAAAGTAGAGTTGAAACTCGAATGTAATTCGACTGCAGTTGGCAATCTCAAGCTATGGTATAAATGAAAAATACTTGAAAGATACGAATAAAAGTGGAGCCGTTGAAGGATCAAGAATAGAAGGAGAAGATAATTCCATTTGCGAAGACTGTCAGTTTGGTAAACAATATCAAAAAAGTTTTCACCAGACCAAGAGCCAACAATCCTGGTGAATTCATGCATACAGATTTATGTGGACCAAGTGGATCAAAATATGTTTTGTTCTTCAAAGATGATTGTACTTGATTTCGAATAGTTTATTTTCTCAGATACAAATCTGAAGTATGTGAGAAATTCAAAGAATTCAAAAATCTGGTGAAACGACATGTAATAAAAGTTCTTCGTTCTGACTATGGAAAGGAATACATCAAGAAAGATATGACAAATATTTTCATAAAGGAAGGTATTGTTCATGAAACATCGGCACCTTATGCGCATGAACAGAATGGAAAATCTGAGCGGGAAATACGAACCATTACAGAAAGTGCACGATCAATGCTATATGCACGAAATGTTTCATGTGAATTATGGGCTGAAGCTGTAAGTACCGCAGTTTACATTCTGAATGGAACACTTTCGAGGAAATCTGTTGATGTGACACCGTACGGAAACTGGTTTGGCACAAAACCCAACATAAAAATACCAAAGTATTTGGTGCTGTTGCTTACACGCATTGTCCCAAAGAATCAGCCAAGAAGTGGACACCTAGAAGTAGAACAATGATATTTGTCAGATATGAAAAAGACCCAGGTAATTATAAACTCTGGGATCCTAAAAAAAAGAAAAATTAAGGTCAGTGCCAAGGTGAAGTTTGGAGAAACAAAAGATAACACATTTAAGCGAGGACAATATGAAAACAGTGTGATTTTTTAACTGAAATAAGGAAATGAAAGAGAAATTTATGAAAACAAAAACGGAAATACGAAAAAAATTAATGTTCCACGGAAAGAACAATCAGAAGTAGCAATGATGATGATGAGAGCTAGGAGATCGATCAAAAATGAAATCACCAGATTATTTTCATAACGCGATTTTAGTCGAGATTGAAAATCCTACCACCTTCGAGGAAGCTATGAAATCGGGACACTCTAAACAGTGGGCAACTGCAATTAACAAGACTTGGGACTCTAGTTTCTTCTCCAGGAAATGTAAACCTGATTCTGTGTAAATGGGTATATCGAGTTGAAACCGACATAAGATTCAAAGCAAGGCTGGTTGCAAAAGGATCTCCACATGGTATAGCATTATCAGGAAACGTATCCTCCAGTGGTGAGATTCGAATCTGTTCGAGTTATTTTTACCATAGCAGCTGCATACAATCTTGAAATAGCATAATTTGACGTGAAAACTGCATTTTTATATGGGGAATTGGAAGAAACAATCTATATGAAACAACCGCAAGGCTTCGAAGAAGATAATTTGCTGTCTGAAGATAATTTCGTTTGCAATCTCAACAGAAGTGCAATCCCCCAGATGCTGGAATTTAAAATTTAAACAGTTTTCACAAAGATTTGATGTGAAACAAATGAATGCAGTTCCCTGTATATCGTGATATCACGGCTTCAGAATCTACTTGGCTTTGTACGTTGATGATGGTTGATTTTGAAAAGTCCAGCACTGTCATCAAAAAATTTTTATCAAATTTGTTTGAAAAGAAATAGAGAATCTATTTCTATTACTCAACAATCTTTTATCAATAAATCCCTTAGAAAGTTCAATATTTTGGAATGTAAAAACTCATCCGTACCCGCTGAACCAGGGAATAGTCTGAGAAAGTCAATTGATACAAAGGAAAGTGATGAAAAATATTCCATACAGAGAAGCTGTAGGAACTCTTTTGCCATGAACACACGTCCTGACATAGCTTATGCTGTTAGCTTTGTCAGTCAATTTCAGATATTCGAAAGCTACCGTAGATTATGGTATTGTATACAGCAAAACTGGCAAACCAAACTTTCAACTGATATGCTATATAGATGTAGACTTCGTTGGAGATTTGGATACCAGACAATCAAGAAGTGTTTATATTTTTCTCTTGAACGAGTCACCAGTTACTTGGGCTTCTCAGAGACAAAAAGTTGTTGCTCTATCGACTACTGAAGCTGCTGCTTCATCAGTGGAAGTGAAATAAATTTTATGGTTACGGCATTTGTTAGAAGAACTAAATTTTTCTTAAGAAAGTGATACAATCATGAAAGTGGACGATAAAGTTTGCTAATAATCCTGAGTTCCACAAGAGAAGAAAGCATATTGATATCAAGTAGCACTTGCGAAGCCTCTGAAAATGGAATCGTCAAAATTGATTACGTGGAATCTAAACTACAATTAGCTGGCATTCTCAAGAAGCCTTTGACGAAGGAAAATATTTCTTCCGCTTGAATCTAAATGAAATAAGGGGAGTGTTGAATTGAAGATTTCATTGAGATTTGTTGTTATGAATGATGTTGTTGTGTCTATGGTTAACAACACTTTTCTTTGAGGGCTATGTCCATTGAATTTCTTCCATTTTGTTTTTAACAGTCTCCTCGAGATTCCTCCCTTTCATCTTCATAATCCTGGACTCGGATGTCACGCAGGTAGCTATAGCTGCCTCCGTGGTGACGTTGGTTGTTGCCCTGGAATGCAGGGTCTGCTTACCGAAACCACAAATGTGTGGCTGGCTTCTGTTTGTTGACTCTGTTGATTTGTCGTTAGCTACCAAGTGTTGTTCATCCTTGCACTTCTTCACCGTACTGATGAGGACCGAAAGCTCGAAACACGTGCCTACGGTTAACACTCTTCTTTGGGGGCTATTAAATTTCTTCCATTTTGTTTTTAACAGTTCCTCGATATTCCTCCCCTTATGGTTAATATATAAAGAAATCGTTGATTTTGAGTGTGAAAATTAATTTATCAATTTCTTTGATTTCCTACAATTTTCTGCTACTGTCTGAACTCTCACCCTTTGGTCTGCCTCCCCAACTATGCATTTGGTTATCTAGTTTCATTTCCCAAAAACGCCTGCGTTTTTCATGGCTTCATTCTACTATATACCATCACTTTTCTACTACATATTAGCGATTTCACGTAGATTATTCAGCGCAAAATCGCCAATATACCTGAAATAAATATTAGCAACTTGGAACGAACACAAAAACTTGGCTTTCTCTCCCTTGTTGAGTATTATTTCTTGCGTCTGACTATTTATAGATTCCAAGTTTGCACTCAAGTATACATTGAAGATGTTTCTATTCCATTCAGAAAAGAGCTATCCGTTCAGTTGACACTCAGACTTAGTCAACCCAGCCCAACATTGTTGAGCTTGGAACTTGCCACACATCGCTTTACCTGGACTCATTTTTCGTAGAACGTAAAAATTTTGGAATTCACTGCCTGGGGAGATTTTTCCCAATGACTACAAACTACAACCATTCAAAACATTTGTCAAACAATGTATCTTTTTCCACCTCAATCCTAATGTTCTATATTCTCTTCCGAATATATAGTCCCTATTTCGCCAATCCATGAGTATTAAGAGATGTATCATGTATTGTATCCATTTCCTTCCTCAACCTGCATATGAGATGTTCTTCCAAGTCTCAAGAACATTACAGGGCAAACTTTCATGGAGTTAAATCCCACAAAATGATTTCTAGTTCTTACTCATATCAGTAAATTCATGAACCCTGTGCTAATTGAAAAAATCTTAAACAAATTATTTATATTTATTTAATGTAATTGAATATATTCCGCCCGAAACAAGGTTGAGAAACGGTCCAAATTGCTAGTAATTTCAAAATATGTGCGCGCTACTTTACTGTCATTATATACACACGTCATTCTTATGATATAGTAGTGGAATAAAGGGTGGCAACAAAGCCCGCCGTAACCCCAGTCATTTTTTAATTGTTGATGTGAAGTTAATATAATAGCACAGAGTTATCGCGTCATTTAACAATTGTGCACATGGTTATCGCCTACTGTGTGTCGATTGGATACTGAATGAGGACTTCAGCAGCTGGTCAGACAACATTGTGTTGCCGAGCGATGGTATGTGACGTGAGACCAATCACAGTACGTTTTCAACTTCGAATAATGGACCTTTCCATTCAGGAAAAATAAATTCCAAAACTTATATAGGTCGATTGTATTTCATATGAAACGTCCAATTGACTTAGAATGCCATCATATATTTTTCATTTCGAAAAGATATTGCGTTTGAAAGAGTACTCGTGACGTCACGTTCATCGAAAACTACCCCCTCCATAATCCACGTTCAGAAACACGCAAATATAGCTCACTGCTTGATATACACCATTGATATATAATTGAACTCTGTCTATTGATAGACTCATAAAAAAAAAACTCATTTCAACAACGGTTTTCTTTATTTAAAACATTCAAAGTTTCTGAACGGGCCTTCCTTTTGATGAAGAGCGATCATTGGCAACACGGCAAATATTAATGACAGTTCCCATGAAAATAATATTGAGATTTGAGGTTAACCATTAATGTTTATTTTTATCAACTTAATAATTTCTTAATATCATAAACGATTTGGTGTGTTTATAATGAAACAAGGCTTCGTAAAAGCAGGTTCGGAGAATTTGCCAAGGGTGGATTATGAGATGATTGACTCTTTTTATTTAACAAACATGACTTTTTTGAATGCTGAAATGATAAATGTGAAAACGAAAAACGGTAAGCAATTTGTGTTAGGTATATAGCAAAAATAAATATCGATATCATTTTCAACTGATTTATTCGCATCAAAAAAGTGAATCAACACATGTTATCTTTTTACAGATCTACCAGTGACTCCAGTGGTGATAATGCTGTTGGCTACATACAGTTGAAACGCCAAGAACACGTCTGGAATGTGAAAGCAAAGCTCACACCGGAACATAAAATCCACAATTTTTTTAATAATTGTTTGGTGCAGGTAGACGAAGAAGCAATGTCCTAGAATGTCCGTGTTTAGACTGTTCGGCCTCTGAAGGTATGTGTATATTGGAAAAATGTTTTGACAATTCAGATAGATCAAATATATTTGGTATTCATATAACATCAAGAATGCCCAAGGCCAATTTGAAGAATTTGTTGGGACAAAAAAGTTAGAACAAAAAAACTTGAAATTTTGGGAAGATGCATAATTTTTTTTTCTAAAACTGAATCTGAGAATATGTGTTTCATACAATGCATTGTGTTTTCCAGGTGGATGTAAACATGGACTGGCATTTTTGATGTGGCTCCATAGAAGAAGTGAAGAACCCTCTGTAACTTCACAGACATGCTACTGGAAACAATCAAAATTATCAACAATGGGGAAAGAGTATAAAATTATTGAATTGAAGGCTCTAATGAACAGAGAAATTCCTGAATTAAGAAACAGACAAGGATAATTTCTGAATAAAGTGAAGAGTTTATCAGGAACTGGGGGAATATTTTCATTTTTCGAAAATAAACCATTTGAAAATCTAGCCATATACCGATTGGCCCTCAATTTTCAAAACAAAAATTCTAATGGCACTGCAGATTTGAGTTTATGACTGATTTGGCATGTGAAATGGCTGAACAAATAACGAGAAACCAGTCGAAATGTTTATATATATATATATATATATATATATATATATATACATATATATATATATATATATATATATAAAACGAGGCCACATTACTCAACCGAATGAAATTGAAGTTGGCACAAAAAACTCTATAAAAACGTCGGCTAAGTTCAAAGATGGACCAAATCGGTACTTTCAAAATGGCGGCTGTCGAAATATTGGAAAAATCTCAATCTTTCATTTTCATACCAATACTGGCAAAATGGCGGGTGTCGAAATATTAGAAAAATCTCAATCTTTCATTTTCATACCAATACTGGCGAGCTACCATTGGGTTTTTTTTCAATTATTTGTTTGCCCTGTATGCTCCTTTTATAAGAAAAAACGAACAATCTGTCAGGTCAGAGCATCATTGATTGGTCTGTATTAGTTTCGATTTTTGAAATTTCTCAAATTGAAGGTTGAATTTTTAACATGTTTATTACTTTTCATTTTTCAAAGTGATATAGAGATTGAAACTCAAATGATTACTGTCTAAATCCTTTCGTGCTTTTGTTGAGTGAACTTTTACATGCTTTCAACAAGTAGAAATGACGACTTAAAAACTTTCCATTTAAAGATGAATAATGGAAAATTTTCTATTGGAGTTGATCATATAAAATATTTAGGGGTAGTGATTGATCGAAACTTAAAATGAGACAGTCATATAAAAATTTTGGTAAAAATCTCAGATCAATACTTTTTGGATTCAAAGAACTCATTTTTTTTCTGAAATTTCCTCTTACACAATCGCTTACAGTTGATAGTACTTAATAAAATAATAATAAGCCGGAAAATAAATTTGTTGAATTTTTTCCAATTTTTCTTTCTGATTTTCAACCAAATCGTTATAAAATGGCATTATACTCTCGTTATTCACGATTGCCACGGGTGTGCGAGGTTAGATTACACCCTATTTTCTTTTAAAAATTGAATATTTTTTGAATAAGGTGAAAAACATTATTTTCTAATTTCACTCAGTTGTTTTTACATCATGTCTTTTTTTCTTTCTGATGTAATGGTCATTGTTAATTATTTAATAAGTGGTTATTTCTATGTAGATGCATGAGTATATTATGAAAAGATATTTGTCTTACGTCAAATATCACGTCACGTCAAATAAAGAGAGTTATGGTTAAAACCGTTTATCATATGAAAACGGTAGTTATACTTATAGTATAGTTCCCTATCATCAAAATTTACTATAAATGGTTTGAAATAGGTATGCGGAAGGGATTTGAAATATAGAGAATTATGGTTAAAACCGCTTTTCATATAAAAAGACCAATTTTCTATCACAGTATCATTGAATTGATCCTGAAATGAGTGCACAGAAAATAACTTTCACATGAAAAATTAGTTGGTGGAGAAACGAAAAGTGCCTCTCATCTGCTGCTCCCTCATTCTCGATGTAATATCAACAGTGTAGCCTGGAGTGCCTTGATTATGCGGCTGATAATGTTTTCCTTATTAAATTTTCTTAGCGAACTTAATGACGTTCTGATGTGTTCAGAGCGCTTTAATTATCATGTGAATAATTGAGTTGGAACGTTAATATTGTGCAGTTTATCTCTCCAAGCTTCCCATTTATTTCCTATATCCATTAATTTGTGATGAGGTTACCGATACTGATATACCTCCGTTACCATCTTGTTTTCCCTCTCTTAGACACCTAGTTGTCTTTGTAGGAAATGAGAATTGGAGTTACAAAATTGAAAAGGATCCTGCACCTGATAAACATTTATTGTGGTACTCGATAGATTTTTCAGAAATTTTGATATGTTGTTAGCTTGCTTGAAAACAAACCCTATAGTTCTATGAGGTGATCAACTAGAGTTGGCCTGAGTTAAGGGGAAATATCATGATTAACAATGGAAACTTTTTTCTAATGTTATTTTTATTTGAAGGAAATGAAGCATAGAGTCGTTGTAATAAGGTTTGTACCTATATATGGTGTATACAGAAGTCAGGCTCCATAGTTTCAAAATCACTACATGGGATCAGCTAAAAAAAGCATGGACAATGATTATCATTGCATTCTTCTTCCATAGATACATAAAATACCTATATTATGATGATATATTTGCTAGTTGTACTCTATTTTGCACAAACAGGATTTTATTTTTGCGAGTAATCATTCAAAAAACTTCCAATAAAACAGGTTGTGTATTTCAAAATAATCAGGTGCGACTTCTGAAGGTTTGTTTGAGTATCAGCTACCTGATAAAATATTTTTCCCATATCAAAAAAACAATTAACAATGTCAATAATTTGTTTTTAGCGAGCCTTTCTATAGAGCTGCAGAATTTCTTCCGAAACAAAATAATCCCTTATAACTAATTCAACAATAAATAAAAATTTTAGCCGTGCGGGGTAATTCGCATGTTTCGAAAGATGGGATTGATATCAGTTGATGAAGCATGAAACGAAAATTCCATCACGAAAGATAAAAGGCTTCGATCAAGTAACATACCCTGACTGAGTAAAATACAAATACATCCATCGGAAAATAGAAAAACAAATAAAAATCAAAATATTTAAATTCATTTTATCCAATATATCTCGAAAACAAATCAGAAAATCATAAAATATCAAGAAGGAAACAATTTCCGTTTTTTAAATATTTTTTTCTGTAAATTTGATAATACAGGAAATATGGCAAAAAATATAAGAAAAAAAATTCAACGTACTGTTGAGTACCATAAAGAAATATTGAAATACAAAAATCGAGTTTCACTAAATTGTGAACTATTATTTCCCTTTGTTGATAAGGTGAAAACATTGTAAAAAAAAATAATTAAAGGAATTTAAATTAAAAAAAAATGTCAAAGGACCAAAATTATTCTTTTCGATAAGATATACCGAAAACTCTCAAGTTTTTTTTGGGATCAATAGTTCAGAAAATATTATGAAAAAATGAACAATATTGAAGAAACTCACATTCCTAGATAATCATGGGATAAATCAAATATTTTATGAAATTAAAAAAATGCATGTCACAGTGTTAACAAAAAACTATCATAATTGTTTATCCAAATTTATTAGTACAGGTGATATGACCAAAATCGAGAGAATTAAAAAAAATCCCAAATCCTTAGATAATCAAATTATTTTATGAAAGTGAGAAATCAACATGAATGTTATTTTTCCAATTCATTAATACTATATGACTGAAAAACAAAACTGAAAAAAATTCAAAATTCCTTGATGTTTATGGGAAAACAAAAAGAAATTTTTATTGTAGATAAATAACTGTTGATTGAATCCACAAAAAACCGCTTTGATATCTTCTCTGATATCAATAGTACAGAAAAAACCGAAAGAGTTTGTTACAGTGGAATCATTCGTTTTGATCGTTTCCACTAACAACTCTACAATAATTATTCTTTGTGTTCATTCATTTAGGATATATACCCAGAGATAACTGTCGATGTTATAAATGTTCTGAAATGCGTGAGCCTACGCATCGTCTTCCCTCGACGTTCTTGATTTCTCACATGCGAAAGCCTATTCATCGATTTCTCTCGACGTTCTTGATTTCTCACACTCGTAAGCCTACTCATTTTTTATATTTGATGGTATTGTTTTCTGAAACACGTAAGCCTTCTTATCGTTTTCTCTCAACATTCTTTCTTAATTGTTTCTACAAAAATATTCGTTGAAGATTCTTTCCGAATTCAATAGCAGAGAGATATGTCCAAAAAACGATCAAAATTTAAAAGAATCCCAAGGTCTTAGATAATTATGGAATGAACCGGAATAGAAAGGAAGTAGAAAAAAAAATCAATCCAATTTGACAGTTTCTGCAAAACACTTTAACACATTTTTAGTGAGAATTTATTGGTACAGGAGATTTCTCTTAAAAACTAAAAAAAATTAAGAAAATCGAAAAATTAGGCGACGATAAAATGATTGCCTTTGATTATATCTACGAATAACCTGAGTTAAATTCTGATATAATATAATAATTTGGGAAATATGACTAAAAACTAATGAAATTGAATAATATTACATTACAACTCTTCGACATACACTTCTCGTTATTCTTTATTTGCCAAACACTACTTATGAATATTCTACTCAATTGTTTCCATGAAATACCATCATGGATTTTTCCTGGATTATATACACGTATGACTTAGAATGCGGAATATAATTTTAAAAAAACATACGAATGAAAAAAATCGCGGCGGCTACGTCGCCACATTTTTGTTGGTAGCTTCGCTTACAACATATTCCCCCCATAGAACACTATTTTCATCAAATCGCAGTTCCATAACCACATACTTTTCCTAATCTGTTATTACAAAATATTTTACCAAAGTTTTCTTTGGATCAAATAATACATTTATTTTAATATCAAAGTAATGTAAAACACTAAATATTTGATCAAAGTTAGTTTTAGTTCAGTCCCCTTTCATGAATTATATGGTAGAAGTATGATCGAGACTGCGGAGTATAATAAACAATAATAAAAACAAATTGAGCATGAATGTATAAAATCGCGGTGGCCACGAAGCCGAATTTTTGTTGACAGCTTCACTCGCGCCATATATCTTCCAGAGGATACCATCATCGATAAAACACAAAATATCTATTGTTTTTTTATGATCGAATATTACATATAATGTTGAAACCAAAGTAATATAAAACGTGAAAGTGGGAAATTATTGTCCGAGAGAAATCATGAAAAAGGAATTTTTGTGTCATAATAGACAGATTATTAAATTGAAGAAAAAAAGCATCCTCAAGTGGGACTCGAACATAAGGTCGTGGGTTCGAGTCCCACTTGAGGATGCTTTTTTCTTCAATTTAATTATCTGTTCATTATGCCACAGAAATTCCTTTTTCGTAATATAAAACATTAATATGAAACTAATGATAGTTTCAATAACGTTTTTTAACTGAATTATATAGAAGAAATATGTCCGAAAATGTGGAATATAACAAAAAAAAAATTGTTGACAGCTTGTAGGACATAGTTTTCTAATCCATGAAAAATACATGCTTTATATGTACTTATAACTGAGTTGTTACCAGAAACACCAGGCAATGTCATTAAGAATAGCGTATTTATTCTATAATAGTTATTTAATCAACTAGTGTATTGAATATCTTGATCATTAATCGCCATTTTAATATACGAGTTGATTACAAAAATTTTCCGTAGACCTCGTTCCTGGGGTCAACGTGAAATTTTCGATATCCATTTCCTTCAACTAGGAGGAAACTTACAATATTTGGATTTTAAAATACATAAATTTGACAGCGCGAAGGTAATATGATTTCATTATTTAAAATTTGAATAATATCCGAATTCGTGTATGTTTAGTTGCATATACCACAATAGGCTAGTTGACTAAATTTTACCAAAAAATTTTATTTATTTTTCAAAAAATCGAACATTCACATTATGTATTTTGCGTTTTCCATAACCAATTTAAATTTACTTCGAAAACGCTTGAGACTGTCATGGCGTCTTGAATGACGTCACGCCGTGGTAAACAAACAATCATGTCCGTTTATGGCAGTTAGTTTTTTAATTAAAAATGAATTGCTCGTATTACAAGAACTGTAAAGTGCCCCAGTGTGAAAGCACAACTATAAAATGCCGAACAAATTATTTATATATGTTCCAAACAATGAACCAATAAGAAAAAAGTGGCTAAAATTTGCAAGGAGGAATGATGTTCATAGTTTATCAACAGATTCAAGAATGTTTTTTTGTGAAGATCATTCTGATGTAAGTGTTTCACACTACACAAATCATTTCTAAATCTGAAGCAAAAATGATGAATTTAGCAGAATCACTATTTTTCAAGTATATTGATAAAATAATGATATATGGGTTGATGTTAAGATAGTTGTCGTGCTACAAAGAGTGTCAAAAATTAGGCTCGATTATAGCGCGACGCGATACATGTGCAAAGACTGAATTAGAGGGATATTTTTTGAGGGAACTGTACACTCAGTAACGCAACTAGCATGCGTGATAGAGCAAATAAGCCATGACTGGACTGTTGGCAACGTCGCAATCCAAGCTCGCGTATTTAGTTGTTCAAGATACCTACTCTTATGAACAAGCAGTCAAACCTATGTTGAAAAAGGAAATATAAATTGTCTGAACTGTGTAAGGCTCGAAATACGAACAAAAAACAGTACAATGAAAATAATGTGTGTGAAGTGTCGGAACTGCCACCAAGTTCTGAGTTTGGAGAATGTACTGAAAGAAAAACATTTAGGACTTACATCAATTTTAAGTTTCCGTTGTGATAAGTGCGAAATTCACGAAGCGATGTATGATATACAAATTTTGCAAAAATAAGTTCGTTTCATTGGTAATGAGTCAGAATTCTCAACAGGCATGAAATCATATGAAATGTATTCCAGAGCAACTTGAGAACGAAATAATAACTTGTTATTTACCTAGTTTAAGTGTCTTAAAAATGTTATATCGCGGGATTTATTGAAAAAAATTGGGCAATAAAATATAACATACAATTATCTGAAAAAAATATATCACGTTGAAGGAGAAGAAGCTGTGATTAAATCACCTAACTGAAAAATTGGAGAAAGTAAAATCTAGAATTACTGAAAGTAGGAAAGCATTAACTAAAATCATTAATGATTTAAAAATAAATGTTTTTTCAATCAAGTGATTATTTAGTATAATAGTGAAAAATAAATGATATTACATTCATTGTTGTTTATTTTTTTCGTAGATTTATACGTTATATTTTATTAGCCTGTTAGAAATCTGAATCAATGTTGTTTATGTTTGAAAATATTCGAATTATGTTATACGTACATGTGTTTTACAAATTTATAAATAAAATGAAGTTTTGTTTGCCGTTCCTCGCAAAAACTACGTTTTATTTTTGATCTATTCCTATTGTAATATGTTTAAAATGCATAAGTATATATTAATGCAATTATTCACAATTATTATTCATAAATATGTGCATTCCAAAGCACAGTTCAATTCAAAACAGCAAGACCCTTGCGCTCTCGCTTATTTGAATCACGAGCGCTCACTTGAGGCGTTGCCACGATTCCTCAGCCTTCACCCTCTTGCACTCCCCATACGCAATAATTTAGAAACTTCTTATGGCAATAACTAAATAACTATATGGCTACGCGTGTTTAATTTCTTCTATAAAATTTGTTACTCACCTTTTGATAATATACTAGTTTTTCGAAAAGATCTGATTGGAGGGTTTTTAGTTATGCCTTCAAATGTGATGTCGGCGGTAGCTCACTATAGGGATTACGTGTTAAACGTTGCAACTTTGAAGCCTTATATCTCGCTTTCGGTGTGGTAAATCATTCCAAAAATTCAATATGATACAGGTAATAATGTCAACTAAAAGTGGTATTAATATCAACGCAATCTGATTGGACAACTACCTTAAGCGAAACGCAGAGTACGGAAATGTCAAATTCAATTGTTTGAGCCAATCATAACATTTTAATTATTCGATGGTGAGTTTTGATTGGCTCAAGCTTAAAATATATATTTTACACTTGTGTATACTTACATCTAAGTTTTAACATTGCGGAATTCGGATGAGCAAAAAACACTGTTTGACGCGAAAAATCTGCCAAGCATAACGGCGTCAATTTTGGGCAAATTACTACTGTGTGCTTTGCTAAATCGTGATTCCATGGCGGATTATACTTGTTTTTCAAGATATAATTGAGAACAACTGTATCAACTTTACAAAAATTGCTAAAGACGAAAAATTTATCATGAAAAATGTTCTGTTCTATGAAAATGTTAACAACAACAACGGCGATACCACGGCCTGACGTAACACTTTCTGATTGGTGTTCATTGTCACGTGACATAATGCCTAATTTTGGCGAATTTACTCTCAAAAAATAATAATAATCTCTATTTCTTATAATAAATAATGTTGTTGTTTGTTATCTCTATATAATGATCAGTCATTAGAAACTCTAATCCATGCGATTTATTCTTAGTAGACACAAGTCTTTTATACATAAATGGACCAAATTGACCTACAAATTATTAATGGTTGATTTCGGTGTATGTTTGGTTGCATATATCACAATTATGCATTAAAAGGTAAATTGAAGGTGAATAGTGGTCATTAACGATCGATTTCGTGTAGATTTAACGGACTCGTTAATATGAGGTCGCCGGAAATAGTATACAGTGCTTCTCAAAAGTCCGCTCCCCACCTCTTATTTTTGGAATGATCATACATAAACAAGTGAAATTTGGAAACTGAATATTAAAGGTTGTAAACTTCCCTACTAGTGATGATAGATGACGAAATCGTCAAAGATGACGTCACAAGGCCATTTTAAAAGGTATCGAAAAAACCTATTCAATGATACTAATTTTGTTTGTGTTCATGGCAGTTTTGGCAACTCGCTTTGAAAAAACGCAAAGCTTTGATGAATTTAATCAGTTAATACTAAAATTCCAAATTCAAGCTCCGCCTCTGGATAGTTGTCAAATAAGCTGACGTTTTTGTTAGTCTCCCTAATTCGACGTTTTTGTAAGTGTCCAAGTTTTTGTACATTTAATAATTTGTGTATTGTTGATCGAACGTTGTAAAGGGGTTTATCCCCCTATTATCAAACTTTGGCGCTTTTCACTATTCTCGGTTTTCCTCGGGCGCCACCTTTAGCTTTATAGTGGAAAAGGCCACTTTTGCTCCGGGCAGTCTCAGTGAAGAAAGACACTCCAGGGGTCAATATAGTCGTGACACTGTAACAGGGCCAGCAAGGCAGGCTTTAATTGCCTTTAACTGGGTTTCGGACCTGGGTGGCGACTGCGCACTAGATGTTTAAATTCTACTCAAGATAGTAAATGAAAGAATACTAAGAACAGGATAAACAGGTATATTAAAAATAATAAATACAGTGAGGGCGGCTGACGGCGGCCTCAAGTTATCACAACAAATGAATACATGGCAAGCACTATATACAGAGAAAGCAAGGAGGGTGTTTTCAAGCAAGCGGGGTAAACTTAACAACCAAAAGCTCTGCGGTGGGGGACGGGGTATTGTACGGACTCGTATGCAGAAATTACCAGCACAGCATTGAAATGAATATGTGCCTCTTACGATCATGCGCACATCGCATCTGTGGTACTTACAAACATTTCCTGATATCTTCTACCTGATACAACATATTTACCAAACTCCGATCTCACTGCTTCGGCAAGGTCCGGGACGGTCGTGGACTGCTTCGGTCTCTGGCTCTCACTCTGGATACTAGTCGGCCGCGTGACTGCTTCTGCTGGGCTGGGCAAGCTACTCCATCTTTGAAATATGTCGAAACGGAACTACGGCCGGCTTCTCCCTCTTTTCCGAATCCCTCTCGAACGACTTATATGCGCGCGCCGTTTTGTGGACTCTGTCGCTTGCGATACAAATTATACTTTCACAGAATAATTACCCAGCTTGTGAAAATCCTTCGTGCTTGTGACGTCAGCTCGGTGCGTGCGCCTCAGCTATACTCTCGTGCTTCTGGCGGAAAACTCTCTCTCTGGCGTGTTGGCTGGCTTCGCTGCTTCGGAACGACTGACTGCTTTCTCTCGCATTTGATCCAACGTCCAGAATATCGGCCTCCCTTCCTTCGTGACGTCAACGGCTGCTCGGACACAGTGTCATGTTCTCGGTGGCGACGGCTGTGACGTCAGCTCGGTGCGCGCGTCTCTGTCTAGACTCAACTGTGCTGGGTGGCGATCGGACTGTTGGCTCGTACGTGAATGAATGCGATCTTCAGTGGAGACTTTGATTCTCGAGTTTTGCGTTCGATTCAAGTGCTTGCTCCAGAGTGGGGCGGGGGACGTACGATTGCTTTGTTTCAATCATTCGTTCTCGATTCGCTGGCGCGCGCAATTACCAATCGTTCGTTCTTCACAACCACGCTCGCGGTATTGGCGTGAGTTACGGAGGGTGTTTAGCCTATTTATCGTGTTAGGGGTGATTCACGGATTTATCACGAACCTGAATGGTATTTCTAGACCTATTATTACTTTCAAGCGGGGTTTAATTCCTTACAGGGAGCTTTTGGCTGATAAATATAGCGGGAAAATAGTAACTTCGTTACAACGTTTAACTGTTTTAGCAGCTTTTGGTATTTTTAATATTTTTGTACATTTTAATAATTTGTTAAACTGTTGTGAGCCGAACGTTTAAGTGCTTCAAGAAGCGAAATGGTACGTGCTTTAGGTGATAAGGTAGCAGTGATCCTAATTCTTGGTGAAACTGGACAAAATATTAATGCAGCAGAACGCATTTTTAATGAGAGGTTTCCCGATCGCCCCGTTTCGGGGACTTATTCAAGGGAGCTTCTTCGTATGTTTGAAACAACGGGTGGTATTAATGATGCGGAACGATATGGCAGACCACAAATTTCTGATGAGAAAAAAATTGATATACTGGCAGAAGTAATAGTTAATCCTACTTCTTCAACAACTCACTCCGCATCTACCTGTGAAGTCAGTCGGAGAACAGTCCACAGGGTGTTGAAGAAAAACAAATTTCATCCATACAAATTGAAAATGGTTCATCAACTTTCAGACGACGACCCAGACCGAAGACTAGAATTTTGTGAAAATATGGAAACTAAAATTAACCAACAGCCAGACTATGTCAAAACAATTTGTTTTAGTGACGAAAGTACTTTCTATCTAAATGGAAATGTAAATACACAGAATGTGAGGTATTGGAGTGACGCAAATCCTCACCTGTTTCGTGAAACACATACCCAATTTCCCCAGAAGGTGAATGTTTGGGCAGGTATCCTGGAAAACCACATCGTTGGGCCTCTTTTTCCAAATACTAATTTAACTGGTGAGGTTTATCTGAAGCTGTTGCAAAACGCAATAGAACCGTTGATCCTTGAAATTTTGGGAGATAATCCAGATGAATTCGGCAATTTGGAAATAACATTCCAACAGGATGGTGCTCCTCCACACTATTACGATACAGTAAGGCGGTATTTGGATGAGGAGTATCGTGATAGATGGATTGGACGTCGAGGTTCAACGGAATGGCCAGCTCAATCACCGGACCTCACCCCTTTGGATTTTTTTCTGTGGGGGTACCTTGAATCGGAGGTTCACGCCTGTGAACCTGACAATATTGACGTTTTAAAACAACGTATTGTTGCAGAATGTGAGGCTGTTTCCGCAGATACATTTGCAAAAGTACGAGAAGAGTTTAAACATAGGATATTTCACTGTCAGGAAGTGAATGGAGGTCCCTTCGAGCAATTTCCTTAAATAGATACTGATTCTTGAATCTGTAATTAATATCATACTGAATGGAATTTAAATTTTAATGTTTACTAATGAGCCATTAAAACTGCCATAAACACAAACAAAATTAGTATCATTGAATAGGTTTTTTCGATACCTTTCAAAACAGGTGTCGCTTGCCGTAGGGTTCCATTTAAAATTATTGGTCACAATGGCATTGTGACGTCATCTTTGACGATTTCGTCATCTATCATCACTAGTAGGGAAGTTTACAACCTTTAATATTCAGTTTCCAAATTTCACTTGTTTATGTATAATCGTTCCAAAAATAAGAGTGGGGAAGGGGACTTTTGAGAAGCACTGTATTATGATATAATGTATAAGTGAGCCTTTAAAGCACGACGCGGAGCGGAGTGCCCTCAACGTTGCAAGTGCTTTGAAGGCACTTATACACGTGTATCATACGCTATTTTTCATTATACCTGCAACATAACTTCAATAACAATGCTGAAAATGAATTTTAGATCAGGATAATAACAAGTGGTATTCAAATATCAAATAATCATAATTGTACATTCAACATTTACTTGAAATAGTTGTTTTATATTTTCGATGTAATTCAACAAATAAATAAAGAGTTGGACTGGTTTTGGTTACCTAGCAACCTTAAAAACACGGCCTATTTTAATCTTGAGATTTCGCACGCTTTTTCCTTTAAAACACGCCGTGTTTTAATCTTGAGATTTCGCACGCTTTTTATTTCATAAAACAAGGGTTATGATGCAGGTATGATGGAAAATATGCAGTACATTGTATCAAAATATATACATTCATTAATAAAGTAAAGTTTCCAGATCGAGCACTTTATCTTAGGCAAAGATTGCCTGTTTCGCTATGTTCTCGGCCTAAATACTTTCCAGCAAAGCGTACATTTTGTTGTTGATTTGAGTAGGTAGGTAGAGAGGTATAAAACTAAAAAGGGAGAAAGATAAATACATAAACGAAGTATGTACTTCCTTAGATGTTTCATTGTGGAGGACGGATGGTAGGTTGATTTTAAGATATCGTAATTTTTTTCTGGAAAATGTAGAATAAAGTTTTTGGTTTCAACTTTGAATTTTTCATGGTTTGAAATTTGTTTCAGGTTGTTTGGCACAGAGTTATAGAATTTAGGACCGAAAGAGAAAAAAGATCTTTGTATTAGTGGAAAAACGAGGTAACAGGATAACAGAAAAACCGGAAAACGGAAAAACGGAATAACGGGAAAACGGTATGATGGGGGAAAGCGATAACGGAATGACTGGAAAATGGGATAATGAGAAAACGGAAAAGCGGGAAAACGAAAAAACTGGATAACTGGAGAATGTTGTGGATAACTGGAAAATGGGACAACGGGATAAGGAAAAAACTGGATAACGGGACGGGAAAACGGGATAACGGGATAACGGGAAAACGGGATAACTCGGTGACGGGATAACGGAAATACGGTATAAAGGGAAAATGGGATAACGGGAAGCGGGCGGAGTCAAAGGCATAACCTTGATGGAACAACACAAAAAAAAATAGAAAAAAACAAATTCTACGCAGACGAGATTTAAAAAAAAAAATGTAGGGATTATATTAATTTGGACAGGACAACGCTTCGTATTACGATTATTTGTATGGCTTTAATAATGTTATTTACGTTCATTTATATCAAGAAATAAATTAATTTTTAATGAGTATATCAACTGATCTCTTACATACTCTCATACCCAGAGGATATTGTTTTTTTCTATGAATATTTACAATTATCATTGATTAGGTATACGCCACAAAGGGTGAGGCACATGCCTATCGAAACTAATATTGCGACTTAAAAATAGAAATGTGTTTTCGATTGACACATCATAGTCCCACTTACAGAAGAAATTGGATGTCTTCCATGAAAGTTGAAGACCCGAAAGATATCGAATATAATAGAATCTGTTGGTGAACTGAAGAAATGACTTATTATTGTGGCTGGCAATGATTGGCTTGAAATAAAACACCATTGAAAAGGAGAAGAAATGAAAAGTTCATTAGAGTGACACATCAGCTGCGACTTTATCAGCAACAATGCTCACATTGTGACGGCTATTCGAAAGGGTTACACGGAAAACGGAAATCAGCGAAAAAGTGGCAAAAGGCAAGGAGAACGCCTGAATACAATATCGCACTGGATGGAGTAGTCTTTAGGGTACATTCAGCACCCAATTCTGACACAATTCGCACAATCGGCTTATTATTTCTCCTGCAACAAAAATGAACTCTTTTAGTAACGATGCAACTCGATCAAAGAACTCTTTCGATGCCTTATCTCAATGACAGTGATTGAGCTATCTTTCGATATTTTCCGTCGTCGTTTCATTCACAGGAAGATCGGTTCTCAATAGATAAAAAGCGTACGAATGAATGTAATGTTCCGAATTAGAATTCGTTTGCTAAAAGTATTTTTGAATAAGAAAATGCAGAGTTTCAAGAGTTTATTTTGTTACATAAATGTGACATCATTCCGTTTATGTCCTTACTATACGATTGTGTATTATTAGTATATTATTCAACGATCATGTAATGATAGCTATTAATACATGAACACGAGGTGTGCGAGTGTTTTAATAGCCATCACATGATCGTTGCATACACAATTTTTTTCTACAACCAATAAATAATATAATAAAACCAAGAATTTCTGGTGGTGTACAAGATAATTCTTCAATGCTCGACATACTTATAGGTACTTTTGACGCATTGTAATTGAATGTCAATTATAATTAAATCTTAAACAAGTATGTAAAAACATATCACTTGATTATCCCCAAATACGTGTTTCTATGGGCCAAAAATTCGTTTCATAATGAAAAGTACGTGTTTTTATTGGCCAAAATCTGTTTTGAAATGTATATACGTGTTAAAATGGACAATATTAATGAATCGCTAGAAGATATTTATTTTGTGTATTATAATACGGGAGTAAAAAACTTTTTTCCTCCTCCCTCAGTAGATCGCTGCTGAGTTGTTGAGATTAATTTATGCTAGCGTCAAAAATTTCTTGCTGATTTTCGAAATAATATGATAAACAATTCAGAGAATGAATAACAATATATGCTTGTCGTATATACCAAAAATTGAATGGAAGTCTTTGAAAAATCAGAGGTATGATTTTTTTCCTATTTTCAATACACATAATTCATTAATGGGGAATGAACGCAACTTGGGGACCCTCGGAATATAATTTACGATCATTTTAGTGTTTCCGGGTTATCAGCTTATTTTTTTATATGTCTATATATTGAAGTAATAGACCGGGAGATGGTGACACAAAATATTAGGTCATTTGTATCAGAATGGCGGTTCTTCAGGGGTCTAATTACAGAATGACAAAGAAGAAAATGATGGTCATAGCGCTGGTACTGGCGGCCCAATCGCGTGGGCGTTAATCGAACGTGTCGGATAAATAACGAGGGTCGAACGATTTGTTCCACAAAAATGCTTGTATTTTCCGATAGTCGATAAAGAAAGAAGTAGGCGGTAGCGTAATGCCATACTTCTCCGGTGTGACTTACAGCTCGCCATACCGACGCGAATACATTAATTAAAAAAAAAACAATTCAACGATTTGTACCAGGCTAATTTTTGCGCAGCTAATCATCGTCGAGTAGCCATTCACGGAAATCACCTTGCCATACTTTTCCGACGGTTCCCAATGGCCGCCATACCACCGCAAGGGAGTAAAATTTTTTTTGTTTGCTAAACGATTTGTACCATCCTAAAACTTTTTTAACAGTTCTCTGTATGATCATAAATGGAAGTCTGATCATGCCATACCTGTGGGAGGTGGCGAATATGTACAATATTTTTTCAAAATTCTAAGATTTTATTCGTAATTCGAACGATTTGTACCAGTATGGCACAAATTTTTCCTGTAAGGTTGAGGTTTAACGAATATAAATACAAAATTTCAAACACCTAGGTGGCGGCAATCTTGTCTTATAACCAGATGTTATGTCGTATAATATTGTACGGCTACCGGCGCTCGAAAGATTTCTCGAATTGTAGAGGTCTTGGCTCATCGTGTTCATAAGACATAATAAATGGTTTCAAGATTGTATTGGTTGTCGACATATCAGAGCGAGTGTGGCAGCTCCAGCCCCCTGGTCACGGTATAGGCTTATTTTTCAACACCAAAAAAAAAATTCAGATTTTTTATTTGAGTCCACCACTTTGGATAAGTACAGTGTAATTTTCCCAAAGCATTTTTTTTAAGTTTGGAAAATTTGAAATGCCATACTGTTACAATTCATTCCAATTTTTTTTTCATACCTTGCTCGAGTGTAACAGACTTCCGCCCCATAGTTACAGTATTCCCAATGAGACAACTGAAAAAACTATTGAGCATTCCAATATTAATAACTTCCTACCATTCTCTCTTTCACTCGCATCTTAACTATGGTACTATTCTCTGAAGAAACTCAACACACTCAATTAGAGTATTCAGACTCCAAAAAAAGGCGCTGAGGATCATAGATGGTGCAACCATCCATGCCCACTGTCAGCCACTATTCAAGAAATTCAGAATTTTACCAATTCCTTGTGTCTATATCTATCAAACTCTACTGGAGATTTTTACTAATATAACTCTGTACTCAACTAATGCTGATGTCCACAACCATGCTACAAGATCATCGAATGAACTCAGAACTCCTAAATTCAGATTGTCTGTCACAGAGCAAAATTCTATAAATGTCAGAATTTTCAATAAATTACCAGCATCTGTAAAATCATTAAATTTCAGCCAATTCAAGAAATGTGTAAAGAACCATTTACTATTATATTGTTTTTACTCAATAGAGGAATTCCTATCCTTTAACCATGAATGCATTTACTCACCCCAACTACATAACCGTAGCGCAATAAAAATATTTATAATAAAATTTTAAAACAATAAAACCCGCTTAAGGGGCATGTCTAATACAATCCATGTTGTGATTGTTTTGTTGTGTTGTTTCAAAACTTTTAAACATTTGTTTCAAAACTTTCAAACATTTGTAGTTACATATATATGTAATTCTGTCCTGTTATTTTATTTGTAATGACTATTTTATTACTTGTAATTTTAACTATTGTAATTTTAATTTTTGTACTTTGACATGCTACAAACATAATTTTATGTAACGTGGTTGAATAATAAATTTATTCTATTCTATTCTATTCGATGGGATAATTTTTTTCAGGTTGAATTTTATTCAAACGAACCAAATACGATGATGCCATACTGTAACAAATGATTTTATGTCTTGTACCTTGAAAACGTGTCGAAAACCAAGTTTTTCAAGTATGGCGCCACTTTTTCCCTCTACTAAAAGTATGGCAAATATAATAATGGTCACATTGTATCATATAATTTCCAAAAATCCAAATGCCATACTGGTACAAATCGTAATTTTTTTTTATATCTTGGCTTAAGTCCGGCAGTCGTCCGCCCCATGGTTACAATCTGGAATATTTTTTTAGGTAGAATTACATCCAAACGAACAGAATACAATGATTCAATGATGTAAAAAATGATTTTACGTATTTTACAGTCGTATTTTCAAAACGTGTCGAATAAATAAGTTTTTCAAGTATAACGGTCACATTTTATCAAATACTTTCCAAAAATCCAAATGCAATACTGGTACAAATAGTTTTGCGAAAAAAAAAATTACTCCTTTGCGGCGGTATGGCGGCCATTTGGAACCGTCAGAAAAGTATGGCATGGTGTATTTCGTGAATGGCTACTCGACGATGATTAGCTGTGCAAAAATTAGCCTGGAACAAATGGTTGAATTGTTTTTTTTAATTAATGTTTTCGCGTCGGTATGGCGGGCTGTAAGTCACACCGGAGAAGTATGGCATAATGCTACCGCCTGCTTCTTTTTTTATCGACTATCGGAAAATACAAGCATTTTTGTGGAACAAATCGTTTATTTATCCGACACGTTCGATTAACGCCCACGCGATTGGGCCGCCGGTACCAGCGCTATGAACATCATTTTTTTTGTCATTCCGTAATTAGACCCCTGAAGAACCGCCATACTGGTACAAATGACCTAATATTTTGTGTCACCATCTCCCGGTCTATAACCTAGCTGTTCACTGAGAATGTACACCTGTTGTTAGACTCTCTAAATAATATCGTTTTGCGACTCATCTGCTTGAAATTAACTTCAAGAGACAGTAAAAAATATACTTTCTATTGCGCAAGTGATTCCAAACAAACTTTTGAAAATGGTTAAATCTCGCCATTGATCAATCAAAATCTGCTTATAATATACCAGTAAAATATTTTTTTCGCTGATAAAAAAAGGAAAACAAGAAAAGGTGTATGAAAGATCTGAACTTATGAACTTGGTGTGACCGGCCAGAGGCGTACAATTTCTAATCAAAAGTAACACGTGATTCAGAATAAAAAATAAAATTTTAGTTTGAGAAAAATATTTTCAACAAATCAACCCATGTTCATATTTTCAAAATAATCAATTATCTTCAAAGACTCAAAAAATCAATTGATTATGATGCTGAATGAGCAATACATGAATTACTCGTCATATGTTCAATTGTCATATAATTTTAATTTTCATTCATTTATTTGTGTATTTATGGATAATTTGGAAGTATAGTTATTCTAATCCCAATTGGAACGGCAATAAAATAAGAGCACTACGAGGAGTGTTCATATGCACTGCCCGGCAAATGTGAAATTTATATACTACCAGTGTTTTTACTTTCAAAGCATTCCTGGTACAATCATACAAAAGTTCTGGCGCGTGTCTCCAGTTGCCCAGATTATTAGTAAAGGCGCTATCAAATATATTTGAGTAATGAAAGCTCGGCTAGCTGGATTGGACATATGTTATCTCCAGCTGCATAATATCCTCATTTCACAATATTCCTTAATCAGTGCCGTGCCGTGAGGTTAGGAACTATCCATTGAAAATAATTTTATCATTATGGCTTTCTGGAGACCTTTCGAAACAAATAATAAAATCCAGTTGAGATAACAGTCTACTTTTACATGGGGTGATCAATTGCTATGATTGTAAGAATAAGTAACTGAAGAAATACCTCTGAAAAATAATATTCGAATGCTTATGTCAATGCGGCGAGTGCAAAGAGAATTCCTTCTCGAAACTTTTTATGTCGTTCCAATTGAGATTAGAAATACTATAAAAATTTTAAATAATTTGGACACCGAAATAAATATTGAATAATATGAAATCAGACGAAGTGGAGGAATTCATGACCAAAGTTGATAATAACACTGAAAAAATTCAAATATTATACTTTAATATATGTAGTAATATCAAACATTCTGATGAGCTCTTAGACTCTTTGGAATCGTGTGGTTCTCAAAATATTACGAAATTAAACACAATTGTTGAGTGTTCAACTGGATTATATTTCCGTTGTTCTTTAATAATCACTGAGAAATGGAGAAACTTCTATATTGCAATAACTACAAGCAATTCATTACAAGTCAAAAATGAAAAATGGTTTTCGGTTATCAGAGCTGACAGCGTACTGACAAGTCCCTTTTACGGAAAAACCTAAACAGAACGTCGTAGTCTACAGCCGGATGACACGAACCCCTCACTGTTCGGACCGATGACCATCTAAAGCAACTGGCTGGATCGCAAGGACACATGAACTTGCGAACATTTTTAAATCAGTGGACTGTATTGCATATTGAAATACTGGCCGCAACAACAATACTTTACCTTTCACATCTATAACTATATTTAATATCAGATTCAAAATTCACTATCAGTTTAGGCGAAAAATAGTTGCAAGTCTCCAAAAAATATGAGCAATAGCTCATTCTATTGCGATGTAATTCTGAGAAAGACATTTTTTTGTTTATTTTTGCTGCCGAAAATTGCAATTGTTATTAGCAAAAAAAAACTATAATCGGAGAAAAGATTCTTAAAGAGAAGGAAATTTCCAATAAAAAAGTTTCGACTCTTGGAACTCTATCGCCATTATTTATAATTTTAATTTAACGCTGAAAATATGGCTCCGCATGACCGCTACGGCATGCGCGCGCCGTCTCTAAAGAGAGTACATCACATAATTTTTTTTATAGTATTAAATATCAATTAAAAAAATTTCAATGAATGATGGTGTTATCAACACTTGAAATAAACAGGGTTCTGTTGAAAAAAAGACTTAAGTTGATTTTTCAACAAGTTAGGCATTTGTTAATTGATCCTTATTTTCCGGACCTCGAAAAACGGCATAAATGTTTGAATAATAGCTCTAAAAAATTTTCGCTCCTTGCAGTCCCTCGTATATATTTACTTAACAAGATCACGTTATGAACGTTTTTAAAAGTTGTTATTTTGTTTATTATAACAAAAAAAAAATCGAACATTTATAAATTGTTTATAAACAAATTCATTAGTTCAATATTTAAAAAAAATATTTTTGCCATTTTGTTGCCTAGAGAATGAAATTTTTTTAAAAAAATTTTTTTATAATTTTTTCATATTCCCATTATTTAAATGATTAGTTAAGAATATTTTTTCCTTTAAAAATCATAATTGGCGTTTTTCAATGGAATTACAAAACATTTAAAATAAATTAGTTTAAATTAATTTGTTTATTAAGTTAACAATTTGTTATAAACAAATTTCAAATCTCATTATATTTTTTTTCTAAAACTACTAAACATTACAAAAACAACCATATGCGGTCGCGAAGAGTCCTATTTTCGGCGTTAAATCAAAATGATAAATAATGGAGATAGAGTTCCGTGAGTCGAAACTTTTTTATTGGAAATTTCCTCCTCTTTAAAAATCTTTTCTCCGATTATAGTTTTTACTGCTAATAACAATTGCAATTTTCGTCAGCTAAAATAAACAAAAAATGTCTTTCTCAGAATTGCATCCCAAATAGAATGAGCTATTGCTCATATTTTTTGGAGACTATTTTTCGCCTAGACTGATAGTGAATTTTGAATCTAATATTAAATATAGTTATAGATGTGAAAGGTAAAGTATTGTGTTTAATTCCGTAATATTCTGAGAACCACACGATTCTAAAGAGACTAAGAGCTCAGCAAAATGTTTGGTAATATATTAAAGTATAATATTTGAATTTCTTCAGTGTCACTATTAACTTTGGTCATGAATTCCTCCACTTCGTCTGATATCATTCAATATTTATTTCGGTGTCCAAATTATTAAAAATTTCTACTTCCAAATTATCCATAATTACACAAATAAATGAATGAGAATTAAAATTATATGACAATTGAATATATGATGAGTAATTCATGTATTGCTTATTCAGCATCATAGTCAATTGATTTTTTTAGTCTTTGAAGACAATTGATTATTTTTGAAAATAGAACATGGTGTTCATAAAATCAGATGAGGAATCATCTGCGAATCGCGAAGATAAACTTTAGTCACTATCTTCTATCGTTCAAGATAGCCTCTTGGGGGTATTTATGTTGAAAAGGGAAACATTAATTGAATGACAATTTTTTCTGTGAATTGAAAAATCCACGATAAAAGTGAATATCTAACAGATGGGCATTAACGGTCGTTTGCTTCGCGATTTCTATCATAGTTCAAATGATTGTATTTTATATTAGATTTCAAACAATTGCAACACTTTTTTCATTTCTGGGACAGTCATACATTTCATGTTCTTCACTGCAAATTGGACAGGATAATCTATTTTGGCAGTTCATTTCTTCGTGGTCATAGACATTACATCGTTTTCATTTAGGGAACATCACAGGTCTTCATAAACAGGGCATCTTTCCCAGCCTATGTATATCTTTTTTTCATTTATGAATATATTGAAAAGCTATTTAACAAATTGTTAACTTAATAAACAATTAGATTTTTAATATTTTTTTTATTTTTTGTTATTCTATTGAGAAATGCCAATTATGATTTCGAAAGAAAAAAAATGTTTAACTAATTATTTAAATAATGGAAATATAAAAAAACTACTATAAACAATAAGAAATTTAATGAAAGAAAAAGCCATATGAAGGGGATGAGATATGAAATGAAATGCATAAAGCCCACACAAAGTCGTCTTCAAAAGGTTCAATATAAATTGAAACAATTGGTAGACCGACAGGCGAAAAACAACTACTTTCCTAGCAAATACCACGCAGAACGTTGAATGATATTCACCTGATGTTTCTTTCTGATAAGCTCGATTATGTTTGAATTCAGAAAATCAGAACGAAACATTTGCGAACAATATCCATTTATATGGAAGTTTGCATGGATTGTCAGGTGAATATCATTCAACGTTCTATGGTAGCTAGGAAAATGGCCTGTCGTCACAATTGTTCAATTTATATGAACTCTATGAAACGACTTTGTAGTGCTTTATGCATTCATTCATATCTTAACCCCTTCATATGGCTTTTTCTTTCATTGAAATATGTCAATCGGGTATTTGGAGCCACTCCTACTGAGAAGGAATCTTTTATTTGGAATCCTATCGAGGTAGGAGAATTGTATGGAGTGTTTCTTTCTGTCACTAGGTGTCGCCGGTTGAAAGTTATCTTTTCCGACGCACCTAAAGATGTTTTAAGCTCGATGATGATTTTATTTATGTTGTGTCTCGCTTCGGCCAGATCTCTCTGAATCTCTGGCTGGTGACTACTCCGTACAGATGAGGGCCAAAAAAGCCTGAAACCAGTTTGCGGATTGTTAGGCGGACACGACATGAATTTAAACACAATCGAGCTTATCAGAAAGAAACATTTGCAAACAATATCCATTTATATGGAAGTTTGCATGGATTGTCAGGTGAATATCATTCAACGTTCTGCGTGGTATTTGCTAGGAAAGTAGTTGTTTTTCGCCTGTCGGTAAACAGAATGAACAACTTTCAAGAACTTTGATAACGTGATCTTGTTAAATATATGTGTAAGAAGGGCTCCAAGGAGCGAACATTTTCTTGAGCTATTATTGAAACATTTATGCCCTTTTTTATGAAAACCGGGGTCCGAAAAATAAGGACTAATTAACAAAACTTGTTGAAAAATTTACTTATTTTTTTTCCAACAGGTCTTTATTCTTTCAAGTGTTAAGAACACACCATAATTTATTCAAATTTTCAAATTGATTTTGAATACTATAATAAAAATATTTTATGTGGTGTACTTTCTTTAGAGACAACGCGCGCATGCCGTAATGGTCGCGCGGAGCCCTATTTTCAGCGTTAAATTAAAATTATAAATAATGGAGATAGAGTTCCGGTAGTCCAGACTATCGTTTATAGTTGAGTTATTCTAAAAAAACTGAACCCCTTTTTTTGTTTTTTGTTGATAACAATTGCAATTTTCGTCAGCAAAAAAAATAAGAAATGTATTTTTCAGAATTGCATCCCGAATCGAATGAGCTATTGCTCATATTTTTTTTGGAGACTTGGAACTATTTTTCACAGGGAACTCACTTCTCGACTAGTCTATATCTGAACTGAGACATAATGCCGTGCAATAAATTACCATCTGTCTCAGATAAGAAATTAATTGACGATTTGGAAAAGTACTCAACGCAAACCTCAAAAGGTAATATTGAAATAATAATTGGAGAGTTCAATTATAATATTTTAAATGATTCAGCAAATCAGTAAGCTATTTATCAATGATTATGTCTTTTGGCTTTCAATCATATATTAACACTTTCATTAGAGTAACACACATAACTAGGAGTTGTCTTGATCATATCTTCGTGAGAAAAAAATTTGAATACAAAACTACATTTTATTCCAGCAATAATTAACACCAACATATCATTATCCTGTTTACATACAAATTACTGAACAGTAAGTAATAAACATATTCAATAACATATATTATTCCTGTTTGTCCAAAAAAATCGTAGGAATTAAAAAGTTTGAAAAATTGAATCCATGGATCATTAATTCCATCATAACATCTATTAGAAAAAAACATAGTTTAAAGAAACTTATAAAACTATAAAAAACAAAGACAAACCTTCGGTTTTTTAATATTACAAAGCCTACAGAAACTAATTTCATAAAATAATAACCAGTGAAAAAAACTATACACAACAAATAAATAATAACACAAATAAATATAAATGGTTAAATAAGCTACAAATAGTAATATTAAAGATATGAATGCTGATATTACGGATGAATATGGAAAACCTTTTCTGACCGATAAACACATGGAAAATTTTTGCAATGACTATTATATAAACATTGTTACTGAAATGGCCCAACGATCAGCCAACCAACTAGAAAATGTTAATATCAACTACTCTAATATGAGAAAGTCTGTGTTTTTTAAACCTATTGTTAATAACGAATTAGTCACCTATATAAATCAACTGAAAAATAATAGTGCACCTGGTTCTGATGATAAAATTAGGTCATTCTCAAACGACTGAAACATATCTTCAATTTGATATTTACTCTTGGCAAAGTCCCAGATGATCTATAAAAAAACAATAGCTGTTCCCATATACATATAAACAGGCGTGAAACAATAATTTAATTTGTAATTATAGTCTAATTATTCTGATCAGTCCATTTTGGAAATTATTTGAAAAACTGGATTACATAATTTCCTCATGAATAATACTATCCTCAATGAAAATCAATATGCTTTTCTCAGGGATACAAGTACGAATGATGCAATCTTTAACCTAGTTGAGAACATCAAGAATAATTTGGATAAAAAAATTAAATTTATAGGATTTAGCAAAGGCTTTCGATACAATCCCTCCTGGAAAACTTCTGGAAGTTATTTCACTTAATAGAGTGAGTGGTACTGTGTTGGAAGTATTAAAAAAAATTGTCAAAAAGATCAGAAGTCAAAATTCGAAATGAATACAGTAATGCCCAAATTATCAAAATCGGTGTCCGCAAGCAACAGAACTTGGACCTCTACTATTTATAACTTATTTAAACTCCCTATTACTATCTACTAGCTATGGTACTGTTATAGCATATGCCGAAGTATGAAAGTTTATGAATAACAAGATTCTAATGATGATATATAATACTCTTGTTCAATCTATCTTGATGTATGGTATTGTGGTTTGGGGTGGTATGTATGAAAATTTAATAAGAAACTTAAACGTAATATAAAACTAATACTAAGGATAGGTTATATCCTACTAATAATTTATATACTTCTGATATATTCAACGTCAGAATATGATATGTCCATACTATCTGTTCCTTCATATATAAAAAGAAATCTCATAACCCTAACCAAGAAACAAGACAAGTTACGGAATTAAATTTTTCTATTTCTATCATAAAGATGAAAACCAACAAGTTGTTCAGCACCAAAAATTTACAGACAGACTACCTCTAAAAACCAGGCTTATAAGACAGTACCAAATATTCTCGGAAAGTGTCATATTTTCAAAATTTACTCGACATATGTGAAGCTATTATGAAGGTATTCTCTATGGTCCTCATGTAATTGTTAACCTTCCAGTGGTTGCGTACCTGTCTATGAGACCCGGTTTTTGACACTCTTTGACGTAATTTGATTGAAAAAGGGGACAGCAGGCAAGGTGTGGGTTTATTTTTCAATGTTTTTACACAATAAACCGGTGTGGCAGACCGGCGCGACTACTTACGTCATAGTTTTTTTGAGGTGCGCTAACTAAATACATATTTTAATGTTTCGTTTGCGTTTAATATTCAATGTTTTTAGTAATGTTATTTTTAACGCGAATAATCCAGACAAAAAAATCATAAGAAAAGTTTTTTCTGGATGATTTGCTAAATGATGTCATTAAACCTCATTTACCTACACGAGTTCATTTGACAGGTACACAAGCTTGTTTGACAGGTCCCCCACTGGTATTGAAGCTTCGTCTCCAAAAAATAACAAGCGTACAATCCCTTGCTGTGGAAGTCAATATTCCACGAAGTCGATGTTCCGAGCATGGATGGAAAAAAAAATAAAAAAAAAGGTTTTGTTTGGAGCAATTAACTTCACTATGTTCAAGATGTAAACAAACCCGATGGAAACAGAATAACTGACAGATTATCCTCCAAAAGTATTCAGTAATAATAATTATATTATTTTTTTGTCTAGTTTCGTAGTGGAAAAGTTGTATTTTTTTTATTCTGTCCTTTAAATGAAGTTTTCCATTTTCGAGATATTTTTTTCCACTATTTATTTTACAGTAAAAACACATGATGTTAACCTTGAAGATTTGTGGAGATATTTGATAATTGTCAGAAAATAATATGTTGGTGTTCAAACAACAAAAAAATTAAGTACAAAAAAAATAACAGACCCGGTCTCAGAGACAGTGCGACCCAACTTCAACTGAATTTCACGCGATCACTGAAAGGTTATTTTATTTTATAATCACACTTCATATTGTAACTTACATCTATGTTGGTTAGCTTCCATGATGAAAAGGGAAACATTCTCAATTGAATATTGATAGAAAGATTTTTCTGTGAATGATGTTAAGCAAAATTTGTATTGTTCGTACATTGTGAATCCGGTAAAATGAAAAAGAACAATTAAGTAAAGTTAAGAGTTGTAAAACACATTATAATTGTAAAAAACTATACTAAAGTCAGTCTCACCATGTGGTGTATGGAGTGGTACTGGTACAAGTCATTTTATAGAGACAATTGACATATAAGACACGTGAACTATGACGTTTGAGGTTAGGTGCTACCAACTGTTGAATTTTTTAATAATAAAATTCAATATATGACCGGATTGTGGTTGGCCTTTAGGTCGTGTTGGATAACATGGTTTCATTATGAAAACTTTGAAAATTTGGTTTAGAGTCTAGTGACAGTAGAAAGGAGTAGATCTCACTTAAATGATTGATGTCAATCTTTTTGTGCAATTATTTGATTGTGAAATGAAAGCCATTTCTAAGGAAGTTCTTTTTGATTCATGTGACTCAGTCGCTAACAATTTTACTGCTTCAAAATTCATTCGGTGATCCAAACTGTTAACGTGTTCTGCTATAGTGCATCTTTCAGGATGCAATCTTTAGCAGAACACGTTAACAGTTTGGATCATTGAATGAATTTTGAAGTAGTAAAGTGTTAGCGACTGAGTCACATAGATCAAAAAAAAATTCTTAGAAATGGCTTCCTTTCATTTCACAATCAAATAATTACAAGAACAAAAAGAGTGACATCAATCATTGAGTGAGATCTACTCCTTTTTCACTGTCACTAGACTCACAACAAAATTTTCAAAGTTTTCATAATGAAACCATGTTATCCAACACGACCTAAAGGCCAACCACAATCTGGTCATATATTGAATTTTATTGTTAAAAAATTCAACAGTTGGTAACACCTAACCTCAAACGTCATAGTTGACGTGTGTCATATGTCAATTGTATCTATAAAATGACATGTACCAGTACCACTTTATACACCACATGGTGAGACTAACTTTAGTATAGTTTTTTACAATTTTAATGTGTTTTACAACTCTTAACTTTACTTAACTGTTCTTCTTCATTTAACCGGATTCACAATGTAAGAATAATAGAAATTTTGTTTAACATCATGGAAGCTAACCTCAATATATATGTAAGTTACAATATGAACTGTAATTATAAAATAAAATCACTTACCCGTATTGTTCTTCGATTGTAGTCTTCCTGATGATGGGAATAAATACTACCGAAAGCTTGGAATAATCTGAGAAGAGTTTTTTTTTCCTTTGCTGCACACCCCAATATCCTCGAGTTCTATATATAATGTTGTGATGGTACTTTATTTATATTTATATTATGATAAATTTGTTTCAGTGATTTCCTTTTTATTTAATTATTCAAAAAATGAATATATATCATAACAAAATGAAACTCCGGCTATGTTGTCTTACTCTTTCTCAACGATCCTTTCATTTTATACCAGCTCAGTCGGTACGCCTATGAAGAATGAGTCATCTCTGTCATCAGCAGTCGGCTCAATATTGTCAATAGTGCCAACTTGGCGCGCAGCTTGATGTCAAATATACTGTTTTGTGGAAAAAATATATGATTAGGTGCTCAAAAGATGAACACAGGTTGCAGGAAATCGTCAAATATTTGTTTTTATTGAAATAAGTTCTCAAAATTGACCAACTCTGCGAAATCTAACTCATCTACTAAGGACAGTGATGTGAAATGGTGAAATTTGCTTATGAATGATGAATAGTTGGTGAATAAACGTTTGAATGTTATGGACAGTCTGTGAAAATGGAACAAACCAACGAAAGTTCAAATTGATGGACACAAATGATTTAATAATCACTATAAGTGTCTGGACCTGTTATGTTGCACTGTATTTAGTTCAGCTTATGAGATACCTGCTTTCTGGTGTTCTCCTGTCTATTGGAAATGTTCGTGCTTACTGGAACATACAGCTACACTGCAAAAAGACCCCTTTTTTGTTCCTGGCAATGGCATGGACTGGACTTTTGTTAATTTTCTAAGATGAGTGATTTTTTCTTGGTTGGTCTGCTTGTTTTCTCTGGTATTTTTCTTAGAATTATTTTCTCTAAATTTGGAACTGGCTTCGTTTTCTAACACAATTTTTCATCTCTCCAAGCTTGTTACCGTTCCTCTTGGCAACCGGGACATTTTGTTTATTTTCACAAATTTTAAAATATATTGCCACTTTCTATCTGATTATTAGTTATTCTAACTTATTCTAATGATTTCATTCACAATATACCATTCTATACTGATTTGTTGAAAATATAAACAGGATGTTCATAAAATCAGTTGTCCAGCGTGGCTTTAGCCGGGGAAGTAGTTGTTTTCTGTTAGACATTCACGAAAAATACCTTCATTTTAATCGTGGATTTTTCAATTCACAGAAAAATCTTTCTATCAATATTCAATTGAGAATGTTTCCCTTTTCACCATTCTAGACCTTATATTACTATGTACAAATTTGGATAAAATTCATATTTGATATTTTTCTGTGTTCATAATTTTTATATCTCATTGTTTGCCTCGCATAGTTTTTGACATCTCGCTGTTGGGTTTCCTCCTGATATGATTCACCATACAGGATGTTCCAACTTGTATACCATTTGATCTACTTGATATGCAAAGTTTTTTTATGAATTTAAATTTCCATATTATTTTTATTGCGAATACAACATGAATGTATTGTTGGTCACATACTTACGACAACAGAGATTCTTCAGGACTGACATTTTGATACAAATTCGTTGACTAGAGCATGTTATAAGATTCTAGAATGGTAAAAAGTGTAGAAAAATTGCAAAAAAAACATAGCATACACGGTAACTTAAATACGTAATAATAATTATTATAGTTTCATTATTTTATAAACATTACCCAACATAACAATATATATATATATATATATATATATATATATATATATATATATATATTATCGAAACATTGGTAAATTGGACCTTCTGAGGAGCAATACGCGGAGAGAAGCCAGAGAAAACAGTTCAACACATTACACTTAAAATCTATTAATATTTATCTGCTGGGACCGAGTTTTATCTACAGATATAATTTATATTCGAAAAATAAATTAGTTTTACGAATTTCAATCTTGCTCTCTATGTTGGTTTGTCATTTTCAATGTTTGCTACTTGAACTCCTTTTATTGGTTCCTTTTATATCTATCACAACTGACCACAACCTTCCCAATAAGATTTCCTTCGACTTGAAATATGAGTTCGTCCCTTTTGACGTCGGAAAGTGGTGTAGGGCGTTGAATAAATGCGGTTGCATAGAGGAAGGCACATAAATAAGAGGAAACTACTGGCCACCAATGACACTACGTCACACGATAGTCATCTTGAATTTCCTGTCGTTGACCACAAGGCGACAATATTTCGTCTTATGCTGAAAGTTTATCTAAATCGAAAAGAAAACGCAAGAAAATATGTGGTATTGAAGGGGTCCCCTCATATTTGTGAGGCGACTGACTATAGGAGATTGCTTTATGATTTCTGATTCCATATGCAAAAACTGTTTTGGAGCCGAACGGGATTGGAAGTTTGTACTATTCAGAGTAAATGATATAGAGTGGAATGTATATACAATCTAGCGTCCGGTATTTGTAAGGAAACAATAATTTGTTTGTTACTTTCAAACGACCATACTAAACGAAAACCGATGGCACGGCAAGTTGGAAAGGTAGATTTCAAAATGTATTTATTGATTCTGAAATTCCCATCAATCAAGCTGAAGAATGATGTGTGCGAAAAATGGGCCTTAGTGTCATTGGAAAGCACAAACAGCATATCTATTTTCGTATAATCCTTCAACTCTACGAGATCAAAAATTGGAGAAGGATTTTCCCGAAACGCTTCTTAATATTTATCTGCCATCCGATTCAAATCAAATGAAAGAAGTATAGAAAACTGGTTTCCTTTCGATTCGATTTAACTATAGAATTCCAGTTGAATATAAAAAGGTAAAAATTCAGATCCAAAACACTTTCGAAAATACAAAACAAAAGCACAGAAGGCCTTTTTCAATATCAATATCCCTTCGAAAAATAAAATAACTAGTAATTATTTATATACATCAACTTTGAATTCGGAAAATGTAAAAGTCCAATGACGTTCTGATATGTCATATAAAACTCATTGACACGAATGGAAAAACTCCAAAAGAAAGGAGCATATAGGGCGAATACAAATTATAATTTATTGACAACCATCACTGGTAATTTTCAACTATTTGCGTTTTGTGTGTACATCTTGAATAATGAATTTTCGAATGAAAATTATGAAGCCCACAAAGCTCTTTCAAACGACGTAAATTTGCCAATATTAGTATGAAAATAAAAGACTGAGAATTTTTTCAATGTTTCAACAGCTACTATTTTGAAATTACTCGACCGATTTTGTTATATCCCATATATTCTCATATTGATCAAGACATTTCTTAAGCTTTATGTCTATCACGTAGTGAGTTATTTGTCAATCTTCTTGAATATATATACATAATTTTCCATGTCCTATCGAACATTGAAATTGAATAAAACCATCCTAACTATTAGGTTAGTTCACACAAAAAATAAGGATAAAGTACCCATAACATCACAAACGACTGTAATATACAGTATTCCTTGTCAAATGTGTGATAAGAATTATGTTGGTCAAACTTCAAGGTCATTAGGCACTAGAATAATTTCCCACAAAAGTGATTGTAGATTACATCCAGAAAGATGCTTCAGCAGATCTGTGAACAAGTTTGACCACCATATGAATTATGAATCCACTAAGGTCTTAGCCAGTGAATAATAGATCCTTTCTAGAAATTCCCTAAATTTTTGAAGAAAACTGCATTAATAAAAAAAACATATATCAATCATCTCAGTGAAATTTATTCCTACCTATTGACGTTGGATAAAAAGTCATTCAACAACCTAACAATTAATTTTTCCAATCTTTAATTGAACAAAATTATGTTGGCAACAGTGTACAATTGGCACCACTGTTATCAGTCTTATTTCAATTTTGCCTTCCAGATGTCATATCAACTATCTGCCAGATGTCATGTCAACTACCTATCAGAAGTACCTAACCTGTACTTTACATATCTGCGTATTCGACCATGGCGCGGAGAACATGGCGCGTTCTCAGGTTGGAAGTCAAGTAAATGTTGAAAGTGAATGTCCTGCCGTTTGAAACGTGCAACGTAAAAATAAGAACGATTTAGTGAAGTTTCATAAAAGTTTTGAGTATAAAATAGATCTCTTCTTTTCTACTGACTGAAGAGTTCGAATCACCTGAAGATGGCAAATGTGAATTTGCCAAAACGACGTGATCAGCAAGAACACAGAACGTCGACAGAAACCCGAGAAAATATCTCAACATATATACTCAACCCGAGAAACTATCTCAACATATATACTCAACATATATATATATATATATGGTTGTTTCGTGGTTCTTGAGTTTATGGATTCTTCAATGAATAGAATCGTTTTTTTATATATTAACAAAACGTTTTCCCCTTATTAGAGACCAATAAAACGTTTTGCCCCTAGCTGGGGCCTTTTTCAATTGTTTATTAAATTATTTTATTACACTAACATAGTTTGTTTGGTGTGGGATCTTGCCAACCATTTTAATTACTTCAATTTCTATTCTAATGATGATGTTTTGGTTCGACTGAACCCACAATTGTGTTTCTTTATGAAGGTTTGGTTCATACTTTTTGTTTTTGGTCCTTTTGTAAATGATTGTTGTTTATATACAGTGGCGGAAGGGTTTTCTGTGCTTGTGTGGAATTTCAATTATATATATATATATATATATATATATATATATATATATATATATATATATATATATATATGTGCATTGCAAAATTTATAGAAGTAACATCTATAATTTGCGGAGTGAAGCTTGATTTTTGGTGTCGTGGATTGGCCTATACTGACATCTGTTTGTGACCTATCAATGTTGCCTGAAATTTCCTGCTGTTGAATTCTACTTCACTAGATATGAGTTCCACCCCGAACATTATAGGTGTCACATCTATGAATTTTGAATTACACATTTTTGTTCTTTGCCGGAAGGCACAAGTTTTCTGAAAGGTTTGGTTCGAATTCAAGGAAGACCCCAAGACGTCCTGATGATTGGGAAACCATGAAACAGCTGTAGGCGGATGGTAGCTTTCTTGGAATCGAAACAAATATCTCTTTCTTCTCCTAAATATACAACACAAAAAACTTGTAATATCTAAAGTGGAAAGTTCCATTTCAATAGCAGATACATTTAACGTAAGGGCCGTGCGTTGTTCACAATTATATGGAGAGTGCAATAAATTATTCTCAGTAGTTCTCAGTTCACTTTAAGATTAGGATTAATTCAACTTCTGAAAGCTGGCGAGTATTTTTCCGAAAAAAAGCCATTAGACTTATTCTTAAGATGTCTAAAAACCCTGGTGAATGAACTGATTTGATATTGTTTAGATTTTTGAGGGGACACCACCTGTTACTTCAACAGAGCTTCTCTCTGTGGTAGTCTGTGTTAGATGGCGCCGTCCAAAAATGTTTGTTTAGGTTCTCGCTTAATGTCAGAACTTAATTTCTATCATCTGCAGCATCTTATATGAAATAATGTTCAGTGTTTTGTCGGAATCTATGCGTTTTCCATCTCTTTGATTTGAAATCTTGCTCAGCTTATTCCTGAGTTTGTTCTTTAAAAAAATCACTCGTTCATCAGTTCATTAGTGCGTGAGGAATTGTTTATTTTCAGGTAGTGTAGGGTGTAAGGATACTTTTTGTAGTATGGGCCAAATTTGTATTTTGTGTGGACAGTATGAAGCCGCAGATTCGAATATTCACTTGTATTTAGTACCAAAAGCAAGTACAAATCTTGACGAATTGACTAATAATGATACTTTCATAGTTCATCATATTGTATGCATTGAATTTTATATTTTCTGCAATTTGATGACAATTTCATTTCCAATTCTCCGTCTGTCGAAATGCAGTTAACCTCAAATTTGAATGGTACAAAATACGAAAAACAATACGACAGTGCTTTCTTTATGCAATGTTCGGGGGCTTCTGATCCTAGCTTTGCTATTGATAAAGTTTCACAGATGTCTCTTTTCAACCAATAGCAAAGTTTGAATTAGAACCCGCGAACATTTCGTCTCAAAAAGAAAGCTGAGGAAATAAATATACCCTGTTACTGAATTGAAACTAGAACGAAATTGGCGTCATCCGACAAGCTAGTAATCTCTATTATCAAGTAGGCCAAGTGTCGCCAAGTCGATCCCAAACTTCTACAGGTATAAGTGCAAGCACTAGTGTTTTTGAACATCTTACTCATTCTGTAGCATATATTGATTCAGATGATACCATACTAGAAGCAAACTTCGAATTGTCTTTTGCATACCACACTTCACATCACATACTCAATATTAAAATATAATATGTCACAGTCCATAAACACAAATCAAATGAACATACACCAACGGCTAAAATAAGAATAAAAACATAACAATAATTATGTTATTGTTCTGTTGAATATCAACTGTAGCATAGCCGTGTCGGACATAAAGAGTCACTATGTCAATAATGGAATCTTCACATATCTCAACAAGCTGAAAGGACCAATAAAATATTCCAATCAATTTCTTACGAGTACAACTTTCACCCAAATAATATATTCAGCGGCTTGAACCAAATCAATTTTCTTTGATTTAATTATTATAACTTTTCTAAAAAAAAAACTCTTTTTATTTCACTTTTTTAAATTGAAATATTGGGATATAGCAAATCATGAAAATATTTTTGATTGTAGAAGACAAATAGTATCAATTGGCAATCGTTTATTGATACGGTATAAACGTTATTTATAGTCAATATTCATTGTCCTACTGATGTAATCTCTGGATCAGTGCCATATGTAGGAGATCCATATTATTGATATAATAATGTTTTATTATAATGACAATAATTTATCACCTTACGGAGTTGACCATGGGTTTGATTCCTCAAAAGTTTGATCAGTTCAATAATATATTTAACTACCTAATATATACAAATTTCACACCCCTTGACTAAAAAACAGTTATTTCAGGAGACATTATAGATGATAAAAGACATTCCTGATATATGAGCACCCTGACGTTATATACAAACTTATATAAACCATTGAAAAGTTAGTACACTAAGAAAATAGTTATGTATATACACTTATATCAATACTATAACGTAAATAAACTTAACTTGGTTTTACTAATTTATTCCACACTTAAATTTACAACTAATTTATATTACTAACTACGCCACTGTATCGCTCGATGCTATCGGCTCGCTGAGACTGAGACTGGTCTGCCCTCTTGAGTGCTGCCTATTTATCTCCGTTACAGAATTCTCGACCTTTCCAATTCTGGCGGTTGGAAACCAGCATGTTCTAGTTGTTTCCAATATTGACCGTTGTTATCCGCGGCGGCGCGACTGGATTGTTCTCGAATATCTCCGGGGATGACATCATTGTTGTCGATGGCAACGAATGAGGCGACAGGTCCGGCCTAGGTTCGTTACATTGCCCCCTTCTTAAAGATATTTCGTCCCGAAATGTCATCCTTGGAGTGTGACGATATCTACATGACTCCCCATATCTGCACCGTGAAGTTCGATGGAAGTAACACTCCACGATCTTCATGATCGGTCGTGGAAGAGGGTTACAGCAAACCAAAATCTTGACGCCGCTGGAGCTGAATATCGCCTCCAGCATACTTCTTATGACTCTCCAGTCCAACCCATCAATACCACAGGACCATTTTGGAATTGCTAGATCCACCAGATTCTGGTCCACCATAGTATCTCTTAGTTTGGTGAGACTCTTCCAGACATCTTCATAGGACGGTTTATCTTGGGAATGCCTCTTGGTAACTAGGAAGTAGATGTTTCTGTGGCCTTTCTTCAACTGTAGCACCCCACCAACTTCTGGATTCTGCTTCCGCAGTGTTTGGAGTTGACCAAATTTCTTGGAGAACACTACGGCGATGCCCCTGGACTTCCGAAGATCTTCTGCCACACAGTGCGCTAGTGCGTAGTCAGCAGGCACTTCGAAAAGGTCCCGTGACTCCTCTCTAGTAACCCCATGTGGAACTTTCTGCCCGTTTGAATACAAGGACATAAACTTCTCGAACGTCATATCATCCTCCGGTGGCCTGAGAGTGCGAACTTGGTCATGGTTTCCAGCGTAAGGTGTCAACCTGTTGAAATGAACGACCCTTGGTTTCCCTCGGGTGGCTTCCGGATTCGGTACACAAGGTCGTTTATCCTTTTCACGATTTTATATAGGCCTTCCCACGAGTTCCGCAACTTCGGTGATAGTCCACGACGACGTTTGGGGTTGTACAGCCAAACCAGGTCATCAACCTTAAATCCTCCAGCGTCGGCCTTGATGTCATAGGTCTTCTTCATTTTATCGCTGGCACTCTGGATGTTCAACCGGACTCGTTCGTGGATGTCGTCTATTCTCTGACGAAGTTTGCTGACGTAGTCCTCTCCCGCAGTGTCTTGTCCTGGCGGTATCCCAAACTTTAGGTCACAAGGCAGTCGCAGTTCTCGGCCCATTATAATACTAGCAGGAGTTTGACCGATTGACTCGTGTACTGCGGATCGATAGGCCATCAGGAACAAATGAAGATACTGGTCCTAGTCTCTTAGTCAGAGACAACCTTGGACAAGTGGCGGTTGATCGTCCTGTTCATCCGTTCCACCATTCCATCGTACTGCGGATGTAGGGCCCTGGTTCTTGTCTTGCGGATGTTCAGCAGTAGACATATTTCTTGGAACAGGTTGGATTCGGAATTTCTGCCTTGATCCGAGTGCAGCTCCATTGGAATACCGAATCGACATATTCACTCTTTCACCAAGACGTCGGCGACGGTGATGGTTTCCTGGTTGGGCAGGGCATAGGCTTCCGCCCACTCACTGAAGTAGTCCATTGCCACAAGGATGTATTTATTCCCGTGGTCGGATACGGGAAACGGGCCGGCGATGTCAATGGCGATTCTCTCGAACGGGCTGCCTACGTTGTACTGACGCATCGGGGCCTTGGGTCATATTCGAGGTCCATTGCTAGCAGCACATACAGCGCACTTTCTGCACCAGTCCTGGACGTCAGCTTGACAATTGGCCCAGTAAAACCGTTGCCTCACTTCCTGCAGGGTCTTCGTCACTCCCAGATGTCCTCCAGCGACTCCATCATGAATTTTCCGCAGCACTTCCTCTCTTCTGTTCCTGGGAACAATTATTTGGCGTCTGTCTTCCCCACCAATCTCGGCCTCCAACACACGTTTCAGGATCCCATTGTCCAGAATAAGAGAGTGCCATTGTGCCCAATAGGACTTAACAGCCGGCGAGTGACCTGCGACTTCCTGCCATGATGGTCTTCGATTGCCCTTCTTTCAGCTGACGACTAAGCCAAGGTCTTTCTCTTGGTCTTTCTGGATCTTGCTGTCATTCCAGTTGTCATCCATTGCCGTGGTTCTACAAAGTGTTGCTCTTTCTCTTCTGCTCGTCGGCAATGTGAGCAATTGTCTGGACATGGTCTTCGCGATAAGGCATCTGCATTCTTATGGCTAGTTCCGGCTCGATGTTCGATCTCGAAATCGAATTCTTGGAGTCTCTCGATCCAATCTGCTACTTGACCCTCAGAATTTTTGAACTGTAAGAGCCATTTGAGAGCTACATGGTCAGTTCTCAACAGGAATCTTCTTCCATACACGTACTTGTAGAAGTGCTCCACTCCCTTTACAACAGCTAACAGCTCTCGCCTGGTGACACAGTAATTGCGCTCTGGTTTGCTAAGCATCTTGCTGAAATAACCAATGACCTTCTCCAGTCCCTCCTGGATCTGAGATAGGACAGCTCCAAGTCCCACGTTGCTGGCGTCCGTATCCAAAATGAATTTCCCTTTGGGTAGGGGATAGCTCAGTATAGGTGCGTTGATCGGCGATAGTATGTGCATAAACCAAGGAAACTTCGAAGTTGGTGAATGTCTTTTGGGATGGGCCAATCCGTAACAGCTTTGATCTTCTGGTCATCCACTGCTACTCCTTTCCCAGAGACAACGTGGCCGAGGTATCGTACTTCCTTTGGGAACAGATGGCATTTCTCAGGGCTCAGCTTCAATCCGGAGTTCCTCAGTCGCAGGAATACTTCCTCCAAGTTTTTCACGTGGTCCTCGAACGATCTGCCGACCACAATTATGTCGTCGAGATACACTAGACACGTGTTCCATGAGAGTCCCTTCAGCACTGTCTCCATCAATCTTTCGAATGTGGCGGGAGCATTACAGAGCCCGAATGGAATAACGGTGAACTGCCACAATCCTGAGCCGATGGTGAAAGCAGTCTTCTCTCGATCTTCCTGAGCCAGTTCTACTTGCCAGTATCCACTCTTCAGATCAAGGGTCGAGAAAATCGTGGAACCAGCCAACGTGTCTAGGGTGTCATCTATTCTCGGGAGAGGGTAACTGTCCTTCTTCGTGACATTATTAAGTTGGCGATAGTCTACACAAAAGCGTGTCGATCCATTCTTTTTCTTCACCAGTACGACTGGAGAGGACCAGGGACTGTCAGATGGTTCGATAACTTCTTTTTTTGCCATATCGCTGACTATTTGTCAGCCTCTTCCTTCTTGGCAAGAGGAAGTCTTCTTGCTGATTGCCGGATCGGTCGGGCACCCCTAGTATCAATCTTGTGCTAGACCATATTAGTTCGACTCCCTTTTCCTTGTCCGGTATCGAAGATGTCTTGGTACTTTTTGACTAAATCTCTTAGTTTGGGCTGTTGAGCTGGTTTTATGTCTTTGGAAGAGATGGCAACTAATTTTTCTAGTTCTGTGGGCAAGTTGTTGGGTTGGCTAATCGTACCTCGTATGCTCCGGATCACAGATGAAACTGACGAGCAGTGCCCTAAAATTGTTCCTTTCTTTAAGATCACTGGAAAGTATTTGACATTCATGACCCTTACCGGCACAAATTTTTCAGCACGTAACAGGGTTTTCCCTAGGGCAATCCCTCGACCAATTTTCCCATCATGAAGTTTGGGCTCGAACATCACCACGTCTCCACTGCTCGCACTCCCGTCCAGGCGAGCCTCCAGAATGGTTTCAGCCCTCTCAGGTACGCTTACATCTTCAGCCAACAGCACACGGATCAACTCCTCACTTCTCCCATGAAGCACCAGCTCTTCTCCGTTGACCCGTAGGACGCCGTATTTGAAATCCAATTCAAACCCTCTGGAATTCATGATGTCCATTCCGATGATTGCATCGTCTTCGATGTCCGCTACAAGTGCCTGATGTTTCACTTTAGTGCTGCCAAAAATTATTTCAATCGGTAGCTTGCCATATACAGTAGCTGATTCCCCTGTTGCTGTGCGTAGCTTCCAAGTTGTCGTTTCAATCCGTTCCGGTGTTCTGGCAAAGGAGGGCCCGAGAATTGTCCTAGTCGCACCTGTATCTAGCAGCATGGTGCAAGGCCCGTTATTGATGAGACCGTCTACGAAAACACCTCTGTTCTGTCGTTGCAGGACAGCGACATATGCGTTGTTAACAGGGGCTTGTTGTACACAGGCCGATGATTGCCCCTCCTCATCGACCTTATTCAGTTTTCCTGCACCTGTGTCGATTCTTTGAATGTTGGACATTTGCTACGCAGGTGTCCAATTTTTCCACAATTCCAGCATCTTAACTGTCTTCTCTCAGGGAACACTTCCTTAATCACTTTCCTCATGGCAGCTTCCAAATTAGCAGGCTCCTGTGAGTCTTCCTCAATCATTCGGACTTTACTCTGGCTTTTGCAAGATTGTTTCGCTGCCTCGAATTCCGAAGCGCGTGCCAGTGCGTCTACGAGATGTGTTGGACGGGCTAGTGTCAACGCTTGTCTGCTTTCTTGGTCACGGAGTCCATCCAGGAATGCTTGAACCGCTAGTCGCTCCATTACATTTTCTGGTGTGGCTGGATATGCGAGACGAACCAAGCGTGCAATGTCAGTTTCGAATTCTTGTAAGGATTCGCCCGATTTTTGGCAGCGATTTTTCAGCTGGGAGTGGTATACGTGTTCCAAATGAGCGTGGCCATATCACCATTCTAGATGTTTAATCAGCTGATCATAGTCCTCCTGTTCTTGGGCTGTGAGAGTTTGTAGAATATTTGTCGCTTCTCCACGTAATGCAAGTGTTAGTGCTACAGCTCTTTCCCCTGCATTCCATCCGTTTGCTTTGGCCGCTGCTCCAAACTGCCGGTGGTAATTTGCCCATGGAGTTTTTCCGTCGAACTGAGGCGGCTTCATGGAAAGCTTTCCTGTTCCAGAACTGACCCTGACATCTTGTATGCCCTTTTGAACTTCATCCAAGTTCAAACTCAGGTGCAGCATTGGATTTTTGTTAACCATCTCTGTGGAGGGCGCACTATCAATTTGTTTTTCCAGCTTACTGATCGTTTCCTTTATGTTGTCCATTTCTGCCTCGACGGTTCCTATTCTTTTTTCTAGACGATTCGCCACACCACAGAGTTCTTTTTTTAGGCCTTCTGTGTTTTCTAGAAGCTTCTCTTCAATTTTTTCTATTACGGACTCAAATCACCTCCGGGAACTTCGAATAAAAATGTTTCGGGGTCCTCACCTTCTTGTATAAGTCCTTCTGCAAGTCTTTCCTGGAGTACTTGCTTTTTACCCGTTGTTTCCAGTTCCCTTTCCTCCAATTCCTGTTTCAATTCCGCTACCTTCAAGTCCGCAAGGCGCACTTTTCTTGAACACAATTTGTCTTTGACGAGGTATCAGTCTGTTTCACACGAAAAGTGTATCAGTTTGTTAAAAATTCACTTCGCGAATTCTTTTCCACGGGCCACCAGTCTATTGTCTGTTTCACGCGAACAGTGTATCAGTTTATATTCCCACGCACAATTGTCCACTTCGCGAAAACCGGGTCACTGTCTATTTTGGGCGTAAAAAAGGTCTATCAATTTATTTTTTCTGACCATCCACTCCACGATCACTTGTTCATTTTCAAAATCTCGCTTCCGACACCAATTATAACGTAAATAAACTTAACTTGGTTTTTCTAATTTATTTCACACTTAAATTTACAACTAATTTATATTACTAACTACGCCACTGTATCGCTCGATGCTATCGGCTCGCTGAGACTGAGACTGGTCTGCCCTCTTGAGTGCTGCCTATTTATCTCCGTTACAGAATTCTCGACCTTTCCAATTCTGGCGGTTGGAAACCAGCATGTTCCAGTTGTTTCCAATATTGACCGTTGTTATCCGCGGCGGCGCGACTGGATTGTTCTCGAATATCTCCGGGGATGACATAATTGTTGTCGATGGCAACGAATGAGGCGACAGGTCCGGCCTAGGTTCGTTACAATACATTAGGCAATGTTATTCATGTCTTGGGTAATTATGTAACCGATTTTCCGTATATAATTTCTGAAGAATGAATTCGGCTTGATCGATTCTAATTATATTGGTTGTCATGCAGATTTTCGGTCTCAACTATAGATAGTATTTATGGAACTGGATTCCTTTAGGTTCTGGCACTTTGGTGTCATTCTCTCTTTGTGTCTTATTACGTAAAGATTATCTTGATCTTCCCTATTAGACCTAGCTTTGAATAAATAATCTGTTCTGGGTCGAATAATACTGATTTTCCGGAAAGCTCACAGCACGATAATATGTGTATTTCATAATACTTATGTATTATTAGAAGGTGCACTGGATGGATATTGACAGTGATTACATTTACATTTTCATAATTTGTTTCCAACTTGGTTTGGGTATATAGCTGAAGGGGGTGAATTTGAAAGGTTACCTCAATTTAGTATTTAAACATGGAGAAATATGTTCTCGTTTAATATTTTTCGTCTTATTTATCTTACGTTCATGAGATTCTCAAGTGATGGCAAACTACTTGAACTCACTTGTCTAATTTGCTAGTGCCTTTCCACTTGCGGTCGTGCCATTTGCGGCCAATCAATATAATAAAATGCAAAAAATGTCAAGAAAATAACTTTATAAATCGGCAATTCCAAATTGCGGATCAAATCATCAGGTAGATAAAAATAATGGTCAAAATGCCCTCCATACCAATTTTCTCTATTTCTTAGGTAGGTGGGTTTTTCCTTCTTCGACCGCAAGTGGGGTCACTCCTTACATTATTTTCTTTCAATAATATCGATTGACCGCAAGTGGGACGATACTTGGGCTGACCGCAAATGGCACGACCGCAAGTGGCACTATATCAACATGCTTACTATGTTTCTCGATCTCTGAATATATCGCATGTCAATTATCTGGATGATAATTCCATTATCGACAAATCCGGAAAGATTTTTAATTCCAAAATTTAATCCTTTTCGAGGGACACATGCAACCCCCAAATTTTTAAATTAGAAGCAGGGGCTTGTGATATCTCATGTGGGGGGTTTTTTATCCAAAAAAGCTATGTTCTGAAAAAATGTTGAAACATTAACAGAAAAAAATATTATACATTTTGTTTAATTATGAAATAATGCCGATACTTGATGAAAATCCATATTGAAGCAAACAAAAGTACTCACTTTCCACTAAACTGTGTTTACCAATCCACAACACGAGTTTTGCGATTCAATAGCTTCTTCAGATGGAGATAATACTAACTCAACAATCACGATGAATGATCAAGGCAGGTAGTAGTAGGAATATGAATCCAATTATGGATAGTAAGGATAATCTAATGGAATATTAATAGAACGGGGACTAAGTAGAACAAGGATTATGTCTATTACCTGTTTAATCTCCGGTAAAACAAATTAAAAAAATATTATTAAAAGTTCGCACTTATTAAAAGACCAATTTGTTTCGATAGGATGCCAACCTTATCCAAATCTTCCAAAACTTTATTGAAATCTGCAGCAATTGAGCCATGATTCAAATACCAACAGCTGAATTAACAAACTCTTTGTCAATTCTTCAATTGTGAGGCAAAATATTGCGGGTGCCAAAGGGTCACCTTGTTGAACATCTCTTTCAGAAGTTATGAACTGATCATCAAAATTCAAATATTGCATGAGTTATAACATTGATTTACAAAAAGGTATATACCAGGAAGGCATTTTTGAAGTCGAGTTTCAAAAACACCTTGGAAGAAGGGTCTGGATACTGATTGATGTATTTACGAGCTGAATGAGCAACTGCTTCACAACCTCCTCGCGTACCGAAACCAAACTCTGAGAAACGTAGTAAAGAATCAAGATCTTCTTTAATTTTCGTGCAGCAAAGTTTTGCTACTAATCTGCGATAAAAAGTACCAACAGCAATTGAACGAATACCTCCATCTTTTTTTTGAAGAGCACAGAGAGAAGCACCAAAAAGTAAAGGACATAGTTCTAAATTGACCTTGCCAGAAAAATGGAATAACATAAATTTGTGCTCGAAGAAATAAGTTTTTGACCAGCACTACCAGAGCTATTACTGATCATGTCTTGTATGTGGCTAGGTCTAAGGGAATCCAGACCACTTGCAGAACCACCACTGAAAGATTTCATGTCTATTACAATATCTCCTTCTGAAACTTGGAGAATTGAATCATTTGATAAATCTTGATTGAAATCTTGAAATTTCATTTTGGTGTCTGAACGGGCATGTTTCAAACGGAGTTCTGATGAAGTATAATAATCGTTTTTTGTCGCTGAAATACGATGTTTTCATATTTTTCTTGATCAAGGATGCTAGATATACTTTTTGAGGTTCTTTTGAACTAGATACAGTAAATGAATTATATGAAAAATTTGAAAGATTTTTCCAGGAATCAAAAGAATTCAATTTTATGCATTCATCGATGATTTCACTCAAAGCTAAGGCTGAACAAATGCTAGCAGAATTTGGAATTCTTTCGATTACATGATTATTTCCTTTCAAAGATGAAAGCAATAAAAGAATATTAGATTTTCCTTGAGATTCATTAGATATTTGACTTGATTTAGATAAATCATGATAGGAATTCTGGAGTTTTGTGAGTTTTCACTTTATTAATTTTCGGACCCTTGTTGAGGAAACAGGTGTGATAGTAACAATTTGAGAATCCTAAATACGAATCCGAAGGAATTTTGGGCCATTTTTGCTCCCTAGGGTAATATAATTTTCAGCTGCTAGCATGTAGTGTTTATAACGTAGGATGACCCCTTTTGTGCAGTGAGTTTATTTCATTCCAGGAGTTTATATCCACCCAAAGATTATTGCCACCCCGGAGTTTATTACCACCCAATGCGTTTTTCATTGTCCCCGGAGTTTGTCGTCGTTCCCAGAGTTTATTTCCGGAGTTTTACATGTTTCCGTGCATTTCTGTAGATTTCTTAATGTTCCGCTTTCATGAGTTCAATACTTCTTAGTTGTTCATATGTATTCATTCGAAATAGTTGCTAACACGGCGTTAGATAACGCAACGCATTGGCCGCAGCGGAATACCCGTTCTTCCGTAGAGACAGTTGATGGATACTGCAATTGAAATCACTTTTAACATCGTTTCTCGGCCTTCTGGCTAAGTTGACATTTTTACAATATCATTATAAGGGCGAAAATGTTTCAATTAACATGGATATTAAATAGGATATTAAAGAAATTCTTTTCCATTTATTCATTCCATAGAAAATCCAAAACCTACATTTATCTGATCAATTTGGCAAATATAAAAGGTAAGCTTTTATGAGGTTAATATAGTAATTACAAATTCATTCAATAATTCAACTTCCATGGGAGGAGCTTTTAATTTCCATTTGTCTATTTACAATCTTTTAAAAAACTGCTGCTTTGCGAAATCGCTTTGTGGCTGTTTGAAACCTTTAAAACATACAGATCGCGACATACTGGGTAATCATTGGCGATGTGCGTGTTTGCAATAATTACTGGTGCCTCTTTTTTTATCCACATTGTGAAGTCACAGATCCCCGCAATAACTCCTTGCGACTCTGGTTCACTGGGTCATGACGCCAGCATCCTCGATTTTCGAGTATGTGATACGATTGAAATACGTTAGAAATAGATAATAATAATTTTGGGAACAGTACCACTCAAATTAAGTGCAATACGGGGTTTCTTGATAACATGCTAATATTCAAGTAGGTTAATCTTGGGACCATTTTTGGAAAAAGTTTTTAAGAACATATGTCCCAAAGGTCTAAACTTTTGAACTACAGGGTACTGAAGATTAAAGGAATTTTTTTTTTATGATATTTTTGGTATGATCCTAGATATTTTTGTGTAACGTGGTACGCATCTTCTATGCATCGAAAGGCATTTTCTGCTGTACAACATACAGTGGCGTTCGTGCGGGATTTGCACTGAATCATTTTGAAAAGAAAAGTGATACGCCACTGCTTTTTTTTAAAGTAAAATTTTTTGAAATTCTCATTTTTTTCTGAGCAAATTTGGTGTCTTTTTTTTTCCGTTTGACGTACGGTTTTCGCATAAGAAAATAATATTCATTCATTTGCACGTTGTTATTAAATTGCGTATTATCAAGAATTAAAAACGTATCTAGTAGGTAAGAAGCAGATTTTGTTCCGTAAACATAAACAGTTTTGATAGTTGTCTATCTAATCTAGTTGTCACGTATTTAAGTCATCAAAATTAACAATTTATTGAAAAAAGATGCTCATTTTACGAATTCTGAGTTTGCAGATATGCATTACATGTATGGGCTTGCTGATGGTAACGCACTGGAAGCCAGGCGGTTGTATGAAGACTGCTTTCCGAATAGAAAAATTCTGGATGCACAACATTTTCAAACATTCATAGGAGGTTGTGCGAAAAGGGATGTTTTGGAACAGACAATCATCTAAAAGGAGTACAACGTACTGTAAAAACACCAGAAGTTAAGGTAGCGGTTTTGAATTCAATTGAGGAAGATCTGGATCAAGTTCACGGAAAATTGGGAATAATTCGAATATGACGTGCGAATATTCGAACAAAAATTACAAAAATCGCTGGATAGGTCGCGGAGGACCACAAGCATGGCCACTTAGGTCCCCGGACCTCAATAGTTCAGATTATTTCCTCTTAAACCATTGGTTTACAGCACACCAATTCATAGCGAAGAGCAGTTGAGAAATGGCATCATAGTTTCTTAAGAAACTATCAGAAACAGTCCTGGCATTTTCCAAAGAGTACGTGAGTCCATGAGAAAAAGAGCAGAGGCATGCATATTTGCAGGAGGTTCACATTTTGAACACCTGATTTGATTTATTTGTTTGTGCGTTCAGGGTAATTTTGTATTAGCATTACAAAATGTATTCAGATTACTTCAATTTTATAATTTCACCGTTTGAAAATTATTCTTTTAAATAAATTTTTATTTAAAGTTACATAAAGTGGTCTAGCAAATGAATGAATTTTTTTTTATGCGAAAACCATACGTCAAAAAAAAATTAAGAGACCAGATTTGCTCAGAAATAAATGAGGATTTCAAAAATACTTTGAGAAAAAGCAGTGGCGTATGACTTTTACCTTTAAAATGATTCAGTGCTAATCCCGCACGATCGCCACTGGCAAGAATAAAAAATTATGTTGTACAGCAGAAAATGCCTTTTGATGCATATACGTTGCGTTTTACGTTTCACAAAAATATCTAGGGTCATACCAATGTTATCATAAAAAAAAGATAATTTTTTTAAAATTGTAGCACCTTGTAGTCAAGTTAAGACCTTTAGGACATATATTCATATAGAGTTTTTTCTCAAAGTGGACCCGAGAATAACCTCTTCGAATATTAGCATGTTATTGAGAAACACCCTGTATATTTGAAAATTGTATTCAGATAAAAATTCCACTTTTAAGCGCGTACGATTGCGCTAACTCCTTCAAATCATCCGATCACTGTCAACGTAAATCTCAAAATGCTAAATTGGCCCCATTAGGAATCTGATTGATATAATAATCAAGCCTTTACTGAACGACGTAGTGAAAATAGAATAAAAAAATATTCATTATTGATATGTCCAGATTTAATACCGTTTTTTGATGGTATTGATGCCTCCTAACCTACAAGTATATTTGAAATATATGTATCAGTCATATGGTCTATTTTCAATAAAACTTTCGATTTATGCCATCTGAATCATTCTTCGCTGAGAGAGATTTGGAGATATGTGGAGGGATGATAATATTTTAGAACAATCTATAATACATATTTTCTTTTATTCATCAATAATTGTCACTCTTTGGTTATATATGGTACACAAACAATAAATGAAGAAATCCAAAACAAGTCCACTCCTACACCACTTAATACATCCTCTGGAATCAACTCGGCTTTCTGATATTTCCATCAGGAGTAAGGAAGCAGAATGCAAAAACAGTAAATTGACGGCGAAAATAATAATTGAAAACAGAAAAATGATTTTAGTTTTGGGTCAAAATGGGAGAAAAATGGCAGAATACCTAAAGAGACTAGCTGGTGAAAATTTTCTAATCCAGTCTATTTTGAAACCAAACTGCTGCGAGAAAGTGCTGATGGATACAACTTCCGAGATCATCAAAAATCTTAGCAAAAATGATATAATCATTTTGTAGTTCCAAAACTAGATCTCAAACATAAGAACCCTGAATGAGATTCTATCAAACAAGGCCATATCGCCTCAAATCATCTTCATAACAAAACCTTACAGGTACGATGTGAGAAATATAAATAGGGTGATAAACAAGGGCAATTTGGCACTGAAAAAATATTTACATGAAGGAAAAATGCCACACAATATAGAATGCAATGGAGTGGCCAGAAGAACAAACTATAATACTGATGGCTACTCACTCAAAAAATCAGGAAAGTTCTCATGTAAGGCTGTACTACATCATACGGAAACCCACTTCATATTGACTTAGAAAACTGCGAAAACCACTCACCCATCTGGAAACATACAAGTTCAATCAGACGAACCAACTGATCACATACTTTCCCAAACAACATATGGAAAAGAGCAACCAATTATTAGCGATGTTAATACTGAACACATCTACCCGAGATTGTCCCAGGTATCGTTTTCCACAGACCAGTCAATAAATGCCGACCAAGATTCTTCTAGTTCATTAGTTGATGAACCCCGAAATGCTGTTCGAAGAACTGATGTAACCAACCCAAACTTAGATGGTGATTTTTTATTCCACGGACACTTCCACAACAAACCGGAAAATATATGATGGGTAATGTTAACTTTGAAATTTCCCAGAAAAATAAAAACTTAATTCGTGATATTTCCACTGAAATTTATCATGTTAATATGCAGGGATTTGTAAATAACTATATCTCAATCGAATTGTTTGTGAAGACTAATAATATTGACGTCCTTTGCTTATCGGAGCATCGGCTCAAGGATAACCATCCCGGAAACAATTTATATTTTGGTAACTATGGCTTCTATCTATGCAAGAAAAAATAAAAAATACGGTGGTGCCCTCATTTTATTTAAAAAAGGATAATTTTTTTCCGAATTAGAACCAATAAAAAGGCTATCAATTGAATCTGAAATTGAACTATGTGCAATTAGCTACAGCATAAATGACACAAAAGTTGCTGTTGTAACAGGGTACAGACCACCAAGCGGTAAAATTAGTACCTTCATGGAATGTCTAACACAAGCACTCCACCTTGCATCTGAACGTTCTGACTTAACTATTCTTTGTGGATATTTCAATATAAACTGTCACAAATCGGATTTAAATACCAAACTGCTGTCTGATATTTTCAATTCATACCAGATGAGCAAAAATCCTCAAGGTGCAACCAGAATATTCACATATAAAAATGCACACACTAGTTCAACATGCATTCATTACATGGTGACCAGCCTTCCCCAATTGAAATTTGAGTGCTATATAGTGCAACCAAATATAGCTATCACTTGGCTCACATCCTGGTATACTAAGAAAAAAATAATTCAGAGAATAAAAAAATACAATCTCATGAAACTATTGTATCTATGTGATGACAAGATTGCTGAATTACAAAATCGGTTAATTTATGAGGATTAGACTCTAATATATCATTTACAAATAGACAAAGCGTTTGATTATTTTTATAACATAATGCTTTGGTGCTTCGATGTATCTTGCCCAAAGAAGCAGACCTATATGAAATCCAACCATAAAAGTTGGATAACTCTTGATATCATCGATGAAGGTAAAAAATTCAAGGAAATGTTCAGCTCCCAAAAAGCTGAAACTCATCTGATTGAACAGAATAAATCAAGGAGCACAAATAAAATGTAAAGTTGTCAAAAAAATAAAAATGTAATTCTAAAATAAACCAGTCAGAAAATAAATCTAGAGAGACATGGAAGATTATTAATGAAGAACTAGGAAGAAACAAAAATAACTTAAAAAAATCAATATCCCTTGAACAAGATGGTGGGTTAAAAACATACCCAGATGGAGTGTCAGAACTATTTGCGGGCAAAACTTGTTTTTACCCTGTACTGTTACTGGAAATGTAACTATTATTCAACCCTTTCATCCATCAATTACCGAATATGAGATAATAAAAGCCCTATCTGAAATGAAGAATAAAAAATCGGCAGGCTTCGATGAACTCTCAATCGTCACAATTAAAAAAATGATACCTGCCATTATTGTACCATTAACCTACCTAATGAATCAATCTTTCATTCAAGGATACTTTCCAGAAGTTCTGAAAAAAAACACTCGTTATACCTGTACATAAAAAAGGTAATTCCACCGAGATGGATAACTACAGGCAAATATCTTTGCTCTGCTCCTTATCCAACTTATTTGAAAAAGTTGTAGCCCTCAGAGTTATAGATCATTTGGAAACAAATAAGTTTCTATGACGTCTCAGCATGGATTCAGGAAACATAAATCTATAGAAATAGCTTCCTATAACCTTCTGAATTATATATACACAGAAATCGATAGTAATAAATAGGCGATCTCACTATTTTTCGACTTATCGAAAGCATTTGATACAGTGTGCTCTGAATTTCTCATCAACAAACTATCAATGTTTGGGTTTCCACGAAATATGATAAATTGGATAGAATCCTATATGATAAATAGAGATATGGTCGTAATCGCAATGGATTGTCATCTGAGCCGAAAACTGTTAAACTCGGTGTGCAACAGGGTTCTGTTCTAGGACCGTTACTGTACCTCCTCTATGTCAACCGATTTTCCTCAACACATAATGTTACAATGTTTGCTGATGGTACTACGATAACTATATCGGGTGGAAACGCTGAGCAACTCATCAGCAAATCAGAACGCATTATTGATCAGTTCAGCACCTGGGCCAAAGAAATAACTCATTCTAACTTCAAAATCGATCAGTGTTCATTTTCACTTCAGACAAAATATTCCAAATGGTCTATGCCCAAACTATGATATTCAAGTTTCTGAAGAAATAAAAATTTTGGGTACCTACCTAGACAACAATTTTAATTGGGAAAAACAAGTGGATCATATTTGTGCCAACTTGAATAAAGCATACTATGCCATAAAGCAGTTGAAATTCAGTTTGTATGAACCTGGCTTACTCAACATATATTGTGATATGGTCTATTTTCATCTAAGTTTAAATGTTATGGTCTGGGGCAGGGCATCAAGAACGACGATATACCAACAACAAGTTGGCTCAATCCTCTGTCGGTTATAGGGATTTTTCTCATAAGGCTAATCTTCAATATGGTTTTCCGAGATAGGTGTCGGCCCGTCTTTATAGATAAAAAAATATTGACAGCCTCTTCTATCTTCATCCTCAAATGTATTATGTTTGTCAGGCAAAACCCCGAATTATAGGAGAAGACTGCTACAGAACGCAAAAAATGGTGATCTTTTGAAAATCCCACAACATCAAATGTTGAATTATAAAAAAATCCGCTCATTATAATGCCATTACTTGCTCCAATAAGTTACCAAATGTACTAAAAAGAATCAGAAGTGATAAGATATACCATGATTGTATTGAAAAATTTGTTTTAGAGAAATGATATTATTATTATAAAGATTTCCTAACCGACAACCTCACAAATAATTTTAATCACAGTGTTCCCAATTTTGATTTGGATCAATTTTGTGAATGTTGTGAAATGCTCGCATACCTTTTATGTAAATGTGTATTTGTATATATATATATATATATATATATATATAATATATATATATATATATATATATATATATATAATATATATATATATATATATAATATATATATATATATATATAGGTAAACCTGTGCTCGTTTTTATTTCTTCTGTATTTTTACTTAATTTTCTTAAAACTGACCTACCATATATACCAAGTGTATAAAAAACGGTGAATAAACATTATTATTATTATTATCATTATTATTATTATTATTATAATTGAATTGTATTGTTAAATTGCACTATTTTATATCAATCATTGAAATTCAGTACTAGTTTTTATCCACTTTTTCATATTTAAATTAATGGTAATCAATAATTCCCTATTTAACAGAAAAGTTTGGGTTCCAGTAGAATAAGACTGGCAAAAAATAACAGATTGTAGATGGTCAATTTTCATCCTTTCTTCCAACTTTCGATTATTTGGATCATCATAATTAATTTTTGATAATGAACAGATGAAACTGAGTAGCATTGAGGCATTTTTTGAATTTATGCGGCTGATACTTGATGAAAATCCTCAAAACACATTCACTTCACCAAATAATTTCCATGCGGGGATATTATTCCACATTTACATTCACGAAGTATCATTAAATAATCAAGGCAGGTATATACATATATACATATAATCGAGTAATTTGAGGATTTTAAGAATAATCCAATAGGTAATTCATAGGATGGAGACTAAGTAGCACGTGGTTAAAATCAATTACCTGTTCAATCTTCAGTTTCAATGAAGGAGAATTATTCAAGTTGATCTGGTCACTAAGGAAATATTGGTATTATTTATTAATTTATAAACTTAATAGAGTTCAATACCTTCCTTTTCTATATGTAATATTTCGAAATCGTTATTATATATAGAAAAAAAAAGGTTTTAAACTCGACCTCCTGGAGTTTAGAAATCAATAAATGCAAAAAGTCGCCATATTTGCTCAATGACCAGATTAAACAGGTAATTGATATAATTCCCGTCCCACCTAGTCTCTGTTCTATTAATTGTCTTTTAGATTATCCTTAGTATCCTCAATATTCTTATTTAGATTTATATACCTTCTTACTACCTGCCTTGATTATTCAACATGACATAGTGTTTGTTGAGATAGTATTATCTCCACCTGAAGATGCTATTGTATAGCGAAACACGTGTCGTGATTTTGTTAACCCAGTTTAGTGAAAATCATTTAGTTAATGAGTGTCTTTTGTTTACTTTCACCTTATTTCTTCAGATTTTTGAAAATTATCTTGAACATACTTAATGTCGCAATTTTCGACTTCTGAATTGGTAAATCTAACATCAATTTCACCTATAATGTTTGTTGAGTGAGTACGGAAGAAGAACATCTGGTATAACATATCGATTTATAGAGAGAATAATGATAATATAGCTTTATTCACATAAAAAAGAATACATTGGTAATAATAACATGAATAAAGCAGCATAAGCCGATAAGTATGAGAACACTTGTTTCATCATTGGAAGTATGCGATTAAATATTGATTATTTCAATATTTAACTACTTACTATTCAATATTTAATTGAGAATGTTACCCTTTTATACTCACTATACTTATAATAAGGTGAATGTGGTTATATTGAATTACACTATACAGTGATCATGAATGATGAGCAAATATACTCGGTAAGTAAAATACTTGTTCGGAGAACATATAGTACAACTTAATTGGAATATAAAATATATACACAAATATACATAGACATACAATTTTTACACATACAAGAATAATTGAATGATTATTACTATAACTATACAAATTAAAGAATGAGGCAACAGTAGAAATACCGAAGAAAAAAAAACAAAGCCATGGATTTATTCTACATTGATTTGTTGGATTTGGATCAGTTGAATGTAGGGTTTGGTTGCCGTGATATGCAAACAAATATTCTCTCTGTGTTCTCGATGAAATGTAACATTTTTATTCATATTTTCACTTCTATTAAATCGTGTACGTATACTCTTGAACAGTAGAACAGTAGAAACTTTTTCAAACTTTTTTCAAATGTTTTTTTTGTAATGTTTTTAATTTCATCGGGAATGCTATTATAGAGTTTGGGTGCTAAGTAGGTATTCATTTGATCATTGAGAAGAACGTAGTAACTTGATTCAAAAGAGATTGCGGTATCACAAGCTTCGTAGTTATATTCTGATCCAGACTAGAAACTGTGAAAAAGGTTTTGGACATTTAGTTGTTCAAAATATTTCTAATTATGTTCGTTTGCGCCATTTCTATGTCCATCAGGGAGTGAACGAAACCAAATTGATATTTAGACTCGAATCCTCATACAAATTATTCCAGTGATTATCTTATAGATACAATTTCAAATTGGAATCATTGAAAAATTCATATTCCTCACGAATTCGAATAATTACTCATTTTTATGCGATAAACAATCAGAATCCCTTAATTGTTCTTCATTACTTCCCAGATAATATGCTCATAAATAGAATTCGGGATGAAATATTTAATATTCCGCTTTCAAAATCGAAGGGCACTTAATCTTTAATGAAACATTATTTTTTAATTTTCGCGTATTCCCCCATTCAATCCCCTTGCTGCGAGCAATAAGCCATCTACATGAACTATTCGAGCGGAAAATAGAACAAAAGTTGGTCTCGGGAAATAATAGTACAGGAATACAGGGTTGCTAATTTGATTTGACGATTCTACATTAGTAGTATGAATTGATTTGTTTGATGATATGAACAGGATGTTCATAAAATCAGATCTATCCTCTTACAAAACATTCTTCTTTGCCTCATTCATCTATATGAGTCCTTAATCAAGACTAGAATAGAAAATCAAATGACTATCTGAATGAAAATACAAATTTTCACTTTCAGATTTTTTCTTTTGAGTTAGGGTCCTTTCACAATATCTATCACATGTAGTTCAATGTCCAGCGTGGCTTTCTATTCAATTTTCAATTGAGAATGTTTCCCTTTTCGAATAGTATGAAATTATATTCAGAGTATAACGTGAAGTATGGTTAGAAAGTTAAAACCATATTCATTGTTCAAAAGATGTTATCATCTGAACATATGACCCAAAATGTTTCGTTTTGAAGGTACATGTTGTTGAAGTTGTTGAAGAACAAAGTTTCCATTACCATGGTGCTATTGGAAGCCATTCACCAAGAGTGAAGAAAACTGATTTTCATTTTCAACCAGGTGTGGAGAAACATGACACAAAGGATCCTTTCTTGATAACAATAGTGATATGAAATTTAACATAAATTTTTTGTGTCCACTTCCCCTTTTCTCAATTTCAAAATTTTCAATTGCTTTTTCTCCTCTGAACGAAGCCTTTACTAACTATATTCACCAAATTTTGAGATGATGAATTCCGAATAATACCTTATATAAGCTAATCATAAGAATATGCTGCAAAAGATTTTCAGTGTACAAATATGTTACTGAACAGTTTTTTGTATTTATTGTTATCATGAGTTAAACGAACTTTTTTCAAATTGAGTTGAGGTTGTTCAGTCAATTGGAAAAATGGCCATTTCAACTTAAAAACTTGAAAAGTAGATGTTCAAAATGCCACCCATCAGTATCAATACAGCTTTGTGTCCTACTCCACAGTGGTGCTCGCACTCGCCTAAATATGTCTTCATTTTGTCGAATAATTTCACATCTTTGCATGATTCTCTGAAAAAAAATCTATCCATTTTCAGTAGAAAGAAGTGAACAGAGCTCTCAAGGTGATTTCATAAATAAAAATCCATTGGGTTGAGATCTGGTGAACAGCCAGGCCAAGCTATCGCCTCTGCCGCCCAATCCATCTCTCTGTACCCTTACTGTTAGGAGAAGTGTGGAGAAGCTGCGTCGCGCATTAACCACATTTGCTGATGGCTGAGAAAGAGCTTTCAATGTAGGTGAATTATTCCACAAGAAGTTTGATATCCGCTATTTTAGGGAGAACGAATGGGCTAATCAATAGTTGCATCTACATTGGTAAAATTGGGATTGTATGGTGATTCATCTTCACTGATGTGGACGCTACTTTTCCTTCATTAGTAGGAGATCATCACGTTCACACTTCCTTTTATTTCCAAATACACCCAAAATTCCTTTTGGATACCAAGAAAAATTCACTGACTAAGCGACAACAGATCACAGCTATTGGACAAAGGGTTAAAACACTACAATGTTCGCAACGAATCTTTCGAATTGTCTATCAGTACTCCAAATCTGCAATGTCACTTGTTGGAACTCCCTATGATACTCTCCGGGCTGTATGGCCATCCTCCAGAACTTTATCGAATGAGCAGGTTCATAAAATATTATATAAGTGGAAGTATTCATAATCCCAAGTTCCTTAATCTACAAGTTCGATCCTCAGAAGATATTGGAATTTCATATTTGGAACTGCTATTTGATGCGGAATAAGAACCATGAACAGTTTTGTCCATGAAACTACTCAAAATATATAATTTAATGTCTTCCTTTTTCTTCTTCTTAGTACAAGGTGGGCTGGTTCTAGATAACCTCGTGCACGGTGAGGCCTTTCTACTTGGGCACCAGTACGGGACACTCAGTGAGGATGTGCGATAATGTCTCGTCATCTTCCAGGCATCATCTGCATAGGGGATTCTATGTGATCCCGATGAGTTTCATGTGCCTGTTCAGGTGATTGTGTCCCGTTAGGTTAGGAGTCTAGTCACAGTCCTAATGTCCGTCTGTTGAGTGACAGGATTCCTTCATCAGTTTCTTCAGAATCTATATATGGAGCTTTGATTGTCTCATACGTGACACCTTTTGCCATGTTCAATGAACTGCTTTTCTGCATTCCCTCCACATTGGAGACAGCCATGCTGCTGAGTATTCCCAAGAATGGTTTTGGTCATATTGAAGTCTTTCCTGGACCTATCTTGGCTAGTGAATCTGTCTCTTCGTTCCCAAGAACACCTGAGTGTCTTGGGACTCACACTTGAGGTTGACTTTTTTTGTTATTGCTAAACTTTCTACGGCATTTCTACATTCGAACATCAATGGATCTCATTTGATTCTAACAACATAATTTCTGTTTTGTTATCTGAGCAGATAAATGTAGGTCTTCGACTGATTTTGTCGGAGTTGTGAGTATAAAGTGTCCCTGAATATGGTGCGAGTCTTTCAAGTGCGGATAGTATTCGGTATTTAGAGTTAAAAATGCAAAAAAAACGATTTAAATTTTCATGAGTACTTAGTGAAATTTGGAGAACTTTCCAACAGCTTGCAACACCGCAGTGATTATTGTTTGGATGTAACGCGATGATAACACGACGTTTCACTTTGATGTTTGCCGTAAACACAGTTTCAACTTCAGAGAATAATTTACCTAATTCTCTGGACGAATTGCGTCGGATTTGGTTATTGGCCTTATTATTGAGTTTACAAGGTTAACTGACACGGGTTTTTTATTATAATGAATGATTCCATCAGTATATGGTGTTATTTGAAAAAATAATTGTTTCTAGCGTTTGGAGTATTCTGAAAGAGTATGTTTTATTCTACATCGAGTATACGATCACTATGTTTTCTTCCAATTGTCTTTTTTCAGTATCACACTACCGGTTTCTAACAGTTTTTGGGTCACAGCCACAAAACTTCGTGCATTTAGTTGTCACCTTCCTGGATATATTCAACACAATCTTACCTTTGCAATACTATCATAATGACAGTGTGAGTAGTTAGCTTATCGTGATATTTACGAATGGAAAACGAAGCCATCGCGTGCGGGTTGGCAGTTATCACTTTTTGAGTTATATATGTATGTATATATATATATATATATATAAATATATATATATATATATATATATATATATATATATATATATATGAAAGAGAGTAATATCGACGGGACTGTTAAAAACAAAATGGAAGGAATTTATGGACATAGCCCTCAGAGAAAAGTGCTAACCGTAGACACCGGATGTCACGCAGGTAGCTATAGCTGCCTCCGTGGTGACGTTGGTTGTTGCCCTGGAATTCAGGGTCTGCTGACCGAAATCACAAATGATCGGCTGGCTTCTGTTTGTTGACTCCGTTGATTTGTCGTTTTCTACCAAGTGTTGTTCATCCTTGCACTTCTCCACCGTACTGATGAGGGCCGAGAGCCCAAACACGTGTTTATGGTTAGCACTTTTCTCTGAGGGCTATGTCCATTAAATTCCTTCCATTTTGTTTTTAACAGTGCCTCGATATTACTCTCTTTCATATTTATATTCCTGGACTCGGATGTCACGTAGGTAGCTATAGCTGCCTCCGTGGTGACGTTGGTTGTTGCCCTGGAATTCAGGGTCTGCTGACCGAAATCACAAATGAGCGGCTGGCTTCTGTTTGTTGACTCCGTTGATTTGTCGTTTTCTACCAAGTGTTGTTCATCCTTGCACTTCTCCACCGTACTGATGAGGGCCGAGAGCCCGAAACACGTGTCTACGGTTAGCACTTTTCTCTGAGGGCTATGTCCATTAAATTCCTTCCATTATATATATATATATATATATATATATATATATATATATATATATATGTGTGTATATGTATATGAATATATGTTCAATAACGGTTGACTTTAGGAAAAATACCTATGAATTTTTTTTGTTCTGAATGGCGTCTTCTACACCCTTTGCACAGAACGCAATATTTTGGAAGACACCCTATATGGATATAATTATCTCTTAGAGCTCATTCGTTCGTGAACGGCGAAAGGCTTATATGCGCACTTGGCTAAGTGGGCTATCCCACGGCATCGATAGAGAAGAAATAGATTTATGTATTTACATATCAAGACGCAAGTTCTATGAGCGACAAGAAGTAATCTAAGCAATAATTGAAAATATTATCGAACTTTCAAATTGGAAAAATCGGTATTTAATGCATTTCTAATCACAATGTGTATAATTATAGTGAACCAAATCTTGTACCAAGAATTTGCTTACCTAGGTTTCAATTTTGGTCAGTTACTTTTGAGATTTGTCTGGGTGATCTTCGAGTCATTATAGTGTAACTGAGATTTTTGGTGACAAAAATGTCTACATTAGATGGTGAAAAGACGTTGCACAGCCAAGTACACGAAATAGTATACAAGAATTTCGATTATCTTACAACACTATTTCCAAATGAATCGAAACAAGAAATAAAACAACGTATCCACGACTGTTCTGGAGTATCGGTATAACACACTGCTGTGTTTTGATTGACTTTACCAAATAGCTCACGCATATGGTCGGTCAGCCCAATGCCAGTTAATTTTTGAAGAATACCAGCGAATTACCGAATACTCCCTACAATAGATGGACTCGACTAGGAATTCCTTGATTACTCATTACTAATCTCGATAATTTGGGTGAATGGTCGGTCGTGATCTCAGCGTATGCCCCGAAGACATTTTTGATAACATATATAATTACATACCTCTCTCAATCTTCCCCAAAAGGGGACCTGGTCGTCTCCCTACGGCTGGAATGCTGGGAATCTTAGGTTTTTCTTTCCCGTTGGCGTTCACTTATAACCAAGAGTCGCCCGTAACTTTGGTTAGGACTCCCCCAATTCCCCAGTATCCCTCAAGAGAACGAACTAATATTATAGATGACTTTTATTGATGAAATTAATTATGTGAATAAAATAAATACGTTAAGAAAATAGATTGAGTGAAACTTTGTGAATCAAGACTATATAAAATAAATAACACTGAGTTAATTGCATAACACTCTGCAACCAATAATTTATGATATTAAACCACATGAAACTCAGCTTCTTTCGACAGTTAGAAAATTCTACTTAGAACAAAAATTCCAGAGTTTCTGGTGAACGAAATTTGGTAAGGACTCTCCCGCGAAACCGACTAGTTTGAATGATCGGAACACTAGCTCGGACGTGAGCACTTATCTCAATACGGACCTAATGAATTTTTGACATTTCTCTAGCCCAACCGGAAAGAAAAAGGAACTACTGACTTGAATACAATTTCTGGTAAGTTAGTTTAACCCGGGCCACGAGGGAATATCAACTGGCAATTTTCTGCGAGAATTTTCTACGTAAAATATCTTCTACTTAGTTCCTAATTTCGACAAATAAAAATAAATTCATCCCCTATTCATAACTAATCCGTACTGGGATCAATTACCTAACCAATGGGGTGGGATTTTGAAAAACTATAAACAAATTCGTGATGACTTCGTCGACCAATTCCGAGTCTAGTCGTGGGTGGAGCTACTGCTTCATCTTCGTCACTCGAGGGGTGGCGCCCCTCCCGTTATTTGAGCGGTACTACTTCGTACTATGGAATTATCTGTACTACTTCAGTGGTTTTGAACAATTATTCCCAATTTCCTTCTGAATTCTGACATTTCTCATTAGTTGTCATAACTTTACAAAAAGAGTCTTCGAAAAATCAACTTCTCGGGAGAAAAAATGACCAAAAACTGCGTTCGAATACCCTTGGCATGTCCTTTAAGCCACTTCTTTCTTTCTAAGGAACATATATTCATAAGGGGTCCATTTTTAAAGAATAATTAATTTCATTTGAAATATAGACTTTCCATAGTGAAAATATAAAATATTCTTACTCAAATTTTATCAGACCAATTTAGCAATATATGTATCAGGTATTTCTGTTACTATATTCGATATTTTCGAAGCATTTTGGGGGTTTGATTATGAGTTTTGTTTGAATGATAATAAAAATTGTTTTTATATGAATCTAGAATAAAAATGACATTTAAAAATTTGCAAATTCTAAGTAATTAGATTTTATTGGACGGTGTGTATTCTTGGCATTTCTATGGAATAATTGTGTATTTAGAAAGATTTTGGGACAGTTTATGGGTTTTTTGATTGAATCAATTATTCGTTTCTGCATGAGTGAGTGAAAAAATTGTTTTGAATTTAAGCTTGATAGGGGGAATTGGCGTACATTTTACAATGTATATTATAACATTACTTTGAAAATTAATGAACAGTACAATTTTTTCATGTATACACTGCGGGGAAGGAAAAGGAATTTAAAATTAGATCAATTTTAGCGATATACGTATCGGGTAGTTATGATATTAGATATTTTCGAAGCATTTGACTAATATTACTGTTTTGATAAATCTCGTAAAAAAATGCTATTCTGAGTGTTCTGAGACAAAGAGAAAAAAAAATGAATTCGATGATATGCAAATTATATACAATTAGATCATATTTGGGCAATATTTACTTCTAGGTATTCCTGATACATTATTTTGTATTTTGAAAGATTTTCGGACCTTTATGGATTCTGTATGAATAAAATGGTTGTTTCGAAGAAGATATTGAAGGAAATAATTTGATAATATGTAAATTGTCTATCATTAGGTATCATAAATTGAGATTTTTGACTTTATGGTAGGTGGTCGTGGAAAAGAAGTGATTTGTGGAAATTTGATGGAAGTAGGATGAATTCGGTTGATTGAGATAATTGGAAGTAGAAAGTTGGTATGCAAACTCTGTATATGCTACTAATAAGGATATGTATGATTTGGGTGGGTCCGATTGGGAATTAAATGTGCATCGTTCGATTTTTTTAGGTTAATTTTGATTGACTGTTGTTCAGAAGAGTATGTATGTTGATTTTGACTTGATAAAATGACATTAGATATTTTGTTACGTAAAATTGTTACGGACCTTAGAATCGGGAAAATGATGTTTATTGTAAATTTTGAATATTTTTCTTTGGTATCATCTGGTGTGTTGTATATTTTTCATTATTATACATAAAATAAAAAAGACATATTTTAACAGGTATGATACACTGGAGACTGTGAATGATTCAAAAAAAACGAAACTTGAGAAATCTCATTCATGACGAGGGTTGAAAATGAATGATGTAGTGCTTTAGTGAGCTTCATGAATGACATATAGGTTTGCGTATGGAAGAATGAATGTTATGTCATGTACATGAGTTAAGATAACGACATATATGAGTGTGTATTTAAGATGTTGATATATTGAAGAAAGCTTTCTGGAATAGAAGATATATTTGAATATACTTGAAAATATATGACAAATTTCGTAATTAGATCGTATTCAGAATTTATATTTTTAAATATTCCTGTTACAGAATTACTATTTTGAAAGATTTTGGATTCATTTATGGTTTGTGTATGGATGAAATATCTGCTTTGAGGACATAAGTGAATTTTGTGTTTGTTGATTATATGTAAATTGTTCGTAATTAGCAGTCAAAACTGAAATTATTGACTTTATGCTGGATGCTTGTGGAAAACGAGTGGGAATTTGATGTGAGTAGTATTCAGTTGATTTTGATGTTGGAAAAAGACATTTGGTGTCAAATTATGCATATGCTACTAATAGGGATATGTATGATTTGGGAGGGTCCAACTGTGAATTGAATGTTCGAAACTGTTGAGGTTGATTCCGATTGGTTTGTTTTGCGAAAAAAATTCATCAAGAGCCTTGAACACGAAAAAGTTGTTCATTGGTAGTTTTTTTTATATCAGTTGGTTAATGGCTGTTTTTATTATTGAACATAAAATAAAGGAGATGCCAATATTCATACAAGTATGACCCATTGGCAACCGGTGGATGTTTTAGATAGAAAGAAAACTTACTGGACCTGATCTCTGGATTGAAAATGGATGTGGTAGTACTCTATTGAGCTTTATGAATGTGGTATTGTTTTGAGTAAGGAAGAACTATGACGTGTACCAGAAGGACACAGATAATAAATATAATATATATATGTATACAGTTATATATGGATGTGGGTGTGTGTGTGTGTAAGTGTGTGTGGGTGGGTGGGTGTGTGTGTGTGTGTGTACGTGTGTATGTGTGTATGTGTGTAGTTTGATATATTGGATAATGGTTGCTTAAATAAAAGACAAAGTTGAAAATACATGCTCTATTGAAAAACTTTAAGAACTAATACTTACTCTCTATAAATAACCCAATAACAATTTGATAACTTTCCACGAGTGTGTGTTATGATACAATATGGAGTGGATATCAAGTACAGTCCATTATGCAATAATGTCCCCATGGCAGTGTTTCATATGAGTTTTTGATCAAGAATCTCGTGTCGTCATGGGAGCTCGGAGCAATTTTTGTTCGTGTTATAGAACTGACAACATGTTTCTCCGACTTGAATAACTTTTGTTCTACATTTTTCGTGATGGAGTTCTCTAGACATTCTACATAGTCTTCGAACTTGATGTTTCTATGAAGAGCGGACTTCTCAACACCTTTTGCCTCCTTTGTGATTCCGTTATCTCTCAGAACATTATCAATTGTTTCCTGATCTTGTCCCACATCTTCTAAATATCTGCGGAGTTTTTCTCTGTCTTTGTCTGGAGTTTAAGTCTGGAAAGCATATAATTTTGATCTCAGTCCTACAAATTCCAACATTATTCGACCTTTATTTTCATCTTCCATAAGGCCCAAAACTTTTTTGTTCATGAGGGGTATATTGTAAATGTTATTTTCTGGATAGTAACTGGTATCAAAATATTTGTGATAATCACGACGGATAACTTCATAAACATCTATATTGCGTATTTCTTAAACTAATGAATCGGTATCCGTGTACAAAATGGAACAGTCGTGACCGAACTCTGGTATCATGTAACCATAGTGAAAGTCGTGAAAGTAGTTTTTGCTAAATCAAGTATACTCATCCCGACATATATAGGTTTGTTGAAATATATTTCAGTTTATTCAATTTGATTGCCACTAGATTATCATTGAATATCACGACTGATTTGAATTTTGGTTGAGAAATATACGTCATATCGTCCTTCCCATTCAGTTACCAACTTGACGTTGCTATGTTTTCGAACGTTTTCCATCGTTTTTCCGAATACTGCATTGTTCATGAGTTTGAATGAATTCTTTTCGAAATTATTTTTAGCAGCAGTTCGAAGCTTTGTATTCAGGTCTATGTAAGACTTCAACCATGTGGACTGTTTGAATTTCAGAATTTTATGTACTTCTTTCAGTTTCAAGCCATTTGCCAAACACTGTTTCAAATTCCTATAATAGATAATATACTTGGTTTCATCGTTGAGAGTCGCCATCAGCTTTTTCTGCTTCGACTCAGGAGGAAAATGTTGCGGACAGAAAGGCGAGTCTCTGTGGGCATCGTGAATATTTTGTGGATACTCTAAGTCCTCTTCAAGAATATAACCTACATCAGAGTCGTCGGCAATATTTGTAATATCTAGATCAATATTTTCTTCCCATTCGAAACCGCCATATCGAAGATGCTGACTCATTCCGAGTCCGTATTGATTGTTAATGTCCGTGTATAATAAATATGTGTCTTGTTTGGTCGAATCATAATCAGGCATATATTTGTTGCTCTTCGTTTGGAGCATTGACTCAACTCCCCTCGAATTCCTTCCTCAATGAACTGTATCATGTCGATGTCTGTCAGTAATTCCAAATTAATGCCTGTATGTTTCAACATACAGTTCCACGAGTACCCCGGTAAAGTATGGTAATGGGCTGGATCAAGTCCATACGTTTTCAAACAACCAACCCTAAATTGTTCAAAAACCTCTGCCAGAAGCAATATATCTATTTTAAGATATAAATCAGAATATTCTCCAAAACTCCTACATCCGAACTCTGACCATACTCGTTTAGCATGTACATATTGCTTGAGCGTAATATTTTTATTCTCTAGCCTGTTGTAGGTAGAGAGGTGAAATTGAGTTTTTCGAAACTGTCTACAAAATCATATGAAAACACTCCATTCTGTTAAAACTCGAACTTGGGGATATTGAACTCATCTAGATAAGAAGCCAAAGTATCTAGACTAGCACCCAAAAATCTGAAACATCAATGAAACGAAAATTGATCAAATTATCATTTATGTTCTTTGTGAAACTGATGTACTTCTCTAGTGTTTATAGGAAGTAAATCGATACGTCCTTCTAGTCCTGTAGAAATATCCTTGATAATAAAGTGAGAATCATAGCCTGACAAATTATGGAATACAACTGGTATTGTGTGACTATTCTTGTAGTTTATGGTACAACTTTCATGGCTTGGGCCCCTATAACACCCTGTGAGATGATTATGATCGCGTACTTCTTTATCGTCTAGCATGGAAGGTTTCTCACACATATGACGAAAAATGGCTCTATTGAAAGCAACTTTCTCCTGTGTTGTTAAGGAAGTCATTGGAATCGGACATGAAAATACCGTTTCTACATCTCCAGCGGATTGTTTGAGCTCTTGAATGAACCATTGTACACAACCTTTGCCCCTAAATGATTTGTAGAATGATAGAGAATCATCATAGTTGCATTTAACGTATAGGGGACTATAGCGGACATGTTCTTGATATTTACCCTTATTGTTCATAGGATTCAAAACACACTCTTAATCAGCATATATGACAAATGGAACAGATTCTTTGTTTTTAAAATTTTTGAACTTCAACATGTTTTTGCCTGGCTGCGGAAGTTTGATTCCACACTCGTTGATTGATTTACATCTCTCTTAATGAGAATCTAATTTGGCTTGTGTATAAAAATAGTGGAAACACCTATCACAGAAGAACTTTGTGGTTTTATGTTTGCTAAGCTGAGCTGATGAGAGCCTTGACAAGTTTTTTATCCAAACGAAATGGTACTGTATTAGTTGGGAATCAAAAATATTGTATTCTTGGTCTTCATCTTCGTTGAAGTACTGGTTCTGGATCATCAAAAGATTGATATGTTTATCTTTCTTGTCTTTGGTTAGGTAAATTGGAAGTATTTGGAAGCTTTTCTTTTTTTTATTCAGTATGTAATTATTCACTGATAGATTATTCTGCTTCTCAAAACGTGGAACTTGTTTCACTGTCATTGGAAACTGAATCCGTTTCAGATTGAGGACCGTTGAATAATGGGGGTATGTTTCAATTCTTCAGAAAATAAAGCGCTCACGATGCTCCATGCAAAACAGGCTTGCTCATCATTCTTGATATTAACACATGCCTTCTTCAGCTTGATGAATTCGGGTAGGTCTATATAAGATGAACCTCCTTGAGGTGTGAATTTGTTTATATTCACTTGGAGGTTAACGATCTTCTTCATAGTCCACCCGCTGCCATTTACTTGAAATTCATCGAAATCGGTCTGAATGTTATCCGTTACATTAGTGATAAACCACTTAGTCAAGTCGGTGTCTCGATAAATGGGTTAATTCTCCGTATTCAAATATTTGAACTCGGTACTGTCTCCATTGCCTTGATTTGTAGAGAACTTTCCACAAAACACTGTATTCACTTCAACAGCCTCATATTTCTTCAGGATATTTTGTATACGCCGATTGAAAAGTATTTTGCAATCATCTAAAAATTGCCGTAGATCCAAATGTTTGAGATAAGTTATGATGCCGTTTCTAATACGTTCCTCGAAAGCTGCTGCGGTATCTTCCCATTGAACTCGGTGCTTAGTTGTGAGAACTCTCAATGGCAAGTCTCTGCCTTTGACACGCAATGCTTCGAAATTTTGTTTGAAGGATTTACATTGTCCTATAGCTGCTTATAAATGTTGTTTTCCTCCTGTAGCATCCACACGTTTTGGGCGTTTGTGCAATAATCGTGACACTCTATTGCACTCCCTGACCACAAGTTCTATTGCTGAACAACTGGGATGCAACTTGACTCTGTCCAGTTGCTCTTGAATTTTCCATAGGTAATCTACTGCAGACGACAATTTAACTTCAATTAGCGAGTATAAGTTGATGCGTGACTGAGAACAACGAGGTGCTCTTCGTACGAGAGACTGATGAATAATGATTTTACTATGAAATGCAGCTGCTTTCCTATCCACGATCAAGCATGGTCATAGAACCGAATATTTTCGATAATGAACACCTGCAGACCGATGATTTCCGAACATCCCTATATTAAACTTGGGTGAACTTGTTTGAACCTGTTGTTAATTATTTTCTATTGCACGTAGATAAGTGATTGAAGAATGTAACTGATATGAAGGTATTTTGTAGATGAATATAAGATTACTCAGTTTGTAGAACTGAAAAATGAGTTCATGAAATGAGCGCTTCATTGAAATAGTAGGAAGTTGAAACAAAAGAATCAATACAGTACAGGTGAAAATAACAGAACTCAACTCTTGGAAAGGTTTATTTGGGTTATTTTTGGTTAGGTTGTAAAAAAAATATCAATTCGTATATCAATATACAGTGCTTAGTATTGAAGAATACTACTTGATATATCAGTACGGAAGCAAACGATCAAAACACATAATCCATCTCTCTAAGAGACTAAGTTAGTTTTGGTTAGGTTAGGATAATATTGAGATATTAAAACTGATTTTTTGGATGGTTACAGGTGGTCATGAATCGTCACGGATGTTTATGGATGCCCACGGTGGACACGCATGATCACGCAGGCCGACTGGACAAGGATAGTCACGAGGATGATCGTGAAAGGTTACGGATGTTCATGAATAGTCACGAGTGGTCACCGATGGTCACGCAGGCCGACTGGACAAGGATGGTCACGATGATGATCGTAGACGTTCACGGGTTTTCATGGATGGTCACGAGTGGCCACGGAACGTCACTCGGGTCGGGATGATGGTCACGAAGATGATCGCGGACGGTTATGGATGGTCATGAGTGGTCACGGATGGTCACGTGGACCGACTGGACAAGGATGGTCACGGGTATGTCTGTATTGGGGAAACAGATATTCTACGTGGAAGAGATAACTTTTGAAGAACACCTTGATGGGAGATGTAGAGAAGAAGTTAATAAAAGACAATCGAAAAATATATACACCATCTATGGAAGAACTTATCTCCGAATATACCTGGACATCATGGCCGCGGGACCAAAAGTACCTAGATGAACCTCCATAAGAAAAAGCATGGGATTCTGGGGTAGAACCTCCATAGTTACACTACTTCCGATCCCAAACATCTCCACATACTAATTTTGAATAGAATCGAACTATAATCACAAGACTCGTCCGCCATATTAAAGCCGCCATTTTCATTTGATTTTGTGGCAAAAATTTTATAATGCATTGTCACTGGAATTATGAACACCTGCCAAATTTCACGTTATTCGGATAACTGAAAGTAGGTTAAAATTCACTTACAAGTTTTGAACTAAACACATACATATGTGAAATTAAATAAATGCTTGTGAAAACATTTCATTCTGTTACTCGATCGGCCAGGTTTTCTGCAGCCAGCTCTCAGAAATGAGGAATGATTTGTTTTTCCAGGAATATTCGCCCCAAACAAATAATATTTCAATTTCGAAACAAAATATTTAAAAAAAAGCTGCCCGAGCTGGGGTTTGAACCCACGCTCCGTTTCGTGAACCAGCACATTAGATCGCGGGACTACTCGGAGGTTAATTTGTATTGAAACTATTGCCAATCTGTTGCTACATTGGTAAGGTTGTTTTTTCCGAAAAAAATGCCATAAAAAACTTATTTACCACTTTTGCCCAGGCAGTTATTGATTTTTCTTATGTTTGGTGTGAGTACTAACATTTTAAAAACATTTCATTCTGTTACTCAATTGGCTAGGTTTTCTGCAGCCTGCTCCCAGTCTATTAGTGGTTACTGGTGACCCATATCATCATAGGAATACGCTGTCAAACTTAAAAACTAACGGAACCCTCATAAAAAATTTCACCCCCTATTTCATTTAGTGTTTTTTTATTCGTAACAAAAACCTCGAATACCAATTTTTATGACCCTAACTTGAAAACTAACGGAATCCTCATACAAACTTTTCCGAGGTTTTGATAAAGTTCATTTCAGATGAGAGAAGCCTCATATTATTTCTCGAGTCAGAGCCAAAAATCCACTATATAATTAGCCAGAATACCTGAAAAGTATTTCGCATTACTGATGGTAATTAAAAATAACGAAAAGAGTGTTTTTTCCTGGAAGATTACAAAACAACAACAGCCGTTTAATCAAAATATTGCATTCGACATTTAAATTTACAAGGAAGGAATTGGACGGACCAACAGAAGGTATTATATACACAGGAAAAAATATTCATTAATATTATTAGATTAATCGAAAAATAAGATAGATTTGTGCCAAGTTATGTGATATTTGATGAAGTATTGAAAAGCAGATGAATGATGAAAAGGGAAACATTCTCAATTGAATATTGAAAAGAAAGATTTTTCTGTGAATTGAAAAATCCACGATAAAAATGAAGTTATTTTTTGTGAGTGTCCAACAGAAAACAACTGCTTTACGGCTAAAGCCACGCTGGACATTGAACTACATCTGATAGATATTCTGAAAGGACCCTAACTCCAAAGAAAAAATCATAAATTGAAAATTTGCATTTTCATTCAGATAGTTATTTGATTTTCTATTCCAGTCCTAATTGAGAACTCATATAGATGGATGAGTCATCTGATTTTATGAACATCCTGTTCATATTTTCAAACGAATCAGATGAATGAATTATAGTATATGGAGAACTGTATACGAACATGAGGTATAATTATCAATCTTATTTTCAGGAATTTAGGGTTTCAGTGCAGAAGATCGAAGTCTTATCTACTTAACTGGAAAACAGGTAATAATATATTTCGGAAAGTTGTAAAATACGATGATCCGAAGGTCTATATCCATAAATAAACATATGAATTAACTCTGTACCTCACCTATAAGCTATTAAATTCAATAATTCTGGACACTCTGTATAAAAACTCTAAGAAAATAAAGGGAGTTGTGGATCTTTTATGCAGTACGTCGAAATATCAGATCCATATGGGTTTCAAATACCGAATGGACGTTTAAACGTATACAGTGCGCGTCAAAATTATGGAACAAATTCGATATTTCGCAAGCCATGTACTTTTGACAAAAATCCCAAAATATGTCGATTTTTATTTTAAAATGCCGATTTTTTCATGTATATTCTAAAGAGGTTATGTCACTGGTTTTGACATGGTGACGTAATCGGTAATTTTTTTAAATTGGAATATATGTCTTGTGATACCTCATCTGAAAAGCCTTTCAATACTGCATTCAATGATAATAATCAATTAGATTCTTTTTTGTACAGGGTGAACAAAAATTAATATTTTATTTTAATAAGAGAATAACTTTATATCCAACAAAATAGAACAGTTAAATAAGATGTTCAAAATGCCATTCACCAGTCTCTTGACAATAAGCAAATCTACGGACACATTCCTCTTGCACATTGCGAATAACTTCCGGAGTAATTCTGTTTATTTCGATCCTAATTCGATTTTTCAACTCTTGTAGATTTTGCGGCCTATCTACATAGACCTTCGATTTCAAATAACCCCACAAGAAAAAATCCAGGGGCGTACGATCTGGAGATCTTAGGGGCCACTCTATCGGTCCACGTCTACCAATCCACCTCCTAGGAAAACAGTTATTCAAAAACTCGCGAACATCACGTGCATAGTGCGGGGGTGCACCATCTTGTTGCAACCAAATACTTTCATTTGGTGAGTTAGGATTGTTGGCGTTTGGAAAAATATATTTTTATTATTATTACATTATGATTATGAAATTCTTGTATTGTCATCGGTCCTTGATATGTGTGACAAATTTCAGATTATTCGGAAGATTGGAAGTGGGTGGATATTTACTTCCAAGATTTTATTATATGGTGAGTTATTAAGTTACAAGTAATGATAATAAAAGCGTGTTAAAAAATGCAAAATTTTACTTTTTTGAGCCAAGGCTCTAATCCCTCAGACTGCCCTGGCAGACTAGTGAGTCAGTGCTCTACTACACCAATGGATCCTTTCCAAATATTAATAGTTAGCTATTTCCTAGTCTAAAATGGAAACAAAAGACAATCACAAATTAATGCCATAATAGGCAAGTTAGTGTCAAATAAATGTCAATTGAAATATCAACAAATATTCTCCACAAATTCTAAGAGAAAAGGTTCTAAAAGTAAACTTACTTTAAGTGAAACCCAACGCATATAAATTTTAATTTTTATGGATGCGGAGATAGAACCAGAACTCAGCAAGAGGTATGCGACTTGTTCAATGCGAAGTATCCTATCAGTCGTTCAACAGTCAGTAAGATTGAGAAAAAATTTAGAAAAACTGGTCATGTCAAACATATTCCGAATGCTGGACGTCCTAAAATAGAAGAAAACGTGAAACTTGATGTGCTATTGGGTGTAGAGAATAATCCTCACAATACTTCACGACAAATTGCAGCAGACCTTGACATATCCCAAAGTTCTGTATTACGTATCCTAAAAGCAGAAAAGTACCATCCATACAAAGTACAGCTACATCAACAACTCAATGATGATGATCCCGATCGCCGTGTGGAGTTCTGTGAAATAATGCAGGATTTGTGTAACCGCAATCCACGTTTTATAAAACAAATTCTGTTTTCCGATAAGGCTACGTTTTTCCTAAATGGTTCAGTGAATCGTCAGAATTGCAGATATTGGAGTAGGGATAATCCTCACTGGATGATGGACGGGCATACTCAATGCCCTCAGAAAGTCAATGTTTGGGCAGGGATATCAAACGACAGGATTATTGACCCGTATTTTTTGGAAGGAAATCTCACAGGGGAGCATTTCTTGGAATTTTTAAGAAATGAACTCATACATACCTAGCCTTGCCGATATTTTTCCAAATGCCAACAATCCTAACTCACCAAATGAAAGTATTTGGTTGCAACAAGATGGTGCACCCCCGCACTATGCACGTGATGTTCGCGAGTTTTCTGAATAACTGTTTTCCTAGGAGGTGGATTGGTAGACGCGGATCGATAGAGTGGCCCCCAAGATCTCCAGATCTTACGCCCCTGGATTTTTTCTTGTGGGGTTATTTGAAATCGAAGGTCTATGTAGATAGGCCGCAAAATCTACAAGAGTTGAAAAATCGAATTAGGATCGAAATTAACAGAATTACTCCGGAAGTTAGTCGCAATATGCAAGAGGAATGTCGCCGTAGATTTGCTTATTGTCAATAGACTGGTGCATGGCATTTCGAACATCTTATTTAACTGTTCTATTTTGTTGGATATAAAGTTATTCTCTTATTGAAATGAAATATTAATTTTTGTTTACCCTGTACAAAAAAGAATCCAATGAATTATTATCATTGAATGCAGTATTGAAAGCCTTTCAGATGAGGTATCACAAGACATCTATTCCAATTGAAAAAAATTACCGATTACGTCACCATGTCAAAACCAGTGACATAACCTCTTCAGAATATACATAAAAAAATCGGCATTTGAAAATAAAAATCGACCTATTTCAGGATTTTTGTCAAAAATACATGGCTTGCGAAATACGAATTTGTTCCATAATTTTGACGGGCACTGTATAGAGATTGTAGATGGGTCGATATGTCTCTTCAGCCTGCCTTACCTCGACATCACCCGGGATTCCGTGACTTCTTGCGAAGCGAATCAGTTTCCTGGGAGCTGAGTTCTTGATGTCTGAGGGCGTTAGTGAAACTCCTTCGAGGAACTTAAGCCTGTTGCAAAACAGCGCTTGGCAGTCGCAAAGCAGGTGTTCTGCAGTTTCATTAAGTTTCGCAGTAATGGCACTGTCTGATCTATCCATTTTTTTGGGAATACCTTAGGGGAAATGTCCGGTTCCAGTTTCAAGTCTTTCTTGTCCAACTTAAGAAGCTGTTCAGCTTTCTTTGGAGATGGGCTCAGAAGCCTTTCGCTTGTCTTGGCCCTGAAACCTTACTCCAGTGGGTTTGAACTTGGTCAGCTTCCCAGTGCCGAAACTCTTCGTTGATGTGGGCTTTGGAAAAACCACAGAGGAAGTCCGTATCAGAAAATTGAGTATTTGCGCCTTTCTTGGCCAGGCTGTCTGCTTCCTCGTTGCTTTTGATTCCCTTGTGACCTGGTACCCACATCAGTATGATTATTTGTAGCCAGTTGTCTCAAGGAGAGTTTGCCGTCCCAGACTCACAACTGTGACTTAAGAGCTTTTAGTGCTGCTTGGCTGTCTGATAGGATATAGATCTTTGCCCCCTGAAGCCTCTTTCAAGGCATTCTTGGGCGCAAATTCATATAGCCGTTTAAAAAATTGGTGGGCTTCGCCTAGGAATTTAGGAGCCTGAAACTAGGACCCGTTACTCCCACTCCAGCCCTTTCGCCCATTTTGGAACTATCAGTATACCATACTGATGCATTTCTTTCTAGTTGGGGCCCGTTCGTTGTGAATATATGGTGGTTGTTTATGACCACTTCACAATTCAAAGTCGTGCTGGCATATCTGATGGCTTGTACCTGGATTCTAGGGGTATATTTTCCGAAATCATCAGATGTCCAATCAGAGTTCCAGCAAGTTTGATGCCTGGTGCAGTCTGAAGGCACTTTGTGCCGCTTCTTTCATTACACACAAGTGCAGTGGCGGAAGATTCAGCATTACCTCTAGTGCTGCAGTGGGGCACGTGAATATTGCCCCTGTGATTCCCAGACTGGCTAATTACTGCACTTTCTACAGTTTGAATTGTGCCGAGTACTGTTGGATGTTTGGCCACCATTTGAATATATTCTTATATACGTTTACGAATTCGAAGTTTTGATCCAAGACTCCTTACTCATATGCTACCCACTTCCAAACTTTGTTCAATACTTTGCACAATTTTCATCCTCCTCGCTGATGTATGCGAAGAAAGGTAGAGGATGATAATGAAACACTATTAACAAACAATTTTTTACATCTATTTCAGATAGTCTGAGAAACATAGTATAATGAAAGAAGAAATAACAAGTTTATACACGATACGTAAACAGAAAAATTCTAATATAAGTTTTGAATAACAAAGTTAGTGCAACAACAAAATAAAATTGCACTGACCCATTGAAACAGAATAATTCGAAATATCAACATTATGAGAATAATCTGGAATTATTTCATGATTTCATCAAATTTTCATCAATAGTGATTTTTTCTATATCCATCGAAAAAAAAAACAGGGGGTTGTTCATCCAAAATGACAATTCTAGTGAATACAGAGAAACTAACAATTTTCATTGCACTTGAATCTACAAAAACAAATTTCAATTCTTCTGAAAGTATCAATCACGAACAAGTAACAATATATCAAACAGGTTGTCATTGGTCATCAAAAAATTTCCCAGGTAACTCAAATTGGAAAATGTACAATTTCTTTTGATATATCGATTGGTTTTTATTTGAAATTATGGGGGAATATAAATGAAAGTATTGACAAAGTAACAATATTCGAGATAAATCCCAGTGGAGAATTCAAAGTGAAATTCGAGATTCTCTAGGAAGGGTTTTTGAAATGTATCTATTTGATAAATATTTTTTCAATAACGAATCTACTTCACTTTCATACATTTATAACTATTTACAAATCACTTTCATATGAAGTGGCCTCACTATAACAAGTATTTGTTTCAACATCACAAAATTCATCGAACAGAGACATGTACAAATAGTGAAGCATACATCTGATAGTTTCATAGATTGCGTTATTTGCTTCAGTTTTAACATTACTGTCCATCGTCAATATTTTATTCAAACGGCACCTTGCCATTATTTTGAATTTGTATGTATAACAAGTTGGGAATATTACACTTAGTGACAACCTTGTAAACTACAGCAATTGTAAATTGTTCAGTTGAACCTCAGAAATAATTTCTGTAGTTTCTATCATGGCAACGTGAACAGAATAATTCAACACAATCATTAGTGAATTGATTGATATACAATAATTAATGAAATTATATTTTGAAATTTCTTTACTGCAGAAAATAATCCGCAGTACCTTTAAAAATAGGTTAGATATAATTAACAATCATATGAAGTTACTGTACATCAAAACAAGCCTGATGTGTTGATCATCGATGTGTTGATCATCTACCTCATGATGCAATTCCCTTTTTTTACCGATGAAGGACTGATATAGGTCCGAAACACGTACCGCCTGTTTCTGAGAAAAAAATACATAATTATGACCAAGTATTTCTTCGAAATTTTGATAAGAAAAGTCATAGACTATAATGTGAAATTTACTTTTTGTTTCTATTTGTTGATTTAAAATAAAGTCAGATTCATAAAAACTCCAACAAAAGAGCAATACACACAACAACAGATAAAATTCCGATGGATCTCGGAATAAAAGAAGGCAAAAGAACGATAACGAAATTGATTTTGAAAATCATAAAATTCCCCACCTGATGATGAAAGATAAAAAATCGAGAGTGAGAAAGCAACGGCATTGTGATATTCTGTGAAACTGAAACAAAATTTGATAATTCGAATGATGTCGAAACAAATATGTTAGATTTGAAAAACACATTTTTTGTTCTCAGTTGAGGAAACCACTCTTCTCACTCATGTCGCACGGACTGTTACTATCCCTTCCCGATCGACAATCCCTGTAGTTTCCTACGTCGGATGAGGTATTGGTAGCACTGGAAGTCGCCAAATTGGCGATATCACTGAACCAAGTCCCCAGGTTCATCCTTTCCGGAAGAACCGGAAGCGGTTTTCAAATAACATGCGCGGGTAAGGGTTCGTTGCGAAATTCTTCGTTCTTCATTATCACACACACTGGCCTCTTCATCGGACTTTCTGGACTTGGCGACCTCCGGGGAAACCTGGGGGACATATGTTACAGGACATGCTGGAGTTGACGTTGTTGGAAATGTTGTTGATGGACCAGTTAATACCTGGTGGGTAAATGGGGTTGTTACTGTAAAGTAACGCCAGCTCAGCTGCGAATTTTGTTTCGTCCGGGTGCCTGAAAGGATGATAAAGGTAGGGCAAGGGTGGAAATAAGGTTCTTGATAATTTGAGGTGTTCGTGATCGTGGTTGAGCAGGTGTGGGAGCCCAGAAGCTGAGGAAATTGGCGGCATCAAGGAGCGATGAAGACCGGGGTTCTCGAGGTGGGAGGAAGACAATAGGGGGGAAATGGAAAAACCAAATTTTGGTTCTTTCTTGATGAGTGGTTTCGGTTTCCGTCGGGGACGATATTTGTAGTCAGGATGTTCTTTCATGTGGAGAGCCCTGTAACAAAATATATAATATTTTCATTGCGACACTAAAAGAGTTTGAATGATGAGACGGTATGATGACAATCGATTGAACGCACTACATTCATATTCTACATAATTCATTAATAATTTGTCGCAAATAAATTTGGAGTGACCCGAATAATTTTTTTCCCTATGAGTGATATAGGTCAATATATCATTTATGCAGATATTTGACCTGATCATTGAAATTTCGCGGGGTCGATGCATTTTTGAAATTTGAGGTCACAATTGCAAAATCGCATTGCAAACAAAAATCGTCACTGCAGATTCATAGAAGAGGAAGAAATTATCAGACGTACTGGAAATACTACACCACGATTCATAGTGTTTCCAGTACCTCTGACGAGTGGTCGAATTTTTTTTTGGGCTATGAAACTGCAGGTTTTTATACTTGGGTGCATCTTTGTTCAGCTTCAGTAGTATCGGAGATAAGGGGAGAAAGTGGACTCTTCACTCCTACCTTTCCAGTGATATATTTGTAACGAAAATCACAAAATTATGAAAAACATAGTTTTGGAAACTCTTTCAAACGATAGATAGTACAGTAGTCACCTTTTAATCAGGCGAGAAGGTTGGATGCGAACAACACTGATTTCATATGGTTAACGCCCAGCAGTTTCATAAAATATGCAGGTGTAGTTTCATTCCCATGTTGGATTTCAAACTTTTAGTTGAACAATATTTGAGAAAATAAATTTGACGGATAGATAGATACGTGAGTGAGTATATATTGATCCCGTTTTTTTTTCATATCTGTGGTACACATTTGAATTATTTGTAACATCTTCTATATGTGCCATTTTTCTGCAAAAAATAGTTTCCATATTTCAGAGCTAATAAAGTTGATAAAAACGACCCTTGCCCTAAATCGATGTATTATCACATCATTATTTTCATACGTAAAATTTTTGGAATTCACTGCCTGAAGAGAGTTTTCCTAATGACTACAACATTGGAACATTCAGAAAAATGTTAATACATATTTATTTCTCCTTCCCTAATATTCTCTGTTCGCCCCGAACATATAATTATTATTCCGCTTATCCACGAACATTATGAGCTGTATTGTGTATCCATTTCCTTCTTCATCCCATACATATGGTGCAGCCCTCATGCCCTCATGCCCTCCTGTATTTTATTGAATGAGAATGATTATATAGCTGGCTGTTCTCTCACTATTGATCCAACATGGAAATCCCTACTCAAAAAGGAGGTGGAACTACAAAAATTTCGTACAAAATAGATCACGTTGAATTGAACATCCTGTGAACTTCTGTGGTGCATGTCAGACTTTGACAAGCAATGTCAGTTGTAATACCACAAGAGAGTGAGAATAAGGAAAAATAATTCGACAGATTTTCGAAAATTCGTTGCCAGGCAATAGACACGAGAGCCCGACGGGCTCGAGTGGCTATTGCCAAATGGCAACAAGTTTGGGAAATAAATCTGGAGAATTATTTTCTACTCTATCGAACTCTCGTGTGGTATTCTGTAGATTATTTTTTTAATTTACGATCACACACAGCAAACAGCAAAATGATATAATGAACTAAACCGGTTTTGATTCATTTCTCAGTTTTCATGCAACTTGATGACAGATGTCAAATTAAAAATATAGGTTGTCAAAGAATAAAAACAAAATACCTCAAATTATTCCCGCGGCAATTTTCTAGGTAGATTATCCTCACTTATAATCTCCCTAGAGCATGAATTATTGCCGGAAATTTTTTGAGTACATGAATTTTTTGAAAATTATTACGAGTCGCGAAGCGACGAGGATAATTTTCTTTAAAAATTCATGTACGAGACAAATTTCCCGCAATTAATTCAAGCACGAGGGGAATTGGTGAGCATTTTATATCGGAATTATACTTAAATAGAAAACATTAAGTAAATATTTATTTTGACGTTATTCACAAATAAATAGAAGGCTGTGTAATGGGAGTTTTGGGGGAGATTTTTTTCTGATTTTCCCCGTTCCCTAGTAAAATAAAATATATGATATCAGATAAACTATTACGTAAAATTAATTGATTTCATACAATTTTCTTACTAGGTTTCAGGGAAATGTTAATATTGACTGAAAATTAAAGTGGATACGTTCGTATTGCGGGAGATATTTTTTTATTTTTCCCGTGCCCTAGTGGAATAAAATATATAATATCAGATACATTTTTATATAAATTAATTGATTTCATACAATTTTTTTACTGGGTTCCAGGGATATGTCAATATTGATTAAAAATGAAAGTGGATGCTCGTATTGCGGGATATTTAATTTAATTTTTCCCGTGCCCTAGTAAAATAAAATTTATAATATCAGATACATTATTATATAAAAATAATTGATTTCATATAATTTTCTCACTAGGATTCAGGGAGATGTCAATATTGACTACAAACGGTGATATACAGCAAAAAATATATAACTATACCTATACATATATACTTAAATATTTTTCATATTCTTTCAGGTTTAATTCTAAAAAAAAATGATATTAGCGGTAATAATTTGTTTTTCAAATAATTCAGGAAATCGGGATATTTTATTCTTTATTCTAAATAGAATGTTGTTGGCGTATGTTGCCGGTTATAAAAATATTTTGTAAAGTTGGCAATGGATTTGACATTCAGTACTCCTGTCAATCAATATTTCATTTTGGCATTATAAGTTCCTCATAACATTGTATACAATCATAAGTTAGTAAAAAAGTGATAAGAAAATAAACTTTCAATCGTATGGATTGTATTCTTTTTATCACAGCACACTGAAATGTACCATAAAAATGTAAAATATCTAACATACCTAGTGGAACAATCTGGATTGAATCCTGAGCAAGAAAACTTATTTAAAGAGATTGGCAACATTCTGCGTGATATTGTGCCTTCTTTTGTACACAAATCTAATACTCAAAGAAATAAACTGGTGTCTCAGTATTATTTTCATTTTATGAAACACAGGCATATTATTAAAAAAACACCGGTTCTGAGTTTTATTCACCACTTAGGAAAGAAGAGGTAGAAGTGGAATTTTTGAAGAATTTAAAATTAATTAATGATTTTATAGAATGTACACCTTGATAAATTGTTGTAATATTTCCAACTTATAAAGTAGGTGAATAAAAAATATTGTCAATATTATTTCAATATTATTTTTTTCTAATTATATGATAGCTGTCATGTGCCAGGAAATTTCCACTTATTAATTTTACATGCTAATGTGGATGAAATATTTTCAGAAAATTTGCTGGTTACCAAGTAACAATGTCGAAATAAAGCATCTGATTGGTTGAGAATGACTGGTATAAAATTTTCACTATAATAATGTTTTGATTGGCCAAAACGTACATAAATGATTTGAATTGAAAGTTTTCATTGGTTTCTAGAGATGTAAAAAAATTATCAAGATAATACGAAATACTTCAAGTGCATTTTAAAATTGTGATTATTTTCCAATAACTAGTATTTGATAAAGGGAACAGAGGTGATTTCCGAAACGTTTGTTGTAAAATATTTTAGGCAAATAATTTTCGAACGGTACGTTACTGACAAATTAGAAATTTTCTTAGTGTATTTTAGAATCCAGAATATTAAAAACGCAGTAACGTATCCAGGACCAATTAAGTAATTTGGTCTTCTCAGAACAGAACTAATAATTTTTACTTCCAGGGGGAGAGAAAACCCAAAATATGGAAAACAGAATACGCGATGTCCATTCCCTTGTAGGCTACCGCCGAAGAACAATTTTGAGAATAGTTCAACGGCTTCATGATACCGTGTCTTGTTTATCAGGCCAAAGAGAATATACAGTAGGTAAATCATTTGGTCTGAAACCTGTAGTGCATTTAATGTAATGACAGAACATTCGAATAATTTCTTTGACTTAGTGTTCTACACCCTGTTTTATTCTGCAATTATTTGAAAATTTGTTTCTGCTGCAGTACGAACTTCAATAGAGGGATAGTGATTTGGCTGTATCACCGAGTCCTTTGCGCATCGTCAGATTATTTGATGCCATAGGCGGCGCATTTTTTCAAAAAAATTACATAATTTTTTTGATCATATATTTTCAATTGGTATTTTTGATGACCTACCGACGTCCTACCGACTCATTTTCTGTTATAAATCTGTGATATATCACATATATTATATGCTGGTATGAAAAAAACAAAATTAATAACAGACAGAAAAATGTTGTACCAAACATGGTCAATAATAGTCTATATATTTCATATGCAATAATTTATAATTTTCAATATGCTAACTTGGAGAAGATTGTGAAGTATGGAAATTAAATATAAAAACTTTTGTAAAACAGAGTTTTCAAAATAAATAGGGAAATGTGAGTAGTATTTATAAACTAATGTTTCTTTGTCAAATAATATAATTCTAAAAAAGGAATATATCAAGATCATTTTGAAAGTTTCTATGCAGCAAAAAAAACCTTTATATCATAATTTGTAATTTAAAAATAGATGAAATACGCTACGATGATGCCACATTATAAAATAAAACATCAACGAATTTTACATTTATTCAAAAGTTGTGTTCATAACAAGCTTCAATAGGGTAGCTTACATGGTTTTTGTCTTTTCAGACGCTTTAAAAAAATAATGTTTGAGTATATATTATTTTATCAATGAAAATATATCTTTGAATTGTAACTAATATGTTCAAATAAGTTAAATACTGAAAATACACGTAGTATTCAAAACGGATTAGAAAATTGTGAAAGAATGACATAATATTTTTCCATTCTAAAAGAATTACCCAAAATTTCTAAATTCTCAATTTTAATAATTTATTCGGAAAATTTATTTATGTATTTATCTTTATAATTAAATTCTAGAGAATTAGAGTGTAAGAGTATTATTATTTTTCAAAACTTTCCTAGGTTGATCGTGCCAAGGTTTATTTTTTTAAATATTTTTTTAGAAATACTTTTTATTTTATAAGATTTTCAATTTGATTTGTTATTCTGCATATGAACTTGTTGTAAGCAGGATCAACGGTATCTTTCAGAATATCATTCCAAAAATCGTTTGTTCTTAGGTTAATTGATTTGTTTTTAGAGGTTTTTTTGAATTCAAGTGAAACATGATAAGAAATTGGAAAATGGTCAGTAATATAGGTTTTTGATTCATATACATTTACTTCACATGAATTGTTGTTTATTTTTAGAAAGAAATGGTCAATATTTATTTGATAAATGAGTAAGAATTTAGTATGTTTAATTCTCTTTATCCAAATTCAAAATATCAATGTTAATATTCTTTACATTATCCAAGAATATTATTTAAAATCTAATGAAAATTTCAATATCAGAGGAAAGTTGGTTGTAGGTTGGAGTAATTCCAAATGAATCCTATTTTTCCATTGACCTCGATGAAGTTGAAATTGTTTTGGCATTTGTGTTAATATTATTTCTAGTATAAATCAATAAACTATAACTTTGATAAATTTTGGAATAATTGAAAATCAGCCATTTATATTGAAATTGTTTAAATCGATTACTTCCCAAGTCTGTACCTATGCTGGCAAACTATAATCGTTCAAAGTATAATTGTCTTGAATTACATATTTATTTATCGTACGGAGGTGAAAAAGTTTTGTAGTTTGATGTGATGTGACAATAAAAAATATTCGATACATTTCCATTGGAGGATTACCGTAAGCATTCCATAGTTGTGATAAAATATCCGTACAAAAATTGAATTGAACAAGTTCACGATGATGTTCCTTGACTACATTTAAGTATTGGGGTAGTCAACCCTATTTCAAATACCTTGAATCTCAAGTTGAAAAACGAAATACTAATACAAAATGAGAATATGGAAAGCAAAAGAATAATATTGGAATGCCATTCACGATTACTAATACTCTTCTATTCAATCGAATCTCTGTCGTATGGATATGAATACAAATAATCATGTCACGTAAATACCATGTTCACAAAGAGAGTATTATTCACGATTGAATAACATCGATAACAAAGTTTTTTGATTCTATTCACGGCATACTCTTTCCGAATTGTTTGTCGGGAATTTTGGAAAACCTTCGAAACCTGTGTAAATAAAACAAAAATACTTTATCACTTACTACTGATAAGTGTTTCCGTATTTGATCAGTAACAAAAATAATCGTTAAATGCCCTATTCTCACTCTCCATTCAGCTTGAACACACACCTTTCTGTGTACCCGAGATAGTGTTCTTTTTATGTTTAAATAATACCAATTCTTCATTTATCAGTTGACAAATATATTGCCTGGGAATAAACATCGAGGCACAATGGCATTGTGGCAGTATTCTGAAAAGTACAGAGGCGCCGTGTTTTGGCCGGAAACTAAGATCTCAGGTCAAATAATGGGTAAGTTGTAGCATTTCAGAAGAAAATATGATTATCTTGTGTTATGAGGAAATAAATCTCATAACCAGGGTGCAGAAAAGTGGGCGACATCTCACAGTTGATTTCATGACAAATGCAAACAACCATCGTTATAAAAAACAAAGACCTTCAGATAAAAAGCATGCTAAAAACCGTCTATCATCGACAACGAGTACAAATAATCTGGTGCCGACAAAAACTAGAAACACTTTTTCTGACAAGCATAAAATAAACAATGAGATATATTTACAACCAGAACAAAAACTTGAAGAGGGCCAAGAAAAATGGAAAATTCAGATGAGTCGCCATAAACGCAGGCAAGTAATCTATGGAGAAGGAACTGATAGTAATATATTCAAAGAAGTTACGAGATATTTAGACTATCATGTATTTTGCTGTCCTCTGGATTTAACAACCGATGAGCTGGTTCAATATTTGAAAAGTAAAAACGTGAATGTTATGTGCGAAAAAATGATATCTTAATTTCCGGATATTTATAATTTCTTCAAGGTATCTGTTCCTGCAAATGATGTCAAAGAATTCACAAATCCGAAGATTTGGCCTGAATATGTTGGAATAAGTCGTTTTGAACTTCGTTTTTTACGGCGAACTCCTACAGACGCAAGAACCAGCGAATAATTTCAAATAATCGGGACAGTATTTAAAAAACATTCAATGCTTCAAAACTAATATACTGTGTATCAATAGTGAAAGCCGTTCAGCACATTTTGATGAAATACATTAGTTAATTTGTGAAATAAAACCAATTTTAATATTTTAACAGAAACTAGAGTCACTGACGACATATTAGATAGTGAAATGGTCATAAACAATTATATTACTAGTAGATGTAACTCGCAAAGTAGACATATTGGAGGGATAGTCATTTATATTAGAAATGACATAAAATTCAACAACAAAAAATTAATTCCTTCATACAAATCACTGGTTTCTATACATTTCAATGATAATTAACAAGCTAATATGGTATATGGGATTTTTCTACCACTCTCCAAATGCGAGCCACTTTAAAACGATATCGACTATAGTCGGAATTAAATATGTTAAGGAGACATGAACATCGGATGGGATATTGCTGAGGATGGAACAATTATTCTCATTATTTGTAAGCTTTCATACTAGAATCACACATCTCAGCAAAAGTACTTTTGATCTTGTTTTTTCTAACAATTTTGATGTTGAAGTAAGAAGTATAACTCCAAAAATTACTGACCATGAAACATTGAGTATAAATATTAATGGGAACCAATATGAAATTTCTGTGAATCAAACTTTTCGAAAAATCGACTATATCAGCTTAGCTGCAGTCCTAATTGAAAAAAACAGATATGGTTTACTATAAATTTGAATCCCACATGAAAAACACCATAGATAATCTCTTTCCACTTCAATCCAAAGTTGTAAGAAAATCCAAGGAATGGTTTAATGAAATGATAAAATATACTACTGATGAACGTAATAGGGCTTACAATATATTTAAAATTACCCGAACCCAGGCAAATTGGTAACTGTACACTGAGAAACGTAACAACGTAGTGAAAAATATAGGGATTGCGAGGAAGCAATATTATGAAAATAAAATTGATAACGTGAAAAATAACCCAAAACGGATGAGGAAAACATTAAAAACTCTAGTCAGCCCAAAGAATATATCTTACATTACAAGTATCACAGTGAAGGGCATAGAAGTACAAAATAATATCGAAAATATTTCCAATAATTATTTCATCTCGAGTATTACTAATATTATCAAATAAAAAAATAAAAAATTGCCGTTAATTACCGTTCATGAGAATTAATAATTTTTGTTAACCCTGTATGCCCCTTTCAGTTGAAGTTTATTTGTTCGTTGAAGTTCATTCGCTGTGTGTCAATCAGATACTATAAAATAATTTTTATTTTGACATTTCTGGATATCAAAGTTAATTATTAGATATAATTTTTTTACAAGTTTTTATTTACTTTCACCTGTCCCGATCGATGCGTGTAATCTTACAAGTTTAATTTGACCCACTTCTAGTTGTCCGATTAATGTGTAATTTGGCAGGTGTTCATAGTTCCCGTGACAATGCATTATGGAATTTTTGTTAAAAAAAAATGGCGGCTCCAAGATGACCGACGAAATTTGTGTTTATGGTCCGATTTGATTCGAAATTGGTATGTGGGGGTTTTCCGAGTTGAAGATTATATATTTTTTGTCAAAATTTATGAAATCAAAATGGCCTGCTCCAAGATGGCCGACTATCTCTGTGATTATGGTCCGATTTTTTTAAAAAATTGGTATGTGGGGATTTACGGGGTCGGATATTATGAATTTTTTGTCAAAATTCAAAAATTCAAGATGGCGGAAGAGTTTTGTAATAAGGGTTCGATTCGATTCAAAATTGTAATGTGGGGTTTTTCGGAGTCGAACACCATGAATGTTTTGTCAAAATTCATAAAATCGAAATGGCAGCTCCAAGTTGGCGGAGGATCTCTGTGATTATGGTCCGATGCTATTCAAAACTGGTATGTGGAGGTTTTCGGGGTCGGAGATTATGACATTTTTGTCAAAATTCATTAATTCAAGATGGCGGATGAGTTTTGTAATTATGGTCCGATTCTATTCGAAATGGGTATGTGGGGGTTTTTGGGTCGGAGATTCGGAATTCATTGTAAAAATTCATAAATTCAAGATGGCTACTCCAAGACGTGGACGAGTTTTGTGATTATAATAATAATGATAATAATAATAGTAATAATAATAATAATAACGTTTATTGTGCACAACAATACAGTTACACACAAAAGGTAGGTAAGATATGGCTCCTACAAATTCAACTGAAATAAAAAATTAGATCAATAAATAAAAAAGCAAACACTTACAAGGAATTGTGAATATACAAAATATTGTTATATAAGGGAGCTGCACATGATATAACATATATTTACAAATGAAAAAAATCTATTGAATAATATGAAGAAATGAGAAAAACATTGATTTGTTTGAAAATATGAACAGGATGTTCATAAAATCAGTTGTGGAATCATCTGCGACTGAAAGATAACACCCACCATCGTTCAAGGTAACCTCTTGTGGAGTATTCATGTTGAGAAGGGAAACAACTAGAAAAATATATATCTAACTATAGTCTGCTTGATATAAAAAATATTTCATGAGAGGATTCCAATTGAAATATTGATGGGCTCAAAACTGGAATGATCTTATTCAAATAAAATGGTGTCAAGTAAGAAATGCATTCTTCATATTTTTTCGTAATATGAAATGGAATATTGAAGTTGTTGGATCTAATGTTGAGATTACCTATATCAGAATGGCGTGATATGAGTTGAAACAAATAGTTGGGTGTTTTAGTTTTAAGAAGTTTGAATGATTATGGTATTCAAAATTGGTATTTTGGGTTTTTGGGGTCGGAGATTATGAATTTAGTCAAAGAATATTGATTTTTTGTCTAAATTTATGAAGTGAAGATCTCAGCTCTAGCATGGCCGATGAATTGAAAAGCTAGATAGCACCGAACTTACAGGAGAAAGGTTTCATAATAACGATGCTTCAACAAAAATCGGCGTACTTACTAAAAAGCACAACGTCACTGAATCATTACATTTTTTGAATTTGAAATTGAACTATGGTAGAAGAGTGTTTACGGAGATTTGAATCTTTCTCCAATTCCTGATCGTAGAGTTTGAGGTTTATATAAAAATAAAAATGCTATTTTCCAATGAAAATGTTCCATTTTTTGAGACGCAGGGTTCGTTAGCTTGATTGATGACAATTTCGTAATTAACCTTTCCGACTAGCCGCGCCAACGGGATTTTTTTATTAGATTTCTCTAGTGCAAAAATCTCAGTACTGGAGAAAATAATGAATAATGTTATTTTTGTCCCTACGATGAAGACGTTCCAATACAGATAATTCACTATCGATATTTCGATATCATTATACATCAATTTCTGTACGTATTAGTACATTTAGGACATTTGTGAATAGCCATAACAAATAATTTAAAAAAAATAATCCTACTTTTCCTCAGACAGAATGTAATCGACAAAAAAGTCAATTTTTTATATCTGAAATGAACGTTTCTGAGGATATTCGTTGTTTAGGAAATGTTTCCTCAACTGCAATCTGCAATTTTCACAAAGCTGCCATGGATTGAATAAAGAAACTTAGATTTGCCAGAACTTACACCAGTTACTGGCCCATAAATCAATTCATTTAAAGTGATTGGAGTTTTCCAATAGTGTTTTAAATGGCCTCCAAGATATTGCAAGCATTTATTGATTATTCGAAGGAGGCAATTGTAGCTGCTCCATGTATTTTTTTTTCTAAATGTTATAAGATGTGGTGTGCAATAAACGAATTATTATTATTATTATTATTATTCGTGCACCAGTCAATGAATTTTCTGTACCTCTTATTCTGTCTTTCATGTCTTCCTTTGTGGTTAATGGGTAATTGAGAACTTATTTTCGATGAATCTCTGTAGAAGCCTGAGTATTAATTTGTCAAAACAAGGATGATAAAGTCAACAATTTTTCATCCAAACATTTTCTCTAGAATATCACCAACACTTCAAGTAATATGAGATGAGGCATCATTTTGTTGGTACCCGACTCTCTCTCCATCTCTGGCATATCGTCTAATGCCCGCTGGACATCATTCAATCTGAATTCAAATTGTGCCCATGAAAATAAAGCTATACCAATCGGTTATCCGTCTGAAATAAATATCATTGGCTAAAGGCGGGTTGACACAGTACGAGCACACTCGGACCGAGTCCACTAGAATGTTGCGTGCGCATCACTCGGATGAGCTCGTCCAGTATTGAAACGACCACTTTGGCCTTCCCCTACCTGACAACCAATTTTCCTCGAAGATGCCCGAATCATTATCTAACTGTGGCTATCAATAGAAATTACATAGGCGTACCAAATTATTTGGTATAGGCGAAACACGAGGCGTAGTTTTTGGCGGACGAGTTTTGTGATTATGGTCCGATTCGATTAAAAATAGGTATGTGGAGGTTTTCGGGGTCGGAGATTATGAATTTTTTTCAAAATTCATAAATTCAAGATGGTGGCTTCAAGATGGAGGACAAACATTGCGATTATGATCCAATTCGATTCAAAATGGTATGTGGGGGTTTTTGGGTCGGAGATAATGAATTTTTTGTCAAAATTTATAAATTTGAGTTGGCGGCATCATGATGAAGGTCGAGTTTTCTGATTATGGTCGTATTTCATTCAAAATTGGTATGTGTGTGTTGTTATAAAATTAATACTTCGAAAAGTTGTCTACTTTCATGAATACTTTGTAAAAATCAAATACTTTGACAACTTCTTACTTATCAACTAATCACTGCCCAATCAAATTAATTGGTACCTACTTTTATGAACACTTGGCGCGACAAGCTTTTTGAAATCAAATAATTCAACGAAAAATAATGAAATCATTATTAGCGATGACTTAAATTCATTTTATACGTTTTAGTACATGGCTTGAATGGAAGCTTGTCTTCAAAAAGTTTTTTAAATCAAAATAAAAGAACTAAAAATGTCGGACAAATAACTATTGTGGTTTATATTTCGATTAGATTTAATATTGTGCCTACGGTCGGAGATTATAAACCTATATATGTATAGTTATCTATATATATATATATATATATATATATATGAATTCATATATTCAAGATGGCGGCTCCAATATGGCGTTTTGTGATTATGGGGTCGGAGATCACGTTTTTAAAATCCATAAATTCAAAATGGCGGCCGAATTTTGCGATTATGGACCGTGGGAGTTTTGGGGTCGGAAATTATGATTTTTTTGTTAAAATTTAAAAATTCAATACATAGATATAAAAATAGACAGATAAACCGGGACGGTACCGGAACGTGACCGGATCCAGTTGTTTTTTTCATAAACATTCCAAACGATCACTTCAAGATGGGGACAAGTTTTGAGATTTATAGATTGTTTTATTAAAAAAATACGAATATACAAGAGGGCTAACTAGTTTTTCATCATGAATGACTTGAATGTTCCTCTACACTTCGAAATTTTCTGCTCGGTTCTGCCAATAACAATTTGAAATCTCGACCATGATTGTTCAACATTAAATTACTGATGAAAAACTAGCTGGATGAATAATTAAAACATTTCAAATTGTTACTGCCCAGCAAAGTTGAATAAATAACTGCACTACCTATTTATTAATCAAACAAACCTAACCTTTCAAACGCTGCATGACAAGACACTGGTGAAGATTCGCCGTAGCATAAGCAGCCACATCAAGTCGTGACCACTCGTGTTTTCCCCCTCTCTACCTACCAAACGGTCGTTTCAATACTGGACGAGCTCTACTCGTATCGTGTCAACGACTATCCTAGTGAACTCAAACACCGCAATCCTGGTATACTCGGTCCGAGTTGAATGAGATGTGGGTCTATTTACTGTGATTCAGGTCGACAATCGGAATGGCGGAAACACCGGTTGAAACTAAAGAACCTCGTGCTAAAAATATATTTCGTCTGAAGGCGGCCCCACCCTGGTATTAGCAAATACTGTATCCAAATATTTGGCATATAGACGATATGTGTATGGGGTGTTTGAAGACAAATATTCGCACAAAAGGGTATATTCGGAAAATATGAAGATTAACCCGCTCGTAGTCGGCAAATAAACACAAATCAAAGGCGCAAATATTTTTAAAACAAGCAAATACCCGTCTGATCCACATATTCGTACGCCGTGATCATAGAAAATGGAGTGGTCAAACGAAACGACAAAGGCATTTTAAGATTCATATGAAAATGAACCTTCCATCTTGAAAATGTTTGTATGAATATCTGTTACAACAATTGGCAAATATGGGGATGTACATTTGGCATACAAGCAAATATTGACACAAATATACAGACAAACATAAAAATATAGAAGTATTTGGCAAATACCCGAATGTGTGGAGCCGCCTTAACAATCCAATCCCAAGTCCAATTTTTTCTCTTCTATTTACGTTTTTGGGTTTTAATAGTTTGTAACTCTTCAATTAACATATCGGCGACAACAACGATACCCTCCAACACTAACTTGGCCATCTTCAAATACTTTCCGAGTGTCAACTAACTCGGACCGAGTGCAGTTGAACGAGTGGACTCGGTCCAAGTCTGCTCGTACTGTGTCAACCCGCTTTAATTTTTCAGACAGATGCAAGCTTTGTTTAAAGCCCAACGGTGGTTCTCATAGCGATACGGTAACATTTTTTTTAATTCCTTGACATGTTTTTTGGGTAACCTTCCACAGTCTGAAAATGAAAATATAATCAGGAAAATCCATCAAACAACCAAATAACACAACCAACAAGGAGTACTCCCACCACCTACACATTTCACAACCAACATAATACCTTATGTCCCCGGATTATCTGGGAAGATCAAACAAATTGGACATAGGTTTGATGTGAGAACATCATTTAGAACAACAAACACACTGATATCTATACAAACAAAACCAAAAACCGCAGAAGAAAGTACCAAAAACTGTGTTTACAACATACCTTGTTCGTGTGGTGATAGTTATATAGGTGAAACGTCAAGACCATTGGAAGTGCGTCAAAGTGAACATCTGAGTTACATCAGAAATCGACAAATAACCGGATCAAAAATTGCAGAACATATCCTCACATCCAATGGCGATCATATGATTGAATGGAATAGACCACATGAAGAGAGGAGAAAATTGAAAGAAACGGCTTGTATTCTTCTTTACAATAACAACTGCTTTCAACAAATTCTGTTGAAATGGACCATAAATGGTTACCTCTACTCAGAGAGGAAGTGAGATATGGTATAATGCTAATAAACTGATCTGTACAACACCCCATATATCAAATGAGCAATACGTTACTCTAAATTTTTTTGGCAGATCTCAATTGATATCCGTCATTTGGAAAAAGCGAAAAAGACGAAAAATCCAAATTATTCAAACAATTAAAGGAGATTTGGAAGATTTTGAGAACGGGGGCAGATATAGTTCCCGAAACGTCAATCAAAAACTATATAGAGAAGTATCTTCTGAATTTTTACTTTTTTTTATAGGCATATTCAGGGAACGACAAGTTACTGACAAATTGAATCATTTTTCTATAGGAAATATAATTTGGTGAACGCAGTAACTTATCGGAGTGAACTAATTAGTTTGCCCTTTCCTCCACAAAAAACCACATTCATTCAATATTTTTCTTCATCTACAAAAATATCTCTGAGGAAATCAGGGAATTTGTGTATTGGTTAGCAATCACTCACGAAACTCCACTCGTCTCGGTTAGTCCCCTGCTTTAAAAGTTTTCAGATGAATAGACCATCATCAATGATCTCTTGTTCCGATTCAAATCTCAATTCGAAGTTGTTTTAAAAATACGTCTGAGAAGTCGTCATCAAGACTTACCCTGTATCTTCTCTCAATATTAGTTATTCAATGATTGGCAATTGGAATTTCGGTGCCACTTGAACAATGGCGCCTGGGGTGGCCACCCCTCCTCGTCCAGCCCCAGAAACAGCGCCGCGCGGTTGCATCATCAATTATCAAGGCATTTGGTCATCACCAATTCGAAACTAGCCATTTTTTATATAAATTTGTTCCATTTCAACTATTTTGTAAAATAATTTATTGTAAAGATGTTAAAAATGATTGAAATTCAATTTGTCAAATCTTCATTTTATGGCACGATATAGCGTAATACCAGTGTCAGACTAATGCTGCCGCCAGTAGAAATAAGGCCGTAAAGTCAAAAGTTATAGTTTTGAGATAATGACAAAAACGTTTAGCGTTCTCTGCTGCAAGGAAGAAACATAGTAGGAACAAATTTATTCATGTCAATAACAAATCTTATAATCAATTTGATATTTACAATAATCAGTTTCTTGAATTTTATTATTTTCAATACTTAAAAGACACTTACGGCTTTTTACAATATTTCGCTTATCTTAAAACATAACGGGATACGAAGTATAAAGGCCGTAACTGAGGCTCTTTGGTGTATTTGGGCTTTGCCGCTATTAATATGAGTGAATATTATTTGACAGATAACGATTTCTGGTATACAAAATTATATATATATATATATATATATATATATTAAATTTGAATTTCCTAACAATAAACTATAAAAAAAGTCTCCACTTTGTTCTAAAGAACCACACCCCAAGAGGAAAAAAAACAACCTACTTTATAAGATACATGGTTCAAGAAACCCAAACTACAAAATATATAAATATATATATATATATATATATATAAAATGGCATGTAATTTGTTTAAGAATTATTCTTTCTTCATATAAAAATGTAAATAAAACTTTCAGATCTTTATTAACAAACAAATTATAATAAACATTTTATTCCAAAGAAACATTCAAATCTGTTATATTTGTGTTCCCTTCAAGTTCATTCCAGAATTTTATTCTATTAGCTGGCATTAGTGGACAGAGTTTTTCCAAAATAGTGTCTTTTTTGGATTGCAAAATTCCCCTAGGTCGATTTCGATTAAGTGGTTTTGTTATACCACGCTTTTCTATTTGGGCTTGAAGAAACTCAGTTTATGATCAACACCATCAAAATCATTGTAGTAAACGAAAGTATGCTCGCCTCGTGTAAAAGATGCCATTACCATATTGTTAAGATAGGCCCGTGGTTTTGTTTTTTTCAGTTTGTACTGTGAACTGAAATCTTTCCAGTCTGAAAAATGAGATGGAGTCATGCTAATAACATCCACTTTTCCTGAGTTTGCCCGTTGTACTGCTTCATGAAAATCATTGAAATCATATATATTACCACTTTTCTTCATGCTAAGCTCCACCTGATGGTGAAAACTATCGGCGCTCATGAAAGTATGACCAGCTTGAAAATACTTCACGTGAATTTTATTCGCAGCTATTTCAGAAGAGTTTACGATATATGTTAAAAAACTGAACATGCACCAATTTTTATTCTGTGCCGAACAGTTATCTAACCAGAGGGTTACAGTTTGTGCGTCTCTATTTTTCAGGAAAAAGGCATGGAAGCTACTTATTATGTCTTCTTTTTTTCTTCCTGCAATGCCTTCATGCCAGATGGCTGCCACAGCATTCAGATGTTTTTGTTCTCCTACAGGCACAAAGCTTTCGTTGAAAATAACAATTCTTGGAGTAAACAAAACAATTTTGTATTGATCCATGCGTGGAAGCATGATAACCTTTTGAAGGTCTACGGAATAACACATCATTTTTTTATCCTTCTGATATTTGTCAATTTGATAAGCAGCTCTAGCTTTCTTTACTTTCTCTAAATGGCCAGTTTGTTCCTCACATTTCTCGCAGTTTGGCTGAATATCTTTAGAATGTTCGTGGAAACTAAATATCCCACAAGTTTCACATTGCTCATGTCCAAGTTTAGTGAAGGAAATGTTCATATTTTTCAGAACATTTCTATATACATATGAGCACTGATCATTTTTGTTTTTATTATTGTAATCATTCCACATAAATTTAATATTAATGTCTTCAGGTAAATATCTTCTGTCTGGAGCATGTTCCCTTCGATAATGAGAAATAGACGGATTAAAAGATTCAATATGTATTCTGATTTTCTTATGATCTAATTTTCCCAATGTGGTAAGGAAAAACGGTTTACAAACTTGAGTTTAAATGCACCGAAACAACTTACCTCTCATATCACGTTTGGTAGACAAAAGGTGGTTCTGTGAGTTCTTCAATGCATTTTGCAACACTGTATCATTATTATATTTGAACCCCAATGTGGTAAGGAAAAACGGTTTACAAACTTGAGCACTAGTACCTTCTTCATTTTTCAAATAGTAGAAATAAGTATTTGCTCTTGACGAATTTTCAGTATGTTTCTTAGGAATTTGTCTCTGACACTGGCCAACAATAAAAATTCTCTGTTCTGACCAACTCATTTTCCAAAACTCATCATTGATTTGTTGTCTTCTATTTTCCGTTATTTTGTCTTTACATTTCCTTATACACTTATTTGTACATGATGTACATTCTTTCAGAGCATATGCTTGTCTTTTCTCTTGTAATTTTAGTTTTTTTCTTTCGCATTTTTTATAGTATTTGTTTTGGTTTCCTTGGATATCCTTTTTGGTTAGCAATTGGATTGATTAGGAACCTCAGTTACAGTCTCAACTTCATTTACAGATTGTGATTCCCTGAGTGTGTGGCCATCATTTATTTCTGTATTGATATCTATATTTTGTTCTAGTGGTATAACAATATCTTGCAAAACATTTATGCTGGGCATCATCTCATCACATTTGGTTTCCACAACATTTTCAATTTTATTAATGTCTGTATCCAAAAACTGATGGGTTTCAGGCATATTTATATGATAACCTAGTAATTAAAAATGACTATAACAAAAAAAATACCTAACACTTTGCTATAACTCACCCTCAGTTATGTCATATTCATAATTCACATTGGTCAACTCAGTAAGCTCGGGTTTTTCTTTTTCATCATATACGGCCTGTGTATCTATAAAATCCAAAATGAGAAAATGGAGTTACTTTATTAACATCTTTTAGGATTTCCCATGATATTTCCCTACTTCTAAGATATTTATGGACCTCACAAATCAATTTAATATTATACTGAGAAGGTATTATCTTACCTCCTGAATAACTTTGTATTTCCAAATTCCTTGCCATTAAAACCATTCTTTCACTTCTTGTACTGAATATAGTTTTTTTCATTGTCGCTGATATAGCTGTATTATAGCTGATTTAAAAAAGGGAATGTATCCAACAGAGCAATTAAATATTGGTAACATTCACTGTGACACACAACGAGGACTGAAATTGCAATTTCTTTTCTATGCCTGTCTGTCGGAATATTCTGTTTACTTTGGGTTGGATTCTAAATAATTAGTAAAAAAGCCGTAAGGTGAGCTTCTTCTCAACTATACGGTGTTTTAGCTTCGGATGTAATAGATGCGGCGTTCTTGCTTCCCGAAACGATGATGTCTTAACTTTACGGCCTATTTCATTTCACTTTTAGGTATATTCAAAATGATTTTACGGTATTTATACTTCGTAGGAAGGTGGAAAACAATAAAACCAACCTATCTAGCCAAAAAACTAAAAACCACCAAAGTTGGACTTTACGGCCTTCTTTCTACCAACGGCAGAATGGAACTACGTTCTCCGCCACGTGATGAGTTTAGAATTGAAGAGCATTTTAGCATTTTGCAATTGCACTAGCTCTAATCCTAGCAATGTTAACCATATTAAGTTAGGTTTTGTTAATTTTTCTGAAGTCAGGTTGGGTGCCCTCGAAGCCAAAGTAAAATGGTGTTGCTAGATGAGTTGTTTTTACCGCATATGACGTAACTGGCTCATGGTTTTCAATGCCCAGAGAACATTTTGAACATATACATATAGGTTTATCAGTCACTAACATCACGCCCCGGCTTGGCTGGTGGGTGAAAATAATATAAACTAACATTGAGTTCCTCAAATTCCATTTTTTTCATAATACCCCATTCATTCATAAAAATCAGCAAACACTGTATGACACAGTCAAAACAATCATCAACATCAATTTTTGCGGCTTACGTGTCCCGTCTCTGAGAACTATTTTCCATATACACAAAATGATAAATATAACAGAAGAACATATGTATTTTGAGAAACGGCAATTCGTTTGAGGAATAAAAATTGTAGTATAAAGTGCAGGAGTTTTCGGATGGAGAAGTAGGCAATAAATAATTGGTGAGACGAAATGTATACATTTATTTAATTTCAACATTATCTGCTTATGGTAATAAAAATGAGTGACAGCTGTCGGGTTAGCTCAAATTACAATAAGAGTAACGTTTAATATCCTCAATGTGTTTTATACAATCTGCCCAATTTTGCGAAGGAACTTCATTTAATGCTCTTTTCCATGTTTCAATACAACCACTGTAGCCCTTTTGCCTTAATCCTGGTTATAAAATGTTTTTCATTGTGCCCATATAACTTCAATAGAATGAAACTGGCAGAGATATGGTGGTAGTCGTAGAACAGAATAATCTATTTTACACATCGATTCATCAGTCGCATATGCTATTTTTTATGGCTATATTGCTGCAAAATCTCTAGCAGTTCAATTTGAAGGCGCGCTGAGGAATGCGTATATTTTTAGTTTGCAGCCATTGTATGATTTCATCCTTGGTCGACTGGGAACACATCTAAAGGCGGGTACTCACTGGCGAGCTGTAACTGGAACTGCAACATTTTTTGGTGAGACGTTGGCCGTCTTCACAGGGATTGCGTACAGTTCGTGAGAACAGCATGTTGGTTCCAAGTGAAATGATTGCCAGAGCCGCATTCATTTTGATAGACAATTTATCTGAAGATGGAAAACATCAACGACGATGGAGGCATCATGAAATTTATGTATATACAAATGGATCTGCATTACTTGATGCTTTCAATGAATTTCAAAGTATCAGTGGACATTACACAGATTGTACCCGTATGAGCCCAATGAATTTTGATTATTGTATTAATTTACCTAGACCCAAAATTAAAAAAAAAATAATAATAACGGCGAAAAAGCAATTTCAGTACAAGATGAAAAAATTTATTGATCAATATTGAATACATTGAAACATTCAGTTGCTTTCTCCTAGCGTTATAATAAAATCATCTTTTCCAGTTCCAACAATTCTCTTATCTTTTGCTTTCTCCCTCCTCCATGACAACAATACATTTATTATTTTTTGTTTACACTCATCCTCTGATGCACCCTTTACCGTATTTATTTCCTAGAAAGAAACACATTCAATGTTTTCAATAGTAGTAGTGGATCCTATATTACTGGTTTTCTCTTTACACATTTCGATTAAATTGAGAATTTTCCTTCGTCCCACTCTGACATTTCATCGAGGATTGTTGCTGCAACACGTACCCACTCACGTACTAACCACATAGACTACCAACTACGAATCTCTTTGTGTTCGCGGCAAAGACTAACAATTGGCGGATCGCTGCTGTGCAACGCGTCCATATTAGAAATTTCGGTCTTCAGTGAGAATCCGCCTTAGAGCCCTTCTACCATTATCTTTTGTGAAACGAAAACCTAGATCTTTTAAAATTATACCCAAGGTTGTGTTGTCTATGATATGTCTATTCAGTAGTTCTAATCGTAGGTTGTCTCTTGTTACAAACTGTTCCTCAGTGTTTTCTATAAACCCAGGGACCGAGTTCTGTTACTCACTGGGTAATCACACTCCTGTTTTTTCTCTCAGACAGTCAGGAAGTGACGTCTCAACTGGTATGGACCTGCAAAAAGGAACTGACAATACTGGCAGAACAAAACTGCGTCAAGCTGATTTGGGTGCCAGGACATCAGGCATTTACAGGGGATGAAAAAGCCGACGAACTCGCTAGAAGAGGATAATAATACGAACAAAGCCCAGGACAGACTCTCAGGGTACCAAAGCGCATGGCACCAGCGCAGCATCTGTACAAGACTGGATCCAGGTAAAACACAAGCAATACTGGAATAATATTCCAGGAAACAGACACTGGAAAGAATACATCAGGGGTCCGTGCCGGAAAACACAGCAGACCTGTTAACTTTAAATAGGGAACAACTGAAAATTAGTAAGGGGCTCATGAAAGGACATCTGCCAGTAAAAGAGCACCTCAATAAAATGGGATTATTGAATGGCGACCTAACATGCAGATTATGCGGTGAAAAACCAGAAATACTATCACACATACTGTACAGCTGCGGAGCCTTGAAGCGCAGAAGACAGTCAATTTTAGGGCAACCAATTGGTGAACCGAAATTGAACAGCACACATCCAGTAAAGGTCTTGTACAAACTTGTACAAGGCAAGAAATCATAGCAATGGGTGCTGCAAATGTGAAAAACAGTCAAGATACAATAGGCCAGTACGCCCAAGTGTCATCGGTGGTCTTGGGTGGAGTTTTTAGTTGGTAAAACGGACGCACAGAGGGCCCAGAACTCAGTGACTCCCACACTACCTCACTACTATGAGGTGTACGGTGTACATAAAAGATTTTCTCCAACCCCCAAAAATAAACTATATACCGGGTGAGTGAAATTCGAGTAGATGCATGGGGATCTCGGAAACGGTAAGAGCTACAGAGAGGGTTAAATGGAGGCAAAGTTGCGTATTATGGAGCTCATTACTATGATGTTGAAAAATCTGAGCTGGCCCTCTCACTTTCAGAGATTACAGGACAAAACGAAAAATTTAATTTTTGTTTTTCACTTATATCTGCTTTAATACAATAGATTTCCAGAATTTGTTTGCACTTTGTCATTGCAACTTTCAATGGGATGTGAAAATATGTAAACGGAAGTGTTCTACAGGGTGTTGTTTTCCTTGGGCCACCCTTAACCATGAAATTTTAAATACGGACCTGGATTTTCTATCACTTTTTTTAGGCTTCACAAACTAAAATATGACCATTGAAGTCTAAAAAAAGTGATAAAAAATTCAGGTCCGTATTTAAAATTTCATAGTTAGGGGTGGCCCAAGGAAAACAACACCCTATAGAACACTTTCGTTTACATATTTGTACAGCCCATTGAAAGTTGCAATGACAAAGTGCAAACAGTTTCTGGAAATCTATTGAATTAAAGCAGATATAAGTAAAACACAAAAATACAATTTTTCGTTTTTTCCCGTAATCTCTGAAAGTGAGACTGCTAGCTCAGATTTCCCAACATCATAGTAAAGAGCTCCATAATACGCAACTTTGCCTCCATTTAACCCTCTCTGTAGCTCTTACCGTTTCCGAGATCCCCATGCATCTACTCGAATTTCACTCACCCGATATATACATGATATTTAGATATTTTTGAGATATAAAATACCTTCATAATATTTCGATGTACCCTTCAATCAAATTTCAAAGACTAGATGAATAACAAAGAACTTGTGTATAGGTACAATCCAAACAAGAGTTAACAGTATCCAATACACTCAACCACTTGTTCAAGACCCTGGAAGGTTACCTGTGAAATATCATTTGATAGAAACTTCTTGTATTTTGCTCACCTAACACAGCATTTAACATTTTGTGAAAATAAACTTGGTCACTCAATACACACAAATCAATTCTATATTCTCGGGTAGGTTCTCTCTCACATATTTAACTGAATATCAAGTTGAATATAATTGTTTGAAAGTGACTTGACAACAATATATGAAATTGAGTGATGATATGAAAATATATTGCCTTCAGGTTTATTTGTTTGTTAGTAGTTTGTCTAGTCTCTGATACTTGATCCGAGGATGTAACTCTAAGATTAAACAGAAATAGTGTCATAATCACAACTTTTTCCGGTCCGGTCGTTACTGAGAATATTAGTCATTGGAAAAAACTACATGTAGCGGCCAGCCGGATAGGTAGACTTTAGAATTTATGTATTGATTCTGAAATTGCCATTAATCAAGCTAACGAATCATGCGTCCGACAGAATGGGACACATTTTCAATGGAAAACATAAACATCATTTCTATTTTCGTATAAATTTCAAACTCTATAGAATCAGAAGTTGGAGAAGGATTTAATTCTCTCTAAACGCTTCCTAATACTTTTCTGTAATCTGAAACAAACAAAACTGGTTTTCTTTCGGATCGATTTAACTATATTTCATTGACATATCAAAAAGTTGAATAACTAATAATTACTCATATAGTTCATCTTTGAATTCGAAAAATGATAAAATGGAGTTTTGATCTTTTATAAAGCTGATTGACACGCACGAAAGGACCTCAAATAAAAAGAGGATACACTAATATGAATTCAATGAAAATTAATTAATTCATATCGATTTCCTCTACTCTTTTGTTTGATATCATGGTATCCTCATGAAGAGTTTGATGATAATGATAACAATGAATTCATGACGATGAAAATCTATATACCTACTGTGTCAAAAGATTGACATCCATAAAAGTATTTAACGCAATCAAACTATTGTTTGCTTTCGCAGTTTTTTAAAAATTTACTCAAAATGCCTTTCTTAATGATAATACTCATGATAATACATTTCCAGGAATTACAGTCAATTTTCACACCAATTGTTCCTTGTTACACGTTGATGTCACGCACAAAGAGTTACTTTACACGACGTGATAAATATTCGCCAATAATGGACAGTGGAAGAATTGCTCCTTCTAACTGCGGTAGTAGACTTTGAGAAAATGAATACTTGCGAAGCATTTTTCATCCATGAATGCCAAACTGCTTCAAATAATCGGTAGTGAAAGAATTGCTCCATCTAAATGCGGTAGTAGACACTGAAGAAATGTATACTTTTCATTCATGAGTCCCAAATAAATTTATGCCGCGGCAAGCTTTTGAATCTGTTACTCATAGAATAACCCTAAATCAAACAATGAAAAAAATATGTTTTCAATTTTAGTGCATTTGTATAAATAGAAGCTTGTCTTCAATTTTTATTTCCAACTTTTTAGTTCTGTTTTTATTAAAACTAATAAAAGTTTGTTTTCAAAAATTTTTCCTTTTTTTTTTAATTTTTTAGTATTTATAATGTTAAATAACTAGTTTTGTGATTTATATCTAATTTATGTTTGATTTAATCTCCGACCCCGAAAACCCCTAGATAACAATTTTGAATAGAATCGGACATAATTTCAAAAATTGTCCGTCATATTAAAGCCGCCATTTTGTTTTTTTCCTAACAAAAATTGCATAATGCATTGTCACCGGAATTATGTATTCCTGCCAAATTTCAAATCAATCGGACGATTAGGAGTGGCTCAAATTTAACTGGCAAGATTCGATTACAGACAGACAGATAGACATCGGGATCGGTGAAACTAAGAATAAAAGCTAGTAAAAAAAAAGCTTCGACCCCAAAAACCCCCACATACCAATTTTGAATAGAATCGGACCATAATCACAAAACTCGTCCACCATTTTGGAGCCGCCATATGGAATCTTAGAATTTTGAAAAGATAACAATTTAATCTCCGACCCCGAAAACCCCTAGATACCAATTTTGAATAGAATCGGACCATAATCACAAAAATTGTCCGCCATATTGAGGCCGCCATTTTGTTTTCACCTGAAAAATGCCATAATGCATTGTCACCGGAATTATATACACCTGCCAAATTTCATCTCAATCGGAAGATTAGAAGGGGGTCAAATTTAACTTGCAAGATATGATTACCGACAGACACACACACACAGACAGACACACAGACGGACACACAGAAACAGGTGAAACTAAATCACCGGGACAGGTGAAACTAAATAAAAGCTCGTGAAATAGCAATGAATTGTACCCAAAAAAGTTATTAGTCAAAAATGACTTATTTCTAGGATACAGACTACTATCTTAGAGTTCATTGTGCGTGCAGAATTACACAATATATTTTTTCGTTCCACTGAAACTCATTACTTGGTTACAGAGTGCGCCACTGTAAATATCTTACCTGCAGCTGCACTGATAATATTATTTCCTACATTAACAGAAGCCCTATATCCAGATAATATCAATAAGACCACAACAATTGTATTGTTTCCGTTGGAATATTGTCAATTTTTTCATATTGAGAGGATTTTTTTATATAACAATTTTTTTTTCAATGTTTGTGGATCAAACGCATTACCCGTCTTTTCAAAAACGAATAGTTCATATGAGGAGCAACTTATCAAATTATGTCCCATGAAACCGTTTTTTTATTAGAGGCAAAAAACTATTTGTTGGTAAAGGCAATTTTTTATCGTAATACTGATGGGTGTATACACTTATATCGGAATATTAACCATATTTAAATCAAAAGCAGTATGAGTTTCCAGAAAAACGATTATAATTCTTGGGCATAATGCGTTTGGCTGCATCTGTGATAATAATAACTGAGGAAAGTATTAAATTTGATAATTTCATACTAAATCCATCAACTATATACAACGTTCAACGCCTGTTTTCGCACCCCCACCTGTTTTCGTACTTCTGTTCCCTTTTATGTTTTCGCTTTGGTCTTCTCCTTGACCCTTCACTATTACCATCAACAGTCACACTATTTTCCACATTTTCCATTGAACCTTATTGTGCTAATAATGAACGCGTACACCGAAATTTAGTCTGAATACTCACAAAAATGTTTTCGTTTCGATGCGCTGAATGACCATGGACATAATACGTTCTGAACTGAGCATTTCGATGGACATAACGCGTTTTGATGTGGTTGTTCGAGTTCGCATTTAAATAACACTGGGACGGAATGTGATTTGATGTGTTTGGTCTATGGACATCCAAGCTACAATCATAGTGACCCCGGAACCGCATCAAACTCTATTTTGTCCCGAAGTGGACAAAACGCATTTTGATGAGTTGCCCCTCATACATCCATTGCTTGAAGTAGATCGAGAAATCTCTCCAATGAGTTATTAATGGAATTCAAGACTGCACAAAGAGCTGAGTCTGGATACAGAAATGTTTTCTGTCCTATGTTTTTTGGTTTTATGATTTTTCATCTAGGTTGAATCTGGTAATGTGAAGAAACTTGTTAGTGTTAGTACAAGAAATACATTTCATCGAATGATATGTATTATTCTATTTCACGTGTCACATGGTACATTTCCGACTAATGTGATTGACTGAGATAATAAAACACCAGAGTAGTAAGCGGCTATCAAATCTATAGTATTGCCATTTACACCACATGTTACCCGTCAGTGTGAATGCAATGCAAGTAAGCATCAATGTTACCAATGATTTCTGGTTAGTGCTCTTTCTTGGGAAATATTTTTATATAAC